>PVKZ01000223.1:600000-1115740 GCA_004027375.1 Macroglossus sobrinus | reverse complement strand
CCTGGCTTACTGCTAAACTCTTATCCAGTTCCTTGCCACGTTGCCCGTTTTGGATCCACATAGTGAATCACTGTGGTGACGCTTCAGTCACAATTATTAAAGACCTGCTGCTTCGTGCCAAACCATAAGCATATTTATACCAATACCTACTGCAGTTTGACTGTCAGATACCAGCAGATGTATTGTAGGCAAGTTATCATCACTGGGTCTTAAATTGTTCTGAAGCAGTAACTGCTAAGGAAAAATAAGCAAGTTTATTTTCAGAGTGCTTTTGATTAAAAACCAATTTGAAAGTTGTTTCTTTAATTACAAATGGTTGCCACTATCAGAACTGCACGATTTTGTGGTTGGGTATATAAATCCTTCATGACGCACGCATAAGAAGAATCTCTTTTCTCACCAGTCATCATACTCACAACCTAATTTTTCTCATTTGAGCCACCAAGCCCTCTGTCCGTATGTTTGTCTTCCCCTGGAGCCTTCACAAATCTTATCTTGAAGAAAAGGCATATTCTCTGGGGTCATTCATTCTAATCCTGCTTTCTCTGCTTGCAAACATACTTGGGGCTTTTGCTTCTCACCCTTCTCATCAAGTTCACCTTAGAGCCTTAGCCTTACATTTCCCTTGACAGGTACCTGACACAGCTGAGTTCAGATGACTGCTGAGGGGGCAACCTGCAATGGCTTCCACTACACTGTGTTTTGAGTAATAAATTAGGTTATAAGTACAGTGTACAGTAGCTATGTGCTCTGTCCTCTAGGAATCTGAGACTATCAGTATGTGTTTATGGATGTTAATATATTGATAGATAAATTGAGTGAGCAGTTGAAGATATTCTCATTTTACATAAAATGGGGTGAAGCTAAGATAGTGGGATTTTAAGTTAATTTTAAAAAATTTAGTTTTGTGTAGAGCCTTATAAGTAAAGATTTATACCCTTATTGAAATTTCTCTTGCATGTTCAAGGATGGGTATTCTGTTCAAACAGTTGACAAATTTAACCTAAGAAGGTTAAAGCATTTGGAGTGTTCCATAAAATATGCATTAGGATTCAAAGGGAAAAAAGTTACATACATTTCTATTACTGTGTGATCTTCTTATCATTTTGCAAACACAGCAAAAAAGGAAACTCCAGATAAGATGGTGGTGACACTAATTCCACAAGCATCAAATAAGAAATGTTTGCCCAATTTGTCATTTTGTGTTAACACTCCATCCTTGGAGGAATGTCACTCCATGTATGAGAACAGATAATTCCATTCACAATACCCAAAGAAAATATTTAAAGATAATTATATATTACTTTATTTCTGTGTATTAAATTTCTATTGATTCTTCTATTTCCCATACTGTTTTTGGGGTTGTTACTATATAATAAATGGATGATTATTCTCTTTTTGAAAAAATCCATGTATGATGATGAGAAAAGGAAGAATTGAAAGGATAATTCAAGAATTGAAAGAGAGAAAAACATTGCTCCCATATTTCTTAAATGGCTTTCTTTATAATAAATAAAAAAGGATATTTGAAGCTTACTTCTTCAGGAGAAGGTAATAAATTAACTTCCTTTAATTATTGACTAGGAGGTATTAAACAATGAGTTGAGAAAATATATTTTTAAAAAGAAGGTAGACTTTAATTTTTCTTTAAATTAGTCAAATTATCATAAAAAGTAAAAATTCAGAAATATAAAATAGAAAATTACTGATTTCCTTCACTTATAGTTCCCTTCTAAAAGATCTATCATGACATATTTTTAGCCTTCCTGACTTTTATTCATACTCAAAACTGTAAGCTCTTAATAATTAATTAGCTTTCTTCATTGGTTTCCAAAAATGGGATTATACTCTACACACAATTTTGAAACTTGTATTTTTTACTGAAAAAATATATATAATGAGCTTCCCTCCAGATCCTTTGATATAGTTCCAAACTCACTCTTTATGCCAGCCACATAGTGTTCTATGCATGGGATTTATAACTTACTCAACTCTTTCCTCTCTGGTAAACATTCCAGTTAATTTAATTTTTGCAACAATGCTATATAAGCATTACTTGTACATGTATGTTTAAGATCAGGTGATTTTATTTCTATAGGATATAGTCTCAAAGCAAAGTAGACTTTTCGAACTAAAGAATATTTTTAATTCTAATAGAATAATAATTTTAAGTACAAAAGCAGCATAATAAAAGGCAAAGAAAGAAATATAATAATAATAAAGTAATAATGAATTTACAAAGCAGGCCCACAGGATCAACTGTTTTTAAGAGAACAATGATTCTTGGTTTGTCCCCCAGATTTCAGTGCCAATGATCTATATTTCACCTTGTCATTACAAGGTTGCAGTGACATAGAAGAGAATCAACAGTAACAGTAATAACGAATGCTGATGAGGGAGGATATGCAGCATGGGTGGGTCATATGTATATGACCCTCATAGGTGTCTACTGAAGAGAAACAAAGGCATATATCTACTTAAAGACTTGTACACAGATGTTCATAAGAAGCCCAAAAGTGATAACAAGTCAGATGTCCATTAACTAATGAATAGATAAATAACATGTGGTGTGTCCACACAATTAAATATTGTTCAACCTTAAAAAGGAATGAAGTACTGATACATGCTACTATGTGGGTGAGCCTGGGCTAAGTAAAAGAAGCCAGTCACCAAAATCCACCTATGGTAGAATCTATTTTATTTGAAATGTCCAGAATAGGTAAATCTATAGAGACAGAAAGTAGATTAGTGGTTGCCTAGGGCTAGGGAGAGAGGAAGAATAAGAAGGGAAATGCGAAATGACTGGTAATTGGAACAAGGTTTCTTTTTGGAGTGATAAAAATGTTCTAAAATTGACTATGGTAATAGTTGTACACTCCAATGAATATACTCAAAATCGTTGAATTGCACACTTTAAATAAAAACATTGTATACATTGTGAGTTATATTTAAATAAAGCTGTTTTTTTTGAAAAAAAAAAAAGAACGAGAGAGCACACACAAACATCTGATATTACAGAAATCTGGATATAGGAAAGAAGAGAATACCATGAGTTTGAGTACTGAACCGCCTGCCACCTGGTGTTGTGGTCACCTGTGTAACTCTGAGACTAGTCCCTCTGTTCAGTCTTTTTCTTTGAAATTCACATAGAGATGGTGGATGGCTTGCCTATTGGTGAACATCACTGCATTGCAGCTTTGAAAAATCTCCCTTGTCTGACTAGGTTAAACACACTATGTGAGAAAAAGGCCAAACAGCTAACCTATTCTTCCGATCCCCTTCTTTTATTAAAGGGGTAGCTGTGCTATGTGCCAGCTTCACTTGAAGTGGTTATTCTTTTACGGTCATTTCTACTTTGTCACATGCCCTCACTCATTTTTTTTAAATGTTAACTTTCTTTTTAATGATACAACCTGCCTAGATTGTGTTCATTCAGGTTTTCTTTTATACATTTTCAAATTTATGAATGTCAAAAACAAAAATGTCTCATCTCATCCACGTAATGTTTAATCACAATGGATTTCACTCAGGTTACTGTATTCCTGCTGCAATTTATTGTTTTGGTACTGTTTCAAATTGTAATGGGAAATGGTTGTTGGCCCTCCTGATCAAGGTTACCAAAATTCAACACACAGGAGATAAATACTTAGTTCACCAGTCTCAGTCAAACAGACTTACTATAAAAATTCTAAAGGTCAAAGAAAGAAATTAAGGTAATGGTATTGGAACCATAGCAAAGAAGATAATCTGAAGAAACCATGGGAAGTAAGATAAATATATCCTTATCTCTTTCATGTTATTCGAAGCCAAAGCTGACTTTAAGTAGAATGGTCAAGTTTTTAGTCTAGTTCCAGAAGCATCTTTGCTGCCTTTTCCTGCTTTTCTCTTTTCCATTTTACCTTGCCTCAAAGCCCTTCCTCAACAACCCTGCCCAGCCCAACTTTCCCACCTCCAAGGTATCTCTGCCAATTGTCTCTTCTCCCAGTCAGGAACCTCTCCTCTCCATCTTCCCTCTATTTGTCAAAACTGCATGTGTTTTCCATAAACATAGTCCATCTTGCTAAACACTGCTGGAGTGCAGGAAATAACCCACTAGACTAATTCATTCTAGTTTAATAACTGGATCTCCTCAGGGATGTTTGCATTAAAACAAGAGACCCTACAAGCAAGAATTCTTAACCAAAGAGAATTGACAACAACAGAATATCAAGCACTGAGACATGTCTGAGCTGGGGATATTTTGGAATCAAAGGAAAGTAATACTGAGTCAACTGTGGTGGTGGTGCGGCTATCCTAAAATTATTTAAAAATTCTCCTCTTCCCACATCAAATTCTACATTTCTCTATGATTATTACTTACATTTTTCCAGGTGTTTATTTTTAAGCCATTTCTTGTTTAGCCTTTCTCTAATGCTAGTTACATTTGCATAAGCATCTCTTAAACCAGTCACAATAACCCCGAGAGATGGAAAACTAGGGTGGTATAGTGACGTGCACATAGGTCCGTTGGAGGTTGAGGTTATTGTTTCTTCCTAGTGGAAACAAAAGCCAACTTTAATTCCACAAGGAAATCCAACAGCTTGCTTGCCAGCTTGCATTTCAGAAACAGCCCTTTAGAATTTTGAATCACTGTGAGATATTAATGTCAGAGGGTCAGATTTTTAAGGAGTTCAGAATACACATCTCAGTCAATTCATAGGGATGATCTATTGGATATTTATTTGGAAAGCAAACTGTATTTACATACCTGGATAACCAACAATAAACACTGCAGTTTTCTGCCTTTCTTCACCTCATAGATTTTTGCATCAAAGATGGCAACAGTTCGAAAAGTCAATAACGTGGAAAATGTTTCAAGTTACATTTCAGAAATTAGAAAGGGAGTTTTTACTGTCTTTTAATTTTTCTCTTACTTTTATTCTCCAATGTGGCACCTCTCCACATAAAGGAAAGATGCAGAGGATCCTAACATTCATTTTTACCCTTTAAAACTTATGTTGTATTATTTTGAAAAATCAGCATGTTTGATGGTAATAGTTAACTGTTTTTGACCCTTTTCCCCCTCCCCATTTTAAATTTGATAAATAAAGAACAGTTGGTAAGCTCTTCCACAACTATTTCGTTAACCGTCCATGATGTTGATCTTTTAAGATATGCTTTTATAATTACAATCCACACGAATTATTTAAAACATACTGACAATACTGTATCTTACCTCATCAGACTTGCCCACTTGCCCACTTTCTCTCTGTTCAGCAGGCTCTTTTTCACTCTTTTCTTCTCTCTCTGTTTTTTCTTCTATTTCCTTTTCTTATATACTTGTTGGTTCAGATACTTATTCACATTTCTCTGATAAGCACAGTTTGAGTTGTAACTAATTGTAGCAACAGATTTCCATTATTTATGGGTGTCATTGTCAGAATCTATTTGGAAATCCGGCCACGATGAAGTTGATTCCAGCTTCTGATACAACCACAGCAATAAAGTGATTAACCACATAAGTTAAAATGTGCAGAGGCCTGGAGAGTGCTCATATCTTTACAACCAAACAGTTACTATATGGTGCATTATGTTTAATTCATTTCCTAGAAGATTCAACATTATTTTATCACAAATAATATATAATCTGTTTTAAAAAGATATAATCTGTTATTTCTCACACCAATCAATTAACATTCAAATGTCCATAGATTTAAGAGATAGAAGTAGGAAAATGAAAACTATGAGTACTATAAATACTTAAAAGTCTTCAAAGGTCTGTGTTGGGTGGTGGAATCTAAATCAGTCTGTATATACTATTCTTTGCATGTATTTAGAATCCAGTTAATGTCTGAATCTCAGACTCTACCATGCCAATAAAAGAAATGGAAGAGCCATAAATAAAAAATTCTGCAAGCAAACATTTCTCACTTGCTTCTCATCCACAGTATCATAAACATATGGGAAATTTCAAAAATAAGTACAGGATTGGAAACGTCATTAATAACAGCAGTCATTTTAAAGTGTCACCTAATTTAAACACTTTTGCTTTAAGTTATTGCAGTGTCATGAGTTTTATCATGCTCGATTTATTAGTAAAGGCTTGCAGGGTTCACAGCCATTTATTTTGCAGGGGACATTATTTTACCATTAATTTTTAAATACATAGCATTCCCACTATATTTTTAGAGTACGCTTTATTTGGGGAAAAAAAATGGTTTACTCTAATCAATATAGATATTTCCAGGTGTTTATTAAGCTAAAAGTCTAGAAAATCAGATGTCTGCAAATTTTCAAGATGTTATACTCACAAAATTTAGTATATGTATTCACACACACACACGCACACACAATACATGTTTATTTTGGTTAAGATGAGAAGATAGACTAAAAACTGACCAAACTCTTTTTCCTCCTTAATGAGAAACTCATTCTTGTGAGAAACCTTTTCTCTTCCAAAGAAGTGACATCTGGGTGGGAAAATCCTATCGTTTAGGACCAGAGTCAGGACACAGGAAATAATTCTGACAATTTCTATTGCTTCATAAGTCAAAATAAACAAAATAATATCATTGATGACTAATCCTTTCTCAGGAGTGAGTTTTCATGGTCTGTGCAGATTTACTTGCCCATCTCTCTGGAGGTGCTTGTGGGTTAAAGGTGGACAAAGGAGCTCTAAGCTGGGGTGCCTAAAGAGTCAGCGGTGGAACCCTGCCCCACCCCCATAAATTGTACCCACTTGAGCGTAGGCCATGCAGTGCTAATGTAAAGACATGATTTGGATAGCTGAAAAACCTGAATGCTTGACTGTGTACTTGATGGAGAGTTTCTTTGAAAAAAAAAATAAAACATTGAAACTAAACTTAAACATATACTCACTAGTTGTTGTCTTTTTTTCCCCCTAATTAGGACAGAATTTTACCCTAAGGCAGTTAGGAGTTTGTGAACCAGCAACTCGAAGAGGACTGGCATTTTGTGCGGAAATGGGGCTCCCCCACAGAGGTTACTCTCTCAGTGCAGGGTCAGATGCTGATACTGAAAATGAAGCAGTGATGTCCCCAGAGCATGCCATGAGACTTTGGGGCCGGGGGGTCAAGTCGGGCCGCAGCTCCTGCCTGTCAAGCCGGTCCAACTCAGCCCTCACCCTGACAGACACGGAGCATGAAAACAAGTCGGACAGTGAGACCGGTAAGCTGCATTTTTTTTTGCTTTATCACATGGGCGTTCAGTGCTTTTGTCTGTTTTGGTTGACTATGCATGCTTGTTTTTCTTCCTTCTTCCTCCCGTTCTTTCCTCTCTGGCTTCTTCCTTTTTTTGTTGTTTTAATGTAGTAAAACTCAAGAAACGTCCTTGAATAATGCATTTTTTTCCTGGAAAAAAAATCAATATTCAACATGAGATTGTTAAATTATGCAAGCAGTCTATGATGTGTTAGCTATAGTTTTGAAAAACAATTTAGTCGTGTACAGAAGAAAAAGAAAAGATTAGCTTTGACTTATCTTGGACCATGTCACCTGTTATCCTCTGTGGAGCAGCAAAGCAAGTAGTGATAAAGTTTACGGCAGAGCCGGCTTGCAATCAAAGATGTCTTTGTAGATTCTTCTTGAAGATATCTCAAAGAAGTTGCAGAATCTTAGAATGGATGAGTGGGCACACAGAATAGTTTATTAACAGGGCTCAAGTGATTGAAGAACAAATTTGATCATGCTTTAAACTTACTAGTTGATGAGAGCAATTGAAATATTGGTAAAGAGGGGGAGTGTGGCCTTTGATGTGCTTTGGAGACTGGATTACTGTGCCATTAAATCCACACACAAAAATTGAATTTTAGGATATCCAAATAGCAGCTTTACATGTTGTAAGAAAAATGTCTTTATAAATTGTTGGGACGTTTTTCTTATTGCCAGTGCAGGATAATAAAAACAGTTAATTTATATGCAATAAAAGATTTAAAAGAAAACTTAATTTTTAGTCAATGCTGCTTATAGAAAGAATTGGAGCATCAGTGCCAATGCACCAGATAACAAAAAGACATTTCCCCTTCAGCATTTAATATTAACAGTGCACTGGCTACTTCAATCTACTTATTAATGCTATGTGTATGCGATGCATCAAAAAGCAAAGAGAAAATGAAAATGGAAGAATTGCATGACATTTGAAAAGAAAGACGGTCGTTTTACCAATGATATTTCATTTTTATTATTTATTGAGCAACTTTCTCAGCTTTGCTTGTAATAGGAAAGCAGGTCTATTGTCAGCTTTCAATTTCAGCTAAGGCACAGTATGAAGTGGTGCCTGGTGCTTCCTACTGCTTAGTGTGTGTCTCCTTTCTAGTCATAAAAAAAAAAGTCTAATTTAAACCAGCTAAAACAATATCATACCTTATATAGAATACTTCAGTGCATTGAACGGAAGTCAAAATCAATTAATAATATGCGCTCAATGTATTCATTTTGGAAGTGTCAGTTTTAGGTGGAGGCTGGCTTTATTCCAACCCAGAGCAGAAAACAAGGGCACTGCTTTTGACAAAATGAGTCTTAGAATCAGACTGCCAACATTTCCCTGAGCTAATCCATATACCTTAGTAAAACCTGTGTTTGTATCAGTTTTCATTGTTGATTCAGAAGTCACTAACCTTAAAAATGTAAGATTTGGCATAGACTGTGCTTCCTATCCATCTGCGTCTTCACATAATGCTCTGAATAATTGCAGATACAGTGATTGTATTCAAATATAATATTTGGCATTTGAAATTCCTAAAATACACGATAAAATTTATGATGGTTCTAGAAAGGAAAAGAGTAGAATGCAGCAGGATAATGCATTTGATGGTGATTATTTGCATCATACACCATCCATATCCATATTCATTATTATTTTTTCAGATGGGTCAGCTTGCTTTTTCTACGCACAACTTTTGTAGTATTTTTTCTCTAATAAAAAAGTGTGTCTTGTTATTGTATCTGTAAAATTAATATAAATTAATTTTATTATTTTTAAATTATGTTTATGGTAAAACTATCTCACAATGAATTTCCAAACACATGCTATATTTTTTTCAGAAAATATAAAACTATAAACTATGCGACCTTTAGTTAACAGTGTATAATATCCAAAAGATTGGGAAGGAAAGAGGGAGCCACTGACCCTCCCCATTTGCATGGATTATTAGAAATTAGAAGAGAAACTTGTTTCCCCAGGAATCTCATAGACCTTGCTCTTAGAGTGATGTATAGACATCACTCTAAGATTTCTCTAAATTGTAAAGAAACAGAATGAAGAGAGACAAGAGGAGAGTGTCATGTACTTTGCCTTAAAATTCAAAACATTTGGTAGCGTTCATTGAGAGTAAACAGGCCAGCCAAGTTAAGAGTATAAAGTGTCAAAAACAATGTTTGTTGATTTGGGCAAGTGATGACTTAAACTTGTGTTTACTCTTTTCCCAAGGTTTGGCTGTGGTTGTTTTTTAAACATTTTGATGGTCTAAGAACTTTTAATGAGGTCAGCTCAAAGAAGAAAACAAAAATGGAAATAAAATAGATACGACCCCTTACTGAATGCTGGCTATGTTGTAGATTTAATATGTAAATTCATAGGAACATTTTAGATTAATTTATTTGTTCTGAGTTTTCTGTGATTACTCAGAAGGAAGAAGATTCCATTTAAAGTAATCAACTTCAGTAAGATCTGGAGAAGCAGATTTTATAATTTTGAATTGTAAAATTAAACAAGAGTATTGAGGATTTTTTTCTCTGATATGAAATACTATTTTTTTCTTAAGCTGGGTTATTGTAAAAACTAAAATTTGTAATTATACACATGGTCTTCTAACATCTTTGTAAACAATATCCTCAAAATCATATTTTAAGCAAGATTAATACTTCTAGTAAAGTATTTCTAACATCACGTTACTAAAATAATTCAATTCTATCCTCAGGTATTTTTAATTGCTCTAATTTTGAAAGACTATTGATTTTTCAATATTTTCCTTTCGCTTTCAATTACTTTGTCTAATTTTATTCATTTTTGTACTTTCTTGTATTGTGCCTGTGGAAGTTTTATTATACCACTATAGGTCAAAGCAAGAAGGACATGTGTAAAATATCCCACCAAAATGAAAACTAATTTAGAAACCAGACACTGACTCGTTTTCATCCTGTTTACATGGGAATATTTGTTGACTGTTTTTATTATTTGAAATAACTGTGAATAGGGCTGTTTCCTCCAGAAAAAAAAATGTTATTCAACATTTGGAAAATTATGCAAGCCGAGTGCCTGATGTTCTAGTTATAACTTCAAAGAAGAGTTTAGTAACTAAAAGGGATTAGATTTCATTTACTTATTGATAAAGAGGCCAACAGTTCAAGTTAAGAAGGCGCTAGAACTGCTGTGAGGCTAATGAAATTTTGATGGTCTGAGCATCCCAAGAGAGTAAAAGAACATTCAGACCATGTCACATGTCTTCATGTTCGCAGAGCTTCAAAACAAGTGATAAAATTTATTATTTTGCAAAACTAACTCTTCACAAATCATGGGGATTTGAAGTTAAAAAGCATTTTGAGGGGAAAAATTTTTTTACAGTGAATTGAGTTTTATATGGAATTTCAAATGTTAATTTTGTTCCAAATTAAGGATATGAAGAGGTCCTTTCTTGACACATATTTATTGCTGTGGTTGTCTTCATTGTTCTAAGTCAACTGCCATGCTCCAGGATAAATACAGGAGGGCCAGTGGTGCGTGACGACTTATTAGCAGCGGTTCTAGTAAGCTGTTGAGAGGTGACATAATAAGTATGATGGAATGCCTTAGTCAAAGGTAGTATTACTGTTATGCTCTAGATTGTTTTAGGCATCTTTCCTGTTTCTGATGTATAGTGTTAAAAGACCCCTGACTGATTCTCCACTATCCAGCTTTGCAGGTAATCTGATCTCAATTCCAAATATCTATTTAAATGTCAAGGACAATGAACTTCTTTTTCAAAACATCTACCTGTTAGCTTTAAAAATTAGTCTGTGAATCTTCTCCCAGAAGAAGCCAAGCTTATATTGTCCTCATGTCACTCAGCAGTGTGGTGTCATGAAAGATGCCTGGATTTGGATCATGCCCATTAGGGTTTGGATCCTTCCATTCAACCCCTAAGACTGTTCTGAATCACCTAGAGTTCAAGTTCCCAACTTTCTTTTCTTGGCCTGCTACTTCCTCAGTTATAGTTGAACTGCTGGTTCCAGAGTTGCGGTGCCCAGCAGCTGCAGGTCTTCATCCTCATCCTCCTCCCAGTCTCCACAATCTCTTAGTCCTTTAGAACATGATGACCTTTGATGTCTGACGGACCAGGAGGAGCTGGCACTTTGCTTCTAGCCTCCCATAATTTTGAACCTTGAGAGCCTCCACCAAGGGCAGTAGGTGAGAATGTGTTGTAGCGGGCAGACCACCTGGGTTTGACTGACCTCCCACCTCCCAGCTATGTGATCTCAGGCAAGTTACTTAACCTTCCTGTGCTACAGCTTACACAAGAGTAAAATAGAGACAATAGTAAATGGTATACAGTCCTTATAGGTTGTTGTGAGGATTGAGTTCTGGTATACATTGTGCTTTGAACAGTGCCTGGCATCTAGTGAGTTCTAAATAAGTGTGTGTGCTCTTAGGATTTATAAAAAGCTAGAAAAATGTGTCTCCTTAAATGATTATGAAGATTAAATTAGATAAGTAGTATCAAGTACCTGCCTAGTTTTGGCCTACAGCAAATGTCCTCTCCTGCCCCCCACCCTGTCACCACCTCTTTCATGCTCTCCCTCTGTCTGTACCACCCAAGTGTTTGTGCATTTGGCAAGGTGAGAAAGAACCAGCCATCTTCTCCAGGAAAGGCACTTGATAATATGCAGAGTCTAGAATTTCTGTCACCATTTATTGACTCTTTTATTTTTCTCCAAGACTTCACATCCTTTTTAATTTACTGTAATTAAATGAATGTACATTGAATGGTGCCGATAATTAGTCTGATGGCTATAGACTTCAAAGACTTCAGCATGCTCTTTCCTCCCCTGGCCAAAGGAAATTTCAAAAGTAGTGTTTCCCTCAAAGGCATGTTACTTAGACAGCCAGTCAATTAAAAGGCAATTTAACTGATGCTCATCAGTTCACACAATAAAATAAATCATTCCTGGAAGATTCTTTCTCACCTGGGGTCTTAGCAATATACCTATGGTAGGACCTCGCTAATGCCACACTAATTGTGCATGATACTAAAGTATTAAGGGCTAATTTGGCTAACAGAGGGTCTAACATTAAAGTGCAATATTTTTAGGTTTAATAGATACTTGCTTTGCACAGCTAAAACACTTCAAGGAACCAATTTACTTGTTCTTTGAAATAGTATTTTAAAAGTCTACTTTCTGTATGAAAAGATAAAGTCTAAAAGTTGAATTATTGTACTTTAAAAGAAAAAGATACACCCCATAAACCAATTTGATAAATTATTATAGTGATAACATTTACATCAATCTCTCAACAGAGAACTTTAGCTATTTTGCAATTCAAATCACCATATCAGGCATAATGTTCTCTGAAAGAGTGGGCAGTGCAATTTTTTTCTCTTTCTGAGCAACTATAGGTAGTTAAGAGAGGAGAAATGGAAAGACTTGTAGTTATCTATTACCAATTAAATTCTAGAATAGTTTGGGAGAAACTACTAGTGGCATTGGAGAACCCTGTTATGTCACATCCTTGTGATCCTTCCAGCAATGACACAAATGCCATTTCTCTCTTGGCTCTTTTCACAAAGGGAATAATATTTTAGTTTTCTGAAGATAATTTGAAAAGAAGTGCATTATTTTGCCTAAATAGCCTAATTCTATTCTTTAGAACTGTATCCAAGAACCTTTCAGCCTACTTAGGAAATTGATTGTAGAATTAAGATGGAATTCCGTTGCTACAAGAAATAAATGGTATTTCAGAGTTATTCTAATTTTATGAGATTCTATTACACATACTAAACTATAACTTAGATATAAATTCCATTATGGGCCCTCTTCTGGCATATAATGGTCAATTTTGGCATGTTCTACTGTTGTAAATTATATTTTATGTTTTAGGTGCTCTGGGAATGTCAAAAATAGCAAAAGTATTATGTTGCATGCTTATTTAATCAAGCTCAGAATTAAAGTGTTGCTTTCCAAATGCAAATAGTTCCTAATATATAAAAATAATTTAATTTTGTTGCTTTGATTTGTATATGTTTATAGTTTAAATAATGACTTGTTGCTCTTTTAGCAAAAAAAAAAATTATATATTTCATTTAAAGGTGAAATATATTCACTTCATGGATATGTTATAAGTCACGTGAGCACAGTAAGTTATGACTTAAATGAATTTTTAAGAATTTAGTATTATGAAGTTAGAATTAAGAATACTATAAACTCCACTACTATTATTACTATCACTTAAGTATTTATATACATTGATATCATCTATTCTAAGATGATTTTTCAGAAGCTCTTGGCTGTTTACTGTTCTTCACAATATATTGCCATTTCTTTAAAACTCAACTTGTATTCTAAGTATTTTTGTTAAAAGTAGATGAAACACATGCCATATCTTTTTAAATTCTGAATATTCTTTTAATTTTAGAGTTGAAATCAAAGTAAAGCATACTATGCACATATCAAAACTGATGATGTATGCTATTTTGATTTTTGAATGTGTTTTTGATATCCTTGAAAAATCACAGTGGTAGCTCCAAATTGTTTTAATTAATGAATTGAACAGCAGCGAATGCTGAATCAGGTTTATTGATGTAATTATCACTGAAATAGAAAATAGTAAGTGTTAGAGCCGTAGAACCTTAGTTTATTTGCCATTCCAAGGGTATTCAAGTGTTTGAAGAGCAACTAACTGATATGTTTTATGCTATTTAGATAATAATTCTGTTTATTAACATTGCATACACATGCAGGTTTAAATGTGAAAATTTTATACGTTATTTGCTGAGTAGTTTGAACAGTGGCTTCTCTGTATTGGAATTTTGTTATATTTACCAGTTCACTTGAGATAGTTTTTCATAATGAATAGACCGTACATGAACTAAATGAAAGGGCTTTTTGAATGCCTTTTAAAATGAATAAAACTGCATGTAAACTTGAGAAAAAGGCAATTAAAAATGTCTTACGAATATTAACCTGACTTTAAATGTTATTTCAAGTCACACAGAAACTGAAACTGAATAAAGTTTAGATGAGACTTTTTGAATTAATTTCTTATTTAGTATATCAACTATGTCTTCATTCAATGAATAGTAAATATTGGCTATTGTACCAGGTACTGGAAAACCAAAAATGAGTAAGAAGTAGTCCCTGGCTTCCAGAGATTCATAGGCTGGATGTGCAAACAGGCACATGGACATTGCAATTATATTTTAACGTGGAGAGAAGTATTGCAACACAATATGCAAAGTAAGTATCAGCATAGAGCGGACTGTTGCCAACAGAGATTGGGGCCAAGAGAGGAGAGGACGTTTCATAAAGGAGGAAGGGGATGGCAATGGAACACAGGCTTAAAGGATTGTAGAAATTCAAGATGTAGACAAAGCCATGAAGGAGAAAATGTAAAATCCCTGAGGACTGTTCCAAGAGCCACACGCCGTCTGGCACCCCTGGAACACAGGGTGTGCGGATGAGTGATGAGAGTTGAGGCTGCGAGAGTGGCCCCAGACCACTTCAAAAGGGCCTCTTGGCCATACTCAGGAATATGTACTTTGTCCTCTCGGACCTGGATGAGGAGGCTCTGAAGGATTTTTGTGCTAAGAATATTATAGCCGTATTTACATTTATACACACACACACACACACACATGTATATATATTTTTATATACACACACATATATATGTATATTTATATACACATATATATGTATATATATATATATATACACACACACACATAAATATGATTATATTACATTTGTTTGGAAATATATACTTTATGATTTATATGATTGCAGTTAAAGCCATGAGGAAGAATTAAACCTCTCCCCTAAAGCAAACAGAATGAGAAGAGGACTAAAGATAAAATCCTGAGTTAATTAATATTTAACACAGGGTGTGGGAGAAGCACCAAGAAAAAACAAAGAGGGACCTTCCATAGAGAAAAAAGAAATCCAGACGAGATCAGTTCACAGAAGAGAAGAAGGACAAGGCATGATCAGCAAAATCAAAAACTTCCAGAAATGTAGTAAGTTAAGCGCCAACTCTATCCTTTGGACTGACAGGAGGATGTTAATTTCTGGGTAGTGGGTGTGGCAATCAAATTGCAAGAGGTGGAAAGATTAACAAAAACCTAAAATATAGCACCAGCAAGTTCAGATTCTTCTTTCCAAAGCTCGACTAAGGAAGGAGGGAGGGAGGCTGGCAACTCCTGGGGAAAACTGAGCCAGGGATATTTTCACATTGGAGGACATTTCAGCATTTTTATAAACAAAGGGAAAGGGAGATACAACAATAGGAAGGTGATAGTAGAGGTGATTAGGGCGAAAATTAATACACTGTGACCTCTGGGGATCAGGAGCAAAGAGATCCTTGGTATATAAATTTATGTACTGTGAATTCCTCAAAACCTATTATCTTTTAAGATATTTTTTTTATCTCGCAGCATAATTAATGTTTCCTATAGAAAAAGTATACTTAAAGGTGCATTTCTATCTACATTAATTAAAATTATAGCAATATAAAGTCAGTTTAATATAAGTTGATAATTTAATGGACTTAAGAGTCCATGTCATAATGCCATGAAAATGTTTTGGGGAAAGTTCATTCATATTCAAAATGGATATTTTGTTTAAAATAGTTCTATAAAACTGTAAAAACAAAATCTCTAATGGAAAACAGATAGTTATTGACTTTGGAGCCTGAACTAATGGGATTGATTTCAGTACTCCACATATGTAGGCAACTTCATATTTATTTTTTTTTGACCCTTGATATGTGTGTGATCTCTATATAAACATACAAATGTATAGATAATCGATAAATATATAGATATATAATAGGTAGACATAAATATATAATGATTAAATTAATAACTAGAAAATAAGTGTTTCCACCTTAATAACTGCCACAAAGTTTTATAATAGTTGTATTAAATGCCTTTTTTGCTTAAAAATAAGATGCATGTTTACAAACATTAAATTATATAAGCAAATTGGATTATTAATGAATACTCGAGATATTATCAAACATTTAAAAAAATACACAATAGGGGATCAAAACACTGTAACACAAGTGTCATATTCATGAGAACTAGAAATAGGCTATAAAAAGCCAGAGTGGTAGTTATTATCTGTATATTGAAATTTGGAAAATTGTGTCTTTGTGAAACAATTACTCAGACTAAACTGAATAATTAGTTTGTCTCGAATTGGTTAATATCAAAGTCATCAGTAGGAAGTAGACTTGCCCTTCCAACTGGTTTTTATAGGGGCATTAAAGTTCACAAAAAGAGATCTTAAAATTTTGACATACAGCAGATGGAGATTCCTAGGGGATTTGAAAGTGCTTGAATGAAATGTCAGTTGCTGCAGAAAACAAGTATGAAACATTCTCTTATAATGGACTGTGTCTCATTTATTGTGACTGGAGTATCATTCTATAGATTGGAGTACAAAATGTGCTTACAGGTAAATGAGAGTGTTCAAATGAACTTCTTTAAAGAGTTTAAGGCTTCAGATAATCATTAGACTCTTTTAAGGGTTTAATCATTACTTGCATTGCACTGCCTCAATAACCCAAGAAAAATGAAAGGTTATGATGGAATGGTAAAAATGGAACTTAGATTTATAAAACAAATATAAAATATTATAAATGTTTAAATTTATGTTCTTCATTTATCTATCTTTAGTACATAGCATCATATGTTTATTGGCAACATAGAGAAGAAAATGGATAATATTAACTATTTTCTATTTTGATATTTACATTTTTAATCTTTGTGTGTATATTTTTAATTAAATTTGAAAATTCTATTTTGACCTGTTTTTTCATGTTATTAGATATGCTTCTTCAACATAATACTTTTCGATGCTGTGATTTATCAGAATTTAACATATTCACTACTTTTGGACATCTAGGTTGTTACACTATTATAAATTGTTGTTTTGCTATTATAAATTATGTTGTAATAACTATCCTAGTGGTGAAATTGTTGCCATTAATCTATTACTACCTTAGAATAAATTCTTGAAAGTGGAATATCAGGTGGAAAGGGTGTATGCAATTTAAAGCTTTTGATACACTCTGTAAAAATGCCTTGCAAAAAAAAAGTATCAATTTACACCCCACCAGCAGTACTAAAAAGTGTCTTTTTTCTACAAACCATTGACAACAAATGTTGCCATGCTTTAAAATTTTGGCAACTTGATGGATGAAACACAGTACATTACTGTTATAATTTATATTTGTTTGATTAATAGGTTGCTTATATTCTCACATATGTGTGTGTACTGTTTGTTTCTTCTTTTGTGAATTAATAGGTTGCTTATATTCTCACATATGTGTGTGTACTGTTTGTTTCTTCTTTTGTGAATTGCCAGTTTATGTCCTTTGTGCATTATTCTATTGGGGCATATGAAGAAATTGATCTTCCAGAACATAGGAAACTGAAGGGAGAGATGGAACTCAAAGACACCAGAACACTGACTGCCTTTTCCCCCCATGTATACATATGGCCTTGAAGAGACAAGTTTGGTTTCAGGAAGGCCTGATATGTATACACGTTTCTTTAAATTCAAGCCTTCTGCTCACAGACATATGTGTAAGTCACACAGTAGTTGTGAATAGTCACGCAAACTTCAAGTATAAAAGAGCTGGGATGTAGCACAAATGTTTTGTCCTCAAGTCTAGCAGGATACCATCTCACTTAAACAGCTCCACCCTCCTTATTAGAGATTCTAGATGCCAAGAAAATCTTTATTTACTCTAGCTTGGCATAGAAATTTGTATCTGTAAAGTTTCTGTATCCTTATTAAATAAATGAAAAACTTTAAGCAAGTGATAACAGTAGTGAGAGATAAATCTCTTTCCATCAATCCGTAGCTTATTGGAAAAGATGCAGGAAATATACATATACATATATGCATACATGTGCATATACATACATACACATACACTTCTTTTTCTTATTGAATTGCAAGTGGTTTTATATAAGAATCTTAATTATACTTTGTGTCTTTTAAAATATATAGATCTTAATCTTTTGCAAATATTTTTTATCTTAATTTTAAGATATATTTGATATAAATAACTTTTTAGAAACCTTAACATAAAGTCAAGTCAATTATATTATTTACATGTGCCATTTTTATGCTAAAAAATGTTGACTTTACCCCTAGAACACATAGTTATTTATATTTTCACACACACACACACACACACACACACACACACACACACACACACACACAATATATATTACATTTACTCTAGCTAAAGTTTTTAATGTCGTCTGTGGTTTAGGAATTTAAATTGATTTTCTTCACACAGTTTGTTTTTATAAATGCCACTTAATTTAATTAGAGGAAGTTTCATAATGTCTAATAAATATATACTAATCTACTTAAATTTCAACAATGAGACATCAATAAAAATTTGTGCCGTTAAATATGTGCAAAGAAGTGGGATAAGATTTGTGAAATATGTTCTATAAATACTAATTTTTAGATGCTAAATTTAGGCTTGGTAGTTTCTGAGGGATCTAGAATACTAACTAAAAATAAACATTTTCAGAAATACACAGTTAGCCACAGCAGTGCATTCTGTCACCTTTAGGCATTGCAAAACATGTACTAGTAGAAAAACAGACTTAAACAGGCTTATGGAAATTACATATAATGTTAGAAGCAGTTATTGCAATTTATGTTTTCATTAAAAAATAAAGCATTAATCCTGCAAAAAGTCAAGATGCATTATACACATATTTTGTGAACATTCATATATTAAATGCTTTGAGAGGTATTTTTAGGGAATAAAATGTACCCTTTGCTGTCAAGCTTATAGACTTGAAGATATAGAGAGATACAGGGCTTTATAAATAGAGAAAAATTAGAAGGCAAAGCAGCTATATGAAATACATTGCTAAATGGCACATTGAGTAGAGAACAGCAATAAAGATTCAGAAAAGAAAAGATTTTTCAGAATTTACAGAATTTCGGCAGGACTTTGAAAGTGGTACAATATGTTTAAGTGCAGAGACGAGTAGTGCATACTTACAGTTGGAACAACTTGCAATGCTTGGAAGCAACAAGGGGAAACATTGGTAGCTGTAAGGAGGCCACCCAATCTGGAAGAAACCTCCTGGGAAACAGTGTGAGTTAAAGCTGACAGTTTAGATGGAATCCACTTATAGAACTGTAAATGTCATGCTGAAAAGTCTACGACTGTCTCTGGATGGTATCTGTCCAGTCCATGTCCTAGAGCAGAGCTGTGACATGATGAATGGACTATATCAGGGTGAACTGGGATTGGATGAGCCGAGGTCCCAGAAGACCCAGGCAGGTGTTATTTTGTATGGAGAAGAAGGAACAAGTTGTGAGATAGAAAGAGTAAGAGCCAAAGATGACTCTTTGAGAACAGAACCTGGAAAAATGCCGTTACAGTAGGAAAAAAGGAAAGGCCATAGAAAGATACTTAAAATAGACTGTCATCTGCACAGTTGCCTAGAGCCATAGTACAGAAGTTCATGGAGTACATAATACACTACATTTTGTGAAACAGCAAACATTATATAAAAGATGTTATCAAAAACTAAATATGGGTTTAAAGGAATATGTAATACTTTTATTAGAGAATAAGATGGACAGTGAATAATGGCAGACGTAGGTCAGATTCAAAAGAAAGTTATGTCTCCATATCTCCTGAGTCATCCCGTAGAATAGGACATTCAGTTATCACTCAGTATGCACCAAGAATACTACATCATAACATTCCAGCTAACTCTCACATACTCCAGTATCCTCAGGCTTAAAAATTTGCTACTAAAGTAAGAGCCTCAGCGATTGAAGAGCAGAGTGTGGAAATATTTTGTCCCCATACATTTCAGTTGCTTCCTTCCAAATCTCAAAACAATCACTGTGCAAAATAGATTTTCTGTACTCTTGGCTTTGTATTTCTCTTCACCATGATGTTAGTAGGGGTTTTGCAACTGATACAGTTTCCACAGGAACTGCCAGAGAAACCAGGATTTGCATCAGGATCTGCATCAGGATGGTGCAAGGAAGGAGGATGAAAATTATTAATAGGAAATATCCTTCTTCTACCCGTGGGCCTCAATCCTGATTGAGATTTTAAATTGAGATGGATGAGTACCATAGACAGGTTGATAAGGGCACAGAGTCCTTCAGTACTGTAAAGACAAAGAACATTAATTCAAATAGCTCTTACTGTCAACATTTGCATCATTGAGGGTCTAAGTTTTAAATTCCTGGTTTTACAATTAGCCACAGAGGACACTTACTATTTTATCTGAAAATAGTAAGAAATCAGCTCAGAGGCTTGGAAGGGGTGAACTGCAACATTTCTTTAAAGTTTCATATTTTTACCTACAGACTCCCAGATGGATCTCTAAAAGGATAAAAATTGATGAAAAGGAATTATTTGGAGGGGAAAATTTATAGTTCAAGGGATAAGAATATTTCCCATGTATACCTGTGAGTCCTAGTTACTTTCCCCAGATTTCAAGTACTTTGTACTGCATATGTAGCCAGCTCACTGATAGTTGACAGCTGTCAAGCATGATTTCTTTTCCTGAAGAGAGATCAGAAAGGGTGAGAGCTTAGGTTGACCCCTTCCAGGAAATATGTTTCTTATCCTATTTTAATTAGAAAATTTCACCCACAAAAATCCTCTTACGCCAACCAATTCTGGTTCTGTTATCAAGACATCATCTCTTTATGGAAGAGTTTGTATTCTTTCTAAAATATTTTGACTTCCCCTAGAAAGTGTCATGACAATGGAAAAGCATTTTAAAAGCAGTCATTTTGTAACAATGACCTTTCCAATGATAATTGCTAAGAATTTTGAACGTAAATGTTGTTATTGTTCTTTAGAAAAATGATTATAGAGGCTCTAAATGACAGAACAGACATTGACAGAGATAGAGGTAGAGACAGAGATAGCTATTTGGATTTTACTGAGCACCAATATAACAACCTCTGGGGTTAGTACTATTTTTCTTGTTTCACCAAGGAATGAAAACTAAGTCATAGGGAATTTAAATATCTTGCCAAGGTCACACAGACACTAAATTACAAAGCCAGATATTGACACCACAGTCTAAATCCGAGACCCACTACAAACACTGCTTAATCTTACGTAGAATCAATTGGTGTCCAGACAAAAATAGGGTAGAGGTCCCCACAAGAGCTTTTGCTTTTCAAAGAGAAGGAAGGAGCCTTGTGAATTTAAATGTCTTCCATGTCACTATGAACTTCTGTGCAGTTAAATTTATTTCATGCTTCTTAGTTTAAGATGTAATCTTACCATATTAAGAATAATGTTTCATAGGCATAGCAGTAAGGACACTTGATTAGAAGTTAAGAAACCTGGTTTCTTATTCTAGTTCTATGATTAACTCATTGTTTTATCTTGGATAATTCACTCAGTATCTTTGGATCTGAGTTTTTTCAAACTATGCCTTCTTATAAATAATTTTTAATATGCGTTATTTTATCTTTGGTTAACATTAAAAGGCTAATATTGCAAAGTTTTATTGAGGATTTCTTTCAAGGGAGGGAAGTCATACTGGGTTAGGTAAGGTCTGGCAAAGTGAAGATATGACGCATAAAAATCTAGTAAACCACCTAAAGTGGCAAGAAAAATTAGATTCATCACTTGTATTAGTGAAACTTAATCTAAGTTTTCTTTACTCTGTGTATGCCTCTTATGAGCATTACATGTCCAAAAAACTGGATACAATACAGTATATACAATTGAACTAATACAATATATACTATTGCCTACAGACTTTATCTTTTGTTTTGACTGATATTTCATCTGTATGTTATTTTAGGTTCCCTAAAATAAATTTATTTCAGTGCTAAGAGTTTTATCTAAGTAAATATTAAGAATTCTATGGTATTTATTGTATAAGTTTAGAAAATTTTCTTATTAGTGATACTTAGGAAGAATGTTTTGGTGAATACTTTACCATATCTAGCAAGTAGGTCCTAGATGTTTAAGAGATGAGGACAGAAACAACTGACATTACCTAAATATTTCCATCAATCTTTTTTTTTTTAAAGATAAGGTAGTTTTAAGCAAAAAAATAATCAATAGCATTTTCTCTTTCTGTTTCATGCACTTTTTACAAAGAGGCAGATTTGGTTTAGAACATACTGTTTTGTTTTAACTATGCTGTTGTGTTTTAACCGTAGTCATACTTGGTTTCCATACGTGAATCATTCCTACCCCAAATTTGCCCATGTACTGTTTTATTAACTCTGCCTTTCTTACTATACTACAGGCTCTCCAAACACAATCTGGTTCAGGTTATTATTTCACTGAAAGAATGTTCATGTGATTATCAGCTTGTTTCTAGGGGAAATGATTTCTTCAAATCAATTCTGCTTTATGTTGCTAAAGGACTTGTGACATAATTGAATGTCATCATCATAAGTCTGAAAGTGACCTTGTGAGACATTAGTTCTTTACTCTGTAAAGAAGCCAAGAGAGATACCACTGAGCTAGACTGAATGGTTTTTGTAAATTTACCTGTATCTGTGTTTAATTAGAAATGTTTCCTGATTTTTATCCTGGAGTCTTGTTACAAAGTGAATAAATTTTGGTCCTCAGCTTTATGTCAGAATCTTTTTTTATACTTGAGAAACAAGACTGTTACCCTTCTTTTCTCAAAACTAATTAGGCCCAATATTCATTCCTTGATAAATTGATTCTACTGCCTAGTCCTAATCATTTTCATTATTCACTGAGCTTTTTCCCCAATTCATCATATCTCCTTAGTTTATGGGGACCTCAACACACCCATACACACGCACACACACACGCATGTGCACACACACTTTCTCTTTCTGTTTTAATGATAATAATACCACAATCTGCTCAAAGTTATTTTTAGTGGATATGATGCCTATCAATAAAAAGCAAGGTGTCTATCCTCAAAATATGTTCTTAATGATTAAATCCCCTTTTATGGCCCTTTTAGTCAACTCTGATTTAAGTCTTGCCATGATGTAACCATTAAAAAGTCCATCACTTGTTACTTGTCCTTTCCTTCTGCTTCTTTAAAAATTTCTTTGTAATTTCAACTTTGACTTTTTTTTTAGGATTTTTCATAAAACTCTTGATTGCCCAGATCTTATTTCTTACTATAGATCAGAATTTTCTTATAACTCTCTTCTTACATCCTCTAATCTTACAAACCTACTAAAATTATATTGTAATATTTAGTTCACTCTCCTGCTTATAATTATCAGACCCTCTACCTACTTTCTCTTCTTTGTCATCACTCAAAATTTATTTATAACTGAGGTGCTCAATTACATGTTTCTTTCAACCTGCAGTTCTTAATAAGCTAAGATGAGCAGTAAATATGGTTTTGAAGAGCTGACTAAGTACCTTTTCAAATCTCATTTTCCACATTCTAAAAAGTCAATTCAGCTTTAACGAGATCTAGGTTTAAAAGGGAATACAATATGGAAGTTGATGAAAGCCTGCTCCACAAACATGATATTTCAGTTGTGTCTGTTTTAAAAATAAACCGTAGAGTATCTTATTTTAGTTTGTAGTTTAAGGTGTTATTTAGGTAAATTATGCATACTCTCATTAACAGAAATAACTTGCGATCCTTTGCAAAAATATACTTTCACTTAGAAAGCTGCTATTGGGGAATAGAACAGTAGCTGTCTTTTAGTTTAGTAGCCTACATTTTTTTTTTTCTAACGGGTATAAATCATTAGGAATAAGTTGTGTTCTGTCATTGTAACCAGTAATTGGTGACATATTCTTGTCATCATGGGATTATAAATAACAGCAATACATGTACTGTCAACAGAATCATTATGTTACGAAAAATATAAACCAGTAGTTGGTTTCTTTTAACTATACTTTGCATATTTTCTATACTAAGTATGACAGTGAAACCTTTACAAAATTTTAATATTCAACAGAATGATTTTGTTATTAATAATTTTAAATTGTTTTATTTTGTTTTAAATATATTTTAGTTATTTCTATTTCTTTCATAGTTCACTTGGAAAATATATCTTTCAAAGAGTATTTTGTTTGTAAACAGATATTCGATCAATAAAACAGAGTTTTTCTTTACTGGTAAAACATACGAGACATGCAAAAAATTAAACATTTATGATGCATTTTCACATAGCTCGTTATAAGAGTAACAATAATTAATTTTTTGTTGTTTATTTTGTGCTTATCTAATAAATTTAATGTTTATATAATAAATAGTGGTGATATGTCCTATACTGAAGGAACAAGTAATCCATTTGGAAGGAATGTTAACATGTATCGAAACCCATAATTACTTGCTTCATTGATTATGAAATCAGTATATCACTTTCCAGTTTGAGTGTCCTGACAACGGTCACATCTTTGATCACTACCCCCATAAAGAGAGATAACATCTCTCACTTTCAGTGGCTTCCATTGCTTTCTGTAGAAGAAGTTTTATTTTTCTTTGCTTCTTCAACGCTAGGACAGAAAAGCTCCTCCTGGGTTATGGGGAGGTATCAACAGACGAACATGCTCCAGCTTTTATTTGGCCCTTGTCTTCCTGAGCAGTTTTATCAGCCTTTCCCTGGAAGTCTCTGGACAGGTGTTGCTTCCTGCCAGCTCACAGGAAACATTTTGGAGAACTCTTGGCATCATCCTCTACTGAGAGGATATCTTCTAAGCTTCTCTTTTTAATTCTCTCTTTCCAGCTATACAACATTTTTGGAATTTATCTCAGATTCCTCCATTTTGTGAAAACGTTGTTATCCAAGTCTTCTTACCTTGTGTTTAACTAATTCATTCAGCACAGCCAGCACATTGTTTCTGAATCCAAAGAGGCTACAAAGCTGAAAAACAACACCTACCAGGGTGTATAGGTTGTATTTAGAAATAACTCTAATAGAAACTAGAATTACTCATGCATTTCAGACCTCTTTAGTCACATTTGTCTTTTTTAATATTCCTGAATTAATTTCTCATTATTTCAGGCAATATATCATCCATGTGTCCTTTTTTTCCTCTAACAGTTAGCCCTTTAACAAAGTGGGTGTTTTATTTGTGGTTGGGTGGTTGGGTGGGTGGGTGGTAGTGGTTGTTTTTTGTTTTGTTTTGTTTTTTTGTTTTTTTGCTAAAGCAGTCACTAAATCTTTTTTGTTTCACAGACTGAATCTGAGTTATATTTGATTTTGAATTCTGCTTTTTTTTTGTTGGCCTCCTGATGCTTCTTTGATATCTTTTCTTTTCCTTTTCCTACTTAAAATTATATTGTCACCTGCAATATAAACATAAAGCTGCAAATATAAGTTGTGAACTAAACATATTCTCTCTCTTTCACAATGGAACTTTTTTAAAGTTTTCCAAACATAAACTACTATTAAAAAAATTTTAACATTATCAACTCACATGACTTTCATTATAGATTTTTTCAAATCAAAATGATTTGCCAAAGTGGAGTTTAATTTGCCATTTTTTTACCACTTACCATTTCCAAATCACTTCCAAAATTTCAAGCTTTTTACTTTAGCTTTTTATTTAGTCTTACTTCCTCGCTTGAAATCTCTTCACTGCCATATACTTTCATCAGTTTCAAAATATTTCAAAGCTATTCTTAGTCACTGTATATATTACTCAATTCAAATTTCTGCCCTTTTTTTGGTCCTTTCCTTACATCTAGAAATCTTTCTTTCCTCTAATTCTCTTGATTTCTGGTTCCATAAATTGTCTGTTCACCAGAGAAGACAGGATAGAAGTTGAATCAACCTTCTTAGAAAACATAAATTCTTTAAGCTTATTTTTCCTGGTTGTTTACACACCAAATAATGTTATCATCCTCATCTTTCCTTGACATCCTTGAGGCTTCTACAACTATTCCATAGAATGTGTAGCAATGAAGCTACACCCAAAGTAGGTGCCCAGTTAAATTTTTTCAGGAATAAATGAAGTATCTATTGAATGAATGAATGAAGAATCTGTCAAACTAGGCATAATGGCAGAAAATGTTGGGAGGCATAAATAGAAAAAGTAGCTCTATACAGACAAACATCTTGATGTTCTTGTTGAGAAAGTAGATATTTGTATACTTAGACTTGTAAAAATACTTCATAAAGATTTTTACCTTGTGGATGTTTTTTAAACCACATCTGTAAAACGGCAAATTAATGCATTGACTTCCATGACATACTGTTTTAGTTAGAATTCAGACCATTTGTGCATCCCTTATTATGGTTTCCTCTTATTTGCATTCACTAGACTTTCTTTCCTAAATGATTTATACACTTGCATAATTTGAAATTTTAAACATTAAATTTATTGTACATTGTCATATATTGAAATGAGTACTATGATATATTTTATTTTTAATATATTTTATTTTCTTATACATATACTTTATTTTAAAATTTTTCTTTAGCAAGCTTTGCTGTCATTTGGACCACTTTAGAAATCAATATTATAGAATACTATATGGAGAAAAAAACATTTCTAAAAGTACTCCCCTGTGTTCCCATTAATTTGTTTATTATCAAGGTCTTTATTAGGATTGTAGTTGCTAGTGTAAGCCTATAATAAACAGAGTATAATTGAATTTTCAATATTTTGTCACCTGGGAGTAGTTTTCTTACAAGACCTCTGCTCCATCTTCTGACTAATTGTCAGCAGTTACTCAGTATCACCACATTAATGTCACCAAACATTGCAGAAATATCTACCTGATTGCATTATATTTAAAGATATTCATTTCAAGCCCCTGATATTTTCTCCTTAAATTATTTACCTCAATTTTAAATATCATTTAAAATGCAATAAATGTAATGAGCCTGCATGTTTTGAAAATACAAGTTCATACAAAAGCTTTGATTTGTTATGGTAGATGACAAAAGCATTCATGGTGGGAGTCCCAAAGCATTGGAATGGCAACCTCGTGGAGCAAGGCGCTGAGCGATCCAGCGTCAGAGCTCTGACACCAGGCTGGGTGGGCTTCGGACCCCCTCCCTCACTGTGTTCTGGTTATTTTTTGGTCAAGTAACCTTTTTTTTTTTCTGTGAGCCCAACCTGGGGTGAATCAGGTATTATGCTGATCTTATATTTTGCTGAATAATATTCTAACATTATATTATCAAAAATAAATGACAATAACAGTTGAAAATGCTAGATGCAGATGGACCGATAGAGAAAAACAAAAACCTTTGTTTTTGCTGGTGCCGTATGTTTAGAATTGAGGTTTTCACAAACCCAGGATGCTAGATACCAGCCCTGGAACAATCCAGGTTTATGTCTCTGGTCCCAGTATAATTAATACCGCCTCTTTTCACTCTTAAAAATGTTTTGGTGTGGTCATTAAGTTAAATGGTCACCCAACCTAAAACACATTTTTAGTTTAGTATCTCTTGTTTCTCAGACAGCTTGCTAATGACCTGTGCAGTAAGATTAAAACAATTGTATTTCTGATCAGGAGTTCTACACTTGACGTACTCTGTAAAAATTCTCTGACTTTCTTTGTTCAACAAATAAATATTCTTGATTAGATTTTGTATTTGGATCTGAGCACAGTTTATTTTTAATCCAGATGTTTTCATTGCTCATTTATAACACAACTGTATATGAAACAAGTCATATATATATATATATATATATATATATATATATATACACATACAAATATATATATACATATACATATGTACATATACATATATATATATATATATACATATATATATATATATATATATGTAGTTTCAGATGACATAGCTTAATTCAGTTAAAGCCAATGTTGATAGGTACCCATGATACCCAAGCACTGTGCAAGGTCATGTGGAGGATAGAGCAAGAAAGCAGTTCCCTGGGAGGGATTGCAGTTCAGAATGTGGGGTTAGCTAATAATTATCAGCCACCTACTCTGTGCAGACTCTGCTCAGCTTCTTAAAAGCAATGAGCTTAGGTTATTGTTATTCCTATTTTATAAATGAGGAAACTGAGGTACAGAGAAATTTTACCCTTTGTCTGTCTTGAGCATCTACATGTGCCATGGTGAAGAGTATGGGAGATATTGTGATGAACCAATCAGATATGTACCTGTTCTGATGGAAGCTTAGGAGTCTCACGGAAAACAGAGACCTGATACAAGTAAACCACAAACAATCACACCACATACAATAAAAGGAATTGGCTTTGGTGAAAGAGAGTATCCAGAGAGGAGGGAGAAATCAGATGGTCAAGGAAGTTTTCTCTGAAAAAGTGACAAGTTTAAAGTTGAGACTTGAGGGATCAGAATGAGTAAGTCAGATGATGCGGCAGCAGAAGTTACAGGTAGGACAGCACTGGGAAGGCTGGAGCTATCTAAGAGCCTGCCATCTGCGAAACTGAAAGCAGACTGCTAAGAGTAATGTGATGGTCAAGAATATTGGTTTGACTTACAAAAAAAAAAAAGTGGAGAGGAAAGTTGGACTTTGTAGAGTTCGAATTTTTAAAATCAATTTTTAAAAATTACATTGGATTCCAGAAATCTTTTATTCCTCACTTTGCAGTGGGGAGCCCTGAAAGTGTTTTGAGCAGGGACAGACATGATCCAATTTGCATAAGGTCCCAGAGCTAACATTCCAAGAATTAGAATTGAACTGAGGCCAATCTGATTTCAGAGCCAGCTCCACATTCTAACACACTGTTTCCCCTGAGACGTGGCAAATAACTGAGTCCCTGGCAGAAGGTCCGTGAATTACTAGCCAACCACAGAGCACTGGGTGAGTTTAAGCAGGACGATATAGCATCTGTTTGGACTGTCTTTGAAAACTTAAGGGAGGAGATGGCACATGTCCGGAGGCTAGAGTGCAGTTCAGGAAAAGGGGACAGCATAAAAATGGGGCAAAAATGGGGCAAGTGGGCTGTTTTGGGGAAAAAGTTAATAGTCCAAGTCCCCTGAGTATGTGGTGACTTTAGGAGTAGATAGAAAATTGCAATGGTAGATTGAAGACGGGTTGAACAGGGCTTTTTATGCTAGTCTAAGACCTTTGAGAATTAAGCGTTAAAATATGTATATATATTTATATATAAAATGTTTTATTTCATGTATATTTTATATGTATATATGCACCTATATGTGTGTATGTATGTGTATTTATAGACACATATATAAACATACACACACACACACACACACACACACACACACACACATCTGAGAGGAAAGAGAATCAGAATGACAGATATCTGTAAGAAGTTTGCATAACTGGAGAGTATAGTATGGTTAGTCTAATTCAGGAGCCATGTCCCAGTTTCACCACTGAGTGGTTCTGTGACCTTAGATGGTTTTCTTCATCTCTTGGTGTTTCTTTGTCCTCATCTATATGTAAGATGAATAACAGTACCTACTTCATAAGGTTTTTGAGCAGAGTAAATGAGATGATCCATATGGTGTTACCGGAGTGCTTGGCATGCAGTCAGTGCTCGATGAATGTTAGCTACTTCAGAAGAAGAACTAGTGTAGTAATTCCTCCGAGAGGTAGGTACGGTTCAAATAGAGTGGAAGCCAAAGGAAAGGAAGGCATGTTCCATCAGCTAGTACAGTGCCTGGCATTGAGTAAGCATACAATAAATAAATATATGTGGGTTGAGATTGAACTCAAGTTATATATCGTAATTGCATGTCTTCTGTTATGTATAAATTATGCTTGTGCATAACATACACACATGCTGATGATGATATTGATCAGTTTTGATAATATCAAGACACACACTTTGAACTATATACAAAAAATAAACTAACAGAGGGAAAGATATTCAAAATTATTATCTAAAATGTCTCGAGATGGTGAGAATTTATGCAGCTCACAAAACTCACCAATTTCCCGAAATTTAACCAAGGCCACATCTTGCTTTCCTATTTCAGCAGGAGGGTGATTAGTTTACCAGTGACGCAAGTGAGGTTAACCCAGGCTTTGGCTGACATCCCAGACTCATTTAGTAAAATCTTCTTGAAAGTCTCTGCCGCATGCCCTCTCTGCCTTCCTGACCTCATATCGAACCTCCTCTTGTTTGGCTTTCAGAGCAGGGAGGAAGTTGATGACAGGGTGGCCCTAGCTTGTGGGATGGGCAGCCACTCGCTCTTACTGCTTCTGTACTCGACAAAGGGCCAGTGCTGCCCAGAAGTCTCTTTGTGCTGGAGCCTTTCCACCAACGTGGCCTCTGGAGGGAGGTGTGTGCTCTGACCAAGGACGAGATCAGACAGCTGGAAGGGGCCTGACCGGTGCTGAGCCGAGGAGTGAGAGCAGGTGCTTTTGACAGCTAGGAAAAAATTGGTCTGGGAATCCCCTTGACAAAGGGAAATCACAGAAATTAGAGACAGGGAAAAAAAACCTATTAGTCAATTCCCTTGCCCGAGATAAATTGATCCCTGGTGCATATTCCTAGCTCCTTGGCTACTCCAGTGATATCTCTGTCAAAGTGGTTGAAGGACCATGGGGATGAAGACACAAAGCTCAAGGCAGTAGGATGCGTGAAGTACTGGATGGAAAAAGATCGGTAACCATTAAAAGAAAGTAATGACTTGGAGGAAGTAGAAGCCCAGTTGACTTTTCTTTAGGATTGAAGATTTGAGTAGAGATGGAAAACTCCACGCAAGGTTCTGTCGTTACTGTTTTCTGAATGAAAAAGCTGATATTATTTATCCAAAGAGAAGTGGTGTTCTTGCTAAGGTTTTTCTGAGCAAGAAGGTGTAAGTGAATATTCTTCACATTGCAAGATAAGAATTACAATATGCATTTTGCTTTTGAAGTGATGGTAGCGGAGAAACCTCACAGAATAATGCTCTGATAGAATTTATTGAAGAGGGAACTGGATGATAGTTTGTTAAATGTGTGCATTTGATTGATTCTCTGTAGCCACTTAAGAGAGACAAAGAATTTTGTTGCTAAAGATTCTTTTTAGATGCAGTAGATAAAGAATGAAATCTAAATTGGTTCAGATTTGCTTAGATCTCATCGCTTATAAGAAGAAAAAAGGAGCTAATTCTCAAAGAAAATGTGCAGTAGTAATTTATCTTGGTATTAATCACATTAAGCTAGATGGCTGATTAATTGAACTGACCTGCATTGTCTGATATCTTTTTCATGTTTCTTTTTTTTTTTGATATTTTCAAATTATACCCCATCATTTTGTTGCATATTTCACATTCAGAATAGCTCAGCTGAGCAATGTCATTGTTATCTCTTTTTCATTCATGTTGGGTGTGGAGGATTTAACACAAGAAGTATTTAGAGGGACTTTCATCTTCTGTGGCATATTCATTTTCCAAACTCATCAGTGGGATGCTCACTCCTGCTGCTCTCTCCTTAAGTTTAAGGTCGTTGGTGCTAAGGTCGCCTCTCAGAGTCCAGAGCCCTGTGATCCAGGATGCTGGCCTGATCTTTCTGCCAGGTCAACTCTGAGCATCAAAAGGCAGGCAGAGAGTGAAACCGTAAGCCCCAAATTCATCTAGTTTTTGAAAACTTTTTTTCACAAGCCCATTGCCTTGATCACACTTCTGATACGTGTGATCACCCTCTTCATATTATCTGATACCAGACCCAGTGGCATCTTGACCACTGACTCTGAGGCCAGTCCCCTCCCATGCCTATCACCCTTGTTGTGGTTCTTATTGTTCCAGTTTCTTATCTGGAATCCATGGTCTGGGACCACATACAATTGACATGGTTAAAGGAAAAATTATTCCGCAGCTCGTTTAAGATGACAAGGAAGACATTATTCAGTACTATTGCCATAGGTGTTACATGATCGCAATGTTGTATTTGCTTTTAATTCCAACTACAACAAAAACAAGTAGGGATTTAGCCAAGGAGCAGATTGGGTGGTCAGTTGATGAAAAATTGTTAAGATGAGATATGGAGGGTAGGGAGATTCTTGCCAAACTAACTTAACTGGACTCCTGCTAAAGGCTGGCCAAGGACTTACACACCAAAGCTGGGGACGAGGACTTTCATCACATGTGGAAGGTGAGGGATTCTCTCTAAAATGACATGGCAGGAAGGAATGGAAAGTTTGGTCAAGGAGACGGTCTTTGTCAGTGTGACAAGCAGTAGTTTTGTCCTAAGAATCTGTATATAAAATTCCGCTAATTATGGCACTGCCCCTGGCAGGACTGTGCTACGTGCTTAGATGGTACTTGCTCTTAAGTTCACTTCCAATTCTTCCGCCCTCTATCAGTATCATTTTTGGGTGCTTCTTCCACCATCTTCATTGGGCCTGGGAAGTCTGGCCTTCAGATTTCACTGAAGATGGATATATATGTAGCGGGGAAGGATCTGCGAAGAGCCTTGGAAAATGGCTCAGTAATGATGCTCATATCTTTCACACTCACCCTGTGAAGTAGATTTATCAAATGAAAAAACATACACTATTCACATGTGACATTTTATTCTGAGCCAAAATTATAAGGGAAGAGAGTTAATGTGTTTATACTTAGGAAAATTGGCCAAGTTTTCTTTAAAAACGTCTTGCACCGTTGATTTTTTTTTTCTTGCAAGTATAAACTGTTTTTCATTTAATACCGTTACTTTGTGAGAAGATCACAGGGTAAATGCAGGTAGGTGTTGTTGGAGACTTTTATTGTTGTGTGTGTTTACAAAAAATATAAACAAAAAAAGTATCTGTTTCATTTATTGTCCTCCAAAACAATTTGTACTATAGTAGCTCTCGAACAAGCTAGAAAATGAATAGAACAAATGAGCCATTTTAGCTCCTTTCCACTAGCTTTTAAAAACACCACCGATATTGAAATATTTGTGTTTTCTTTGCTGTAGTGCCAGCGACATAATAGATGAGAAGAGAATGGATAGTCACTGTTCTCCAAAAATACAACTTCTCCTTGTCCTGCAGCTTGAGCCTTCACATTGCAGCCTTTCCTTGTCTCTGCGATTTCCTGCTTGCTCCCTCCTCTAATTACTCTTCCTTTTCTTCAGACTCTTTTCATGATGCTGCTTTCTTCTTATTCCCCTTTTATTCCCTCTTGTCTGCATTCCACATTTCTTTCCCACCCCCCACTTATTTGGGTACAAGTGTTTTAAGACTAGTATTCAACCTCGAAGCGGAATAAGCCCCATCTCTTACACATCAGTTTTAGAGATTTTCTATTGAAAAAGTTAGCATTCTAGCCTCCTCTGAGCAAAGGAATTTAAAAGATAGCTCAACAACCCCAAAGGAAGAGCTTCAGGATAAGTAAAGCAAACTGTTCTGCAGCATCAGATGTATCTTTTACGTATATAAAATTATTTTGTTGGTCCCATTGTTGTAAGCACAAATGCATCCCCAAGCTTCTTTGAAAGAAAAATTTGTCTGCTTTTTAACGTTAAATTCAGAATTCATCCAAATGTGAACCCCAGAGAATGTTGAGACTGTGTCATTGTACAAGCAAGGAATCTTACAGGGTAAATCTGGCAAATGAAAGTTTCCTTGTGCATTTTATAAAAATAACACATTAGTATTACTCTGTTCAACAAAAATCTATTACAATACTTGGTACAATATTTGATAGAGCTTTTGTTAAAAGTTATTTTTAACATAAATATAAAATGAATGGGAAGTGCAATGTGAAAAATTTAAAATTTGTATAACTTAATCTGTTTATCTATTTCCCTGCCTCCAAGGTAAATTATTTCAACAAGAAACTGATATAAATGGAGAGTTTCTTAAAACTATTAGTAAATGACAGGGGTACGTTTTTAAATTATTTCATGAGATACAGTTTTTTTCTCTTGTTATCGTTCATACTATCATGTTTTTCAGTGGCATTCTTAAAAAGTAAATAAACTGATATCCGAACGGCATTTAAAAAATTATGTCACCTTAGATACTACACCTAGGAAAGAGAATATTAACCTTAAAAAACAAAAACTCTATGGAGAATATTATAAATGTATTTAGAATAAGTTTATTATGTTCTTAGTGGCAAAATCTCACTGTTTATTGAATTAGAATATAGGATTAAGAAGTTGAATACTGACTACAACAATGAGTTACTCTTTGGGGAAAATCAATCATGCAATCAATCAGACTCACAAAAATATCTCTGTGCTTTCGATTTAAAAATTTTAGTAAACATAGCACAGTATGATTTGGAACTCTAATAGCTGTGAATAGTCAACAACAACGAGGCCTAAGAATAGGTCCTCATAAAAGAGAATCTCACAAGAACGTCTACGTACTTTTAACACAAGAGAGATAGAAATTTTATCTTATAATATTGTTGGAAGTCTGTGTTTTGAACAGAAAGGATAGTATATAAAATAAAACTCTGTGTTCTAAAGGATAATAATTGGAAATAAAAATTATGATAATCAGTCAGTCTTGTTTTGGATTTTCTCCTCCATGTGGTTAAGCAAATTTGTAAACATCTATGTTTGCCTGGGTGGAGAATGGGCTTTCAAAAATTATGAGGAGCTTGTTTTATCTTGGGAATGATGGTGTTTTAGCCATCTGGATATCTTGGGTTGGTTTATTTTTCTCCATGGCTGTCTATTCCCCTTCATCCCCACTTGCTCAGAGATCCATCACTTCTCTGGAATCTGGGAACCACTTCCTACATAACTTAACGATCTTCCCTCTGCCATGGCCAAATCAAGCTTCCTGAAAGCTATGTCGATATGTTATTTTCCCAAAAAACAATTTTCTGATGATGCTAAAAGTAATGATGATAATGTAATAAGTATGTATTGAGCAGTTCTATGTACAAGTTTTGTTAAGTGTTTTGATAGGTTATCTCATTTAATCCTCAAAACAGCGTTACAAAGTATGTTTGAATATTCACCAGTAAAGATTTGAGACTTAAGCTGGTTAGGTACTTTACAGGAGGATTCAACTATTTCTTGTTCTCTCACACCGTAGGTGTAAAAGTTCTGCCTGACTTTTCACTGTCTACAGGTTCTACACCCATCCTACTAATTTAGCAACATACTCATTATTTTAAATGTAATTTTTTCCTGGGACATATGACAGTAACTTCATAGAACATCTAGAAATTTGCTATTACTTTGTTGTGTTATCATGCTTTCTAATCTCAAGTTTAGATCATAAATGAAATTGAATGTGAAGATCTCTAGCCACTTCAATTTCTCGGAAACATTTATCTGTATCACAAACCTGAGAACCGTTTTGAAAGGGTTAGGAATCTATGACCAAAAGTAGTTGACCCTGCAATGAGAGCAGGCTGATAACCAGCACCAAGATAGATGAAGATGATGCTCGAGGCGGAGGTTGCTTTAAGACTTTCCTTTGCGCTGCAGTCCCTAGTCAACGTTATTAAATCTGGTCTCTTTTATAAGTGAAATTTCAAACGCAAATTATACTGTAACATCCCTATAGAAATGTCTAAAGTCGTAAATGAACAAGGAAGGATGTTCTCAATACATCCCACATCATTAATATGTCAAATTTCTTTTCCCATTTAAATGAAACTGGGATATTCTCCAACTTTTCATCTTGACTGTTAGTATAGTTGCCGGGTGACTGGAAGGGAGGGAGACGTTGATAAAAGTGTTAGTTTTGTGTTTCAACTAATCCGATCCCCCCAACCAGCTGGCCTTCCCACCTACCCTACAAACACTGTTCAGAAACTGCACATTCAAACAACTTATCAAAGCCAGACCCCTGTTGTAGCTATTTCTGCAAAGTAAGCCAATTTGAGTTTGGTAGATAGAATAAAGAGGTTAAAGAACGATGCCCGAGCCATAGAAATTGGACTTCAAAATGAAGCTAAAGTAATACGAAGCCATATTACCAGTCAGGGAAAAAGATGACATATAATAATTTTAAGAATTAGCAGTTTCGCTCAGTGGATGTGGCACAAGCAAAGAAATCTTAAATTTAACTCTAACAAGGAATATAACAAAAGGGAAATTTGTTTAACTATGCATCATATTATATACAAGTCACCAAAATCAATTAAATTATTTCTGTGTGAGCACAGCGCTGTACTTTCAAAGCTACATTTTAGTAGATGACTCTTTAAAGGTCATTTTACGAAGCATAAGATAAATCCTTTGAGGGTGCCCGTAGCCCACCTCCCCAGACTAGTTTTATGTTTCATTGACTGTATTAGCATTAAACTCTTTAAGAGTGACAGGCTGCAGTAAGGGGATCCCAGGTGGGCTATGGGATCTGCAAGGCCAGCTGTTCCTTAGCTCAGATAATTCTTCTTTTTGAGATTTACAGATCCGTTTGCATTTGACAGACCATGGCAAGTCTTTGTACTGCCCAGTCCTGATGTTTTAAAGGAAAGCAGCTTAAAAATTTATTAACTGCTACTTTTCCTCTGAGCTTTATCTGTGTGATGCTGTTGAGTCACAGAACATTATAAATATGAACTTAGCAAAAGCACATCCTTGAAGCGAGAGAGGGATTTGTTATTGTTGCTGCTGTTGTCATTGTTGTCAAGGACTCCTGAGAGCTCTTGTTGATTCACCTGGTTGGAAAGCAGCAAAAAATGATCAATTTTGTAAAATGGAACTGCAATATCAGTTTTAAGGTTGCTAAGAGTGTGCCCTGATCCACAAGATAGTTAGCAATGTAATGACAGTAAAATGTGGTTGCAGTGTGTTTTGAGATGTTCCTGAATTGCCTGTATCCTGCAGTGACATTGTACTACTTACATGTTCCCATCTATGTCCCTTCCCTTTAGCGTGAAACACACTTCTGTCCCCATGCTTCCTCCCCTTCAAAATCTCATCCATAATTTTAACACTATTTCAAAGGTGACTTTTTACCAGAAGCTTGCATCGATCCTCTCCAAAATGGATATTTCTTTGACCTTCTTTGACTTTTATGAAACACACATATCCTCCTTTGTATGATGATTATGTTGACTTTTGTCTAGAACTAGACCAGAATACTGTGATGTCCACTGCCATGTTGTCCTGGTGATTCCTGTATGGTCCAGCATCTGGTAGATGCTCATTTATCTAATAAAATTTAATAGTGTAGCAGTTAATTCTATGCCCTGATCCTTCTTTTCTGTGTTTCTTGTCCCTTTCCTATTTGCATATAATTGTTTAATGATTTAAAATTCCCTAGAATTTCAAACTTTTATGAAACTTATTTTAGCATGGGAAAGAAAATTTGTACAGACTTTTATATTAGACTATTAAGAAAAATAATATCTGCCTTTGTAAGTTCTTCAGTTTACAGTATATTTTTATACATTTTATTTTTTTATTTTTTGAAACTAAAAAAGAAATTTGTTTTTTTTTTGAAGGCAAGCAATATAAAAATCAAAAGCTTATCTAACTTTAATTGGCTTTTATTTTGACACTCTTGTCAAGTGGGGTGGAATTTTATTTGTGTATTTTCTCAGGGTCTCAATCTATTCATGAAATCCTTATACAGGGGGAAGCCATAGGGCAGAGAGATTCTTTAAGTGACCCATTTGGAGAACTCTTAAAGGGTGGGAGTAATTGTTCAGTGCTGCCTACTTCTTCCTATTCTGCTCCATATATACTACAAAATAGTCAGTGTAGATGATGGTGAGCCCAGCAGTTAGCAAAAAGCAGCTCTGGAAGCCAACTCTGCCACTTCAGGACTGGTGGCAGAGGGTCTTTTTGATTTCCCAAAAATCCGGAGAACTCCTTTTCTATAAGTACTCTCAGGCCCTCCTTTTTCAAGTAGCTTTTATCCCCTGCAAATTTGTGAAACAGGAAAATCACGGTTTCCATAGCGTGTTCCATCAGAGACAGCAGTTTGGTGAGGTCTCGGCTGAGGCGCGGCAGGATCGTTCAGCTGGCGAGGTAGGACGCGTGGCTGTTTATGTGTACGTTATTTGACCATCACATGAAACTTATGACCACGCCCACGACTAAGGAGGAAGAGGAATGTCCTTTTATGGATTAGGAAGTTGAGGCCTAGAAAAGATAATTAACTTGTACAGAATTGCATATCTAATAAATCTCAGAGGTTAAGATCAAACCCAGACGCCCTAAAGATTCCAATAGCACTCACTCCACTTATATATTTTTTTCGTCAAATAGTTACCAAGTGCCCATTGTTAGGCCCTGAATAGACAAGTCAAATAAGACACTGGCCTCTAAGGAGACCTACATCGTAATAACAGCTGCAGAGCTCTTAGAAATGAGAGTGTAGCCATGTTGCCTCACTACCCAGACTAATGCACAATTAAAAGACAACACTCTTTTTCAGTAACTGAGCAGATTCAATAAATTACATGGCATTTAATGATTATTCAGCTTATAGCATCTTTTATTCAAAGGTCAGTCCCAAAGCACTGTAGATACCATTTACTCTGTTTATAAATGATAGGATAAAAGAAGGGAAAGGAGATTACTTTCATTGAAGAAATAATTGACACTGCCCTATATACAGCTGGCACTTAATATATGTTTATTTACTAAACAGAAATTTTCTCTATGTTTCTGAATTTATTCTTGTTATAATTAAGTTCTTGCTCTACAAAATGGACAAAACTGACTTTTGAAGTATAATTAAGGGAATATGGCATCACATTTACTTTAAAGCAATTTCAGGCATACGCTGAACAACTAGTCAAATGTTTCATTCCTTAATATTAACAGGGATGCTCCGAAGAATAAGATATGATTAGATTTTTCCCTGCTTTTTGTTGACTTTACTTGTAATTCGACTGCAAGTATTCTCAAGTTACCAATATACCGGATTGAATGGCTGTTTTACCTATTATGTTCTTCTATCTCAAATTTTTAAAAAATCACATGTTCAGTATGAGAACAGTGGGATTTAAATAGTTAAGGGTAATTCTTCCTCAAAACTACTTTACGTCGTTATAGCCACCTGCCCTATTATACAGAGTTGAGGCAATTAATAAGAGGCATTAACATGTCTAATATCACTGAGGAGAGGGAAAAACTGAAATCAGTTGAATAGCTTTAACAGTGAAACAGTAATGCTGATTCACTCAGCATCTTCTACTTTACCACCCAACTTGAGATCATTTCTGCAAGATGAAATAAATGGTAAGCTCATACTTCAATGTAACTTTAATGGGCTTAATTACATGTAACTTGAAATATGTGTTTGGCTCCATAGTACACTCAGCCACCGATCCATAACCAGCATTTTTGGGAAAGCAGAGCTGGTGTTCAGGAGAGAGATGGGGATTGGAAATGCAGAACTGGGATGACAGATGAAGCTGTGGCACCATGAATTATGGCTGCAGCAAGGCAGCGCTGAGAATAGAAGGAAGGAGGCAGAAGGTAAAACCACCAAACCAGTTGGGGGGAGGGGTAGAAATAGAATAGGAGACAGGTGAGGGACAGTAGAGAAATAGGGACAGACTACAGTGTGCAATGTTACACAAATTAAGAGAGTAATTAATTTCTAAAGGAAGTGGGTCTTCAGAATGCAGGGTAAATGAAGAAGCGATGAGAAATGAGAAGAAGCTGTCCTGGCTATTTTAGAATAAAGTTTAATAGTGGATGAGAAGAACTTTTTGAAATTATTTTTTTAAGGATCAGTGAGATTTGTGAATGTCTGTGCAGGCTGAGGATAAAGATCCACTGGGGAAAGAAGGAGTAAAGAATAATAAATGAAAGTTTGTCTTAGTGGGATAAAAGATGCTAGTGGAGTGCTTCTTCTTAATGAGATCCATTCCATCACCATATCTATGTAACACATCATTAAAAATAACTAACAGAAAATGTCTGTTTAAGTGACACATTAGTTTACTTAAATCTTTACATTTGAATCCTATTCCTACTTATTTTCCTGCACTTGTTGACAAGCCATTAGGAAAAAGTATTTAGTTAAATATTATCTGTCATCCAAGATAGTCGTATTGCTTAAATAAAAACTTGCTGGATTAATACTATTTTAAAAATAAAAAGCTTAACACTATGAATAGTCCCGCCTATATTCATGAGTCATACATATATGTATCTGTAGACATACACTGAAGTAAGAAACTGAAGAAGAATAACCTATGGAAAATTCGAGAATTAAAAAATTAGATTGTTAGAAACGTGCAAATATTATATACTCAAAGTGTATAAATTATCATTCCACATATATGCTGCCAAAAAGATATTTTTTTATTTTAGAATGTCATAATAAACATAATGATAAATTACAGAGTAGACATTGACAAGCAAAGCTGATGGACTTTGCAGTTATTTTTTAAGATACAGGATTTCTTTAACTTGATCCCTTGCTTTGTTATTATTTTTAAATACCATCTAATATCCTGCTATAGATTTTTTTAGTAGACTGGTTAACAAAATGTCACGAATCCATGAGAGTTGGCAGGAAGTCAATGACACTTTATCACAGAAGATTGCTGGCATGTTCATAATAATAATGATACCTCTAATATGTTAACAGTTTCCTTCCGTATCGCAAAATGATTGGATATAATAGATAGCAACTGAAATGTGGCCAGCTCGATATTATGACACATGAGTCATTTAGAGTTCTTATTCACTGACCAGAAACCACACACTAGGGCAGAGAGAATAATTACAGTTTTATAGTTGTAATCCCAGAGAAGAGTAGTTTGTAGATAGCACATGGTGATTCAAAACAAAATTTAGCAACAGAATAAAATAAGCACCACCTTTGGGATAATTCAAAACCTACAGTGTAGTTATATTAGGAGGGTCACCAGTTCATCTAAGGTGAGGTGTGCTTGGCCTGTAACTTCTTGGGGAACAGTGCACAGGTTTCTCTCGCTGCCTATCTTGTTTATACCTACAGAAGAAATCTGAACATTTTTTATTATGGAGACTCTCTTAGTAAAAGGGAAGAGCACATTCACCTACCCACCCCCCTTAACTATAAAAACAACACTGACCTTGCACAACTGAAACATACGTGCATACAGGAACAAAAAGTGGTACAAATTAGCCTTGACCACGTATACATCAGATTGATTCCATTTAGCTTGTGAAAAACATAAGATCACAAACTGAAGTGATGTGATATTAAGCAGTTAACCAGTGAATTGGGGTGGAATGTCTCCTCTTAATAACTGAACTGTGGCTTTATTGTATTTGAGAGCGGTACAGTTTCAAAGAATTCTATGTAAGCTCTGAGACATGAAGTTTTGTGTTTTATTCGTTTATGTATTTCATTTTTCATAGACATTGGATTATTTTACATTGTCCTCTCCATGGTTGCTTAGAAATATAGTCTAGAGAATCAAATTGATTTTTAATTATGAGTTCTTGATTTTAGACTTTAGATAAACTAAAGTGAAGGAGGATATTCTTAAAACATAAACAATGGATTGCCTAAATTCCCAGCTCTCATATCAAGTATTTGCTAATGTGGCATTGATCAATCTACAATTCCCAGACTGAGGAGAAGTGATAGGAATATTGGATAAAACATGCCATACAGGCCAGAAAGATAAATTGTTTGGGTTGTCTTTTTGCAAGTTTGAGGTCACGATTCATTCATCTTGTTACTTTGCTATATCCCTTTAGTGACTTCAATTGCAGGATTAAATATTGAATGGTGGCAGATCATTCAATATATAGGCTCTCATAGTTTGGCATTAGAAGGCTTTTCATGCTTAAAATGGAACTGTGTGCACACAGAATGCCAAAGATAATCGTGCTGATGATCTAGTGTGGGAGATTAATCCCTCAACAATATTATCAGACAATTCTTAACACATTGATTTGTCCCTGATATGACACTTCTGAAACAAATGGATATACTAAGCGTTTTAGGAATAACATTGAACCTTCTATACAGCCTAGTTCTTTCAGAAAATTAACCCGTTAGCAGATTTGCCTTGAAACTTCCAAGACATTATCACAACCAATGTTTATAACCACAAAGATAAAATAGTTAATTTAAAAAATTCAAAATGCTTTTGAGGAATGTTAACTAATGAAAATTTTTTTAAAAATCACTTTGAGTAAAATTTTGCGCTCATGGCTAAATATGCAGAATGAAAGTACTAAATTAATATACAGTCTAATAAGTCTAATTAGTCCAAGAATATTCAAACCACCTTTTAGCCTGAGTTATTATGATTCAACTATTTAGTTTAGTTGCTGATCTCCTTATGAATTTTTGGTGTTCATTACATACTAAGCCCATTAAAAGAGAAATCAAAATGTTAAAGGTTAAAAATACCATTTAGCCAAAAGACCCAAGAGGCTTGAAGGATAAATACATATACTTTTAAAAAATAAAAATGTTTTATTAATAAAACATAAGAATTAAAGTTCGGCAAGAAGCAAGAGGCCATTCACGTTCTCTCTGCCTGTGCAAAATTATTTTTTTTCACGGTTGTCTGGATTGTCAGAAATACCCCAGATGATCATTTTTTACTTTTTTCTGAAGTTGCTAAAATACTGAAGTTCTTCAAGGTAAAATTGTTTCGGGCTGGTTAAGAAAGGGGAAGATTTTGCCTAACATTTTCTTTTCTTAGATTCAGCCCATTCGTTTTCCTAGATTATGCTATTTTAAATCATTGTGTTCCATAAACAGTGAAATCATTTTTCATTTTTTCCCCTCAGTTTAAGCACATTTAGATTTTCTAAATGTCTTGTCGTTCATTCTATTCCTTTCATCATCTGGATTTATCTCGGGCTTCCTTCCAGTTTTTCCACATCTATGTAGAGTGTGGGGGTCTAGGTAGATGCTCACTATTAGGATGAAGCCTGACATTTCTAGAGGCAGTATAAAAATACACGAGTACCTCCTTGTCCACAGTTTTGTTTTTCAGGGTTTCAGTTACCCAAGGTCAACCTCCATTTAAAAATATTAAATGAAAAATTCCAGAATTTTAAATTGCACACCATTCTGACGAAATCTCCTGTCATCCTGCTCCAACCTGACCATGCTATGAATCACTCCTTTGTTAGTCACTTAGTAGCCAGGCTTGGTTTATCAGATGGGTTAGCAGAGAGGAAAAAGAGAAAAATCACATTCACATAACTTTTATTACAGTATATTATTATAACTGATCTATTTTTTTACTAGTTATTCTTGTTAATCTCTTACTGTGCCAAATTGACAAATAAAACTTTACATAGGTATGTATGTATGTATAGGAAAAAAGCATAGTATATTAGGGTTCAGTGCTATCTGTGGTTTCTGGAATCCATAGGTGGGGGAGTCTTGGAACGTATTTCCTGCAGACCAGGGGGGACTACTATACAGTCTTTGGAGTCAGACAACCCTGAATTTAAATTTTATCTCTGCCAGTTACGGCTATGAAGCTAGCATTTAGTTATTAAAATCCTCTGTGCTCCTTTGTCTTTATATCTAAAATGAGGCTAATAGTATCTACTTCACAAGATATTTGTCATTCTTAAATTAGGTAATGGTTGTTGGCACGAGGTAAGCAAAGAAAACAACGAAATAAAAATAGCTATTATAATTATGTGCATTTTTTAATTGGCAAAAATTACTTTATATAGATTATGGGTCTCCATAAAATCTTTTATTTGGATTTTTTTTTAAATAAAAGAGATTTTGTATTTGTCCATGACTTCTTTTGAATCTAGCCTAGCTTAGGCTGGATTTTGTAAAAGAAACAAATTTAGTCAATATACATATGAAAAACCATGAGATTCATAATAAAAGAATCCTAAAATCACATGTATAGTCAAATACAACTGCACACATCATTAGATGTTACGAATTAAGAACAGAAGTGTTAACTGTGTAAGGCAGGGGAAAACCAAATGGATTGGACTGGAAATGGGATCCTGAGACCCTGACTCCCGAGGAAAAAAAAAAAGTGTGGACAGAATATAAAGGCAGGTAACCCGTAGCTTTGATAAAAAAAAAAATATCAAACAAGAGGTAATGGGGAGCAAGCAGAACAAGGCAATGGACTCAGAGTTTAGGAGTAGACAATGTAACTGAGCACTGACTGTTTGCTGGAGACTACCTGGAGCATATGTGCTAGCCCTGGGATGTATGTTGTATCTCTACTTTATAGATGAGTTATCCAAGGCTGGGAAAGGTTAGAATAGCATTTGCCCAAGTTGTACAGATGCAAGGAGTAGGGCTGGAGTTCAAACACAGACATTCCTCACAAAATCTTACTCAGAATCAATGTTCTCAAACTTCAGTGAGCAGACAAGTCACCCAGAGGGATGTTAAAGCTGGGCGGGGCCTGCAAATCTGCTGCTGCTGCTGCTGCTGCTGCTGCTGCTCCTGCTCTAGGGACCACACTTTGAGACCCACTGCTCCAAATTTGTGCTCTACTTCTGCGAGTTAATAATTATCAACTAAAGCTATATGCCCGGCCCAGCTGTGATTTCATTTAGGTTCTAACATATGGCAGTCTATGTGAACAGGCTTTAGTTCTCTGTTTTAAGGCATTCAACACTAGAGAAGAACTTTTAGTCCTGGAGGAGCTGGTGCTGTGGACAGCCTGTGAGAATAGAAATTCAGATAAGGTGACTCTGATTGCAGTGGCCCTTTGTCTCAGGAGCAAGGCAGAAGCCCCTTTACTATAAAGTGAAGCACAAGCTTGGACCTGGCATGGAGGCCACACTTGTCACGGAATCCTTCACATGTTAAACTAGAGCAGATTGAGTTCCTTCTTACTAAAGGTGAGATTGATTCCAGATTCTGGACAGACATTAGGCTATGGATCACATGCTTATGGCTCTGAAGAGAAAAAGAATGTGGGGACACACACACACACACACCCTCACCCTCTCCTGGGGTCATTGTGGTTGCTGACAGTTGCCACAACTTGCCTCCATATATTTCTCTCAGTGGTGCTGTTAAATCAATTGCACATTGTAGAAATTTAGTGGTGGTTGACTAACTGTCCAGTCTGTACTAGCTGCCTGAAACTCGATTGACTGTGAGAAAGGAGGATCAAAGAAACATGAAAGTGTCTCATGGCCGTGTCTAACTCACTATGCTGAGTTCCTGGGAACCACATGCAAAGAGGAGCTGAATGAAATCTGTTCACATACTTGATTGGTGAAGACTTGAAATGTGGTTATCAAAGCATGGAAAGTTAGAGGAAAGGTAAAATGTTACATTGTGGGTTTTTATTTAGCTGATAGGCAACTCGACCAGATATATTTGTGGCTAGAGCAAGGTTTCTTTCCTTAGGGTAAAAAGAAGTCATTACATTAACAACAGAAAGCATTTGGTAAGTTCCTCTTTGAAGGTGGCAACACCTTAGGGCCTATACAGAATAAGTCCAAAGGCAGCCTTTCATTTGGGTGTTAAATGGATAGTGCCAGCTTTTCAGTTCCATTTCATTCGATTCAATTCAGTTTGGTTCAGTTCAATTCAGTCAGCATAATCTAGCAAGTATTTATTAGTTGCCTTCTTATGCTTACACTGCGCACTTGGTCCTGGACTTGGTTTTATGATGGATAAATACAGGCCTTGTCAGGCTAGCGAGCTACCTGTGCACTTTAGGAAGACCATTTCAGCTTTCAAATGCATTGACTAATAAGCTTATAAATCACTGCATACAACCTGTACTAGCTAAAGGGTACCTAAAGGAAAGAGTAGACCTCAAATGCCAAGTTCTCACCTTGTTTAAAATATGAATAAATGTTTTTGGTAAAATAGTTTGGTTAGGAATGAGTGCAGACACTGTTTTATAAAACTTAAGCTGATAATTTATTTCCATCTTTAAAATAGTCAAGACTTGTTTCTTCATAGAATCTCTTAACTGAATTTAGGATGTGCTCAGCACTTCCTTAGCATGAAAGCGACCAGACGGAAGATGGTCCTTTGCTTATGTGATGACAGTCAACAGCGTGCTGCATGACCGGTACTATTTGTTTACAAGTATACATTTTGGCATGCAGAAATTAGCCTGAGTTTCCTTTGCATCAGCAGTTGGTGATATTTCAACTACCTAGTCAGAAGAAAATTGTGCAGCTCTGTTTGGACCTGCGGACTAAGACAAAACAAGTTTTCCACTGCAATCTCTGTATTTTGCCGCGGCCCATTTGAGCTGTACAGTGCTTGTTCAGTTTTTCTTATAACCTTCATAGAAGATGGAAAATGTACCCCAGACTGCTATGCAATAAGATCATTGCCGGCCTGCCAGTTTGCAGTTTTATAGACAACATGTTATTGTTGCAAAGGTGAAGTTTATAGCGAGTGAGCCTCTAACAATCTGTCACTTTACCTGACTACAGTAAAAGGGTCTCCAGATAGGCTATGTCTGCAACAACTGTAAATACCCCTACCTTTGTAACATCTTGGTAATGATATTTATGAATTAACCAGTATTTCTTCTTTGCTGTTTTAAAAGCTGGTTTGGTTTCAGAGGCCATTACCTATTTTACTTGTGTGTCTTAGGGGAAAGAGGACACAGCTATTAAGATGTTGAAAATATTCTCTTTTATTTTCTGTCTCAGATTTTTTTTTTTTGTTACACATTAGAGACCTTATGTAATGTTTAATGTTTCAATTTACTGTATGCATTTTCAGTTTTAGTATTTGTCATCTTGTTCCAATTTAATGAAAGCTTATTTGGCTATGGTTTTCATTGGAAAGCAGAACACACGTACAACTCTCAGCAATAATATATATATTTCTTTTTCTTTGGATTTGAACAGCCTTCTAAAATTTTCTCTACTGAAATTCTGGCAGAGTTATTTCTTCAACATTTGGCTGAGGGTTTGGAATGTTTTAAACATTTGAAGTGACTGGGATCAATTACTATAACCTAAAATGGATAACCTTTAAGACACAAAGCTCATGTTTTTCTTAATCATCTTATTACATGACATTTTTCTGTTTGTATATCGATAAAACACTATATGTTGGCTAAATAAGGCACATTTCATTTATTTCCAAGTACTGTTGATATTGTAAAGTTAGTATATTACATATAACATTAAAGTTATTTTTAAGATATAACATCTTTGTGGATGAGAAAAATAAAATTCAGAAGATGGATAAACTTGTAACAATTTAGCAGTCTAACAAAGTATAATAAATAGCAAAATCGTGTATTTGAAATGAATTTCAAAAAATTCACTATACAAACATTTTTAAGCTCTGTTTTTCTAATTAAGGCAGCTCCAAGTATTTTTCTGATTCATTCTTACTAGTGTTATTTCATTACTGAAAGTTTTTTTTCTTTTTTCCAGTATAAAATCACTGAGAGATATTTACCTAGGAGGGGTTATATAGTAATATTCTGTTATTTTTATTTATCAGCTTAATTTAGGACTCACATTGCACTTTGAGGGCAGAAGGAAAGTGAGGCATTATCAGTTTTGAGATTGGACTTTTGATTAATATAAATGCGGAGTAACTCTCTGCGATGGTACATACATAGTGGATGTGACCCATGACGGGCAGATGGCTGTAGCAATGGAAAGAAATATTACAGCCAGAACATTCCTGCTTCTGCTCCAGTGGACTCAGAATACATTAGCAGGGTCCTCTCTCAGCTTGGAGTTTTTTCCTGATGATGGATTAGTGATAAACTCATATGCAAGTTATTCCAGAGTTCCTTTGAGACCTCAGCTTTTCATGAATGAAAAGGTCATTTGTAAATGTTCTACATTCTTTCATTATTTTTCCCGTGGAACCAGATTGCTTTGTAGAATTTTACACTCCTGTATTTTCTTTGAAATAATAGCTCACAGTTGTTCAGTTTTAATATCCTAATTATTTGTTTGGTGGTTTGGAGAAACTTACTGTTCCATTATGCAATAAATTATATTTCATAAAGAGAGAACTTAAAGTTGAAATCATTCTGTAAACTACAAGCTTAGACTTTTATGAGACCAGGAGTCTCCTTGTTCATTTTGTCCTAAATGACTTTTGATATTAGGCCAAACTTTGTACCAGATGTGTAGTATTTTATAATAATTACATGGTGTAAGGCTTCAATCATTTTCCACTGAGACCATTCAACATCTGTTTTATCAAAATGCTTTTCGGTTTTTTCAGGGCCAAAAATGAGTAAGAATATTAAGTGAGACACTGAGTCATATATTTTATTATTTTGCAATGTGAATTTGCCTTGCATTTATCTGTCATAAGTTATCACAGCCCTACAGATTTCTTTTAGTGACTGAGTGTAGCAGAGTTGGTTTCTCTGGTGTTTTGGGGTTAAAATTTTAGAGACATTTAATATTTACCTTTATTGTTGTCTTTATTCGGCTATCCATTATAGTTCCAAGTACAGATGAAACCCTAAGGAATGGATAAGGAAGTGGATGGGAAGGGGATAGTGTGGTTCATTATTACCATATCCACTTTTAGACCACTTTATCTGTTTACAAACCCACTTTTCTATAACTCTTCTTATCTGTGCTAAACAGAGTTTACAGGTATTGATTAACAAAGACAAATGGTCAGAGGTCATAAAAAGCAGAGATGCCAGAACCATGTGACAGTGTGGAATGCTGGTTCTCATACACCTGTCAGCATTTCCTACACAGCATACATGACAATTCGACAGCTGCCCCTATTTCAGGTGATGGGCAGGTCTCTAACTCTGAACTCAATAGCAGCTCACTTCACTCACTTTATTGGAATACCAAACCCACAGGTCCTTTCCTTTGCTATTCTTGAATATTTCATTCAAAATTATAAGGGAAAAACACTTTATTTAAATGATTTGACTTAATGGGCAAAATACAATCTTTGCAAAAATGTGTACTCCCTCAGTGTACAGTTTTTTATCTTTTGTACAGTTTTTCCAGATGCCTCAAAACCTTATATACTAACCGGTTGCTATTACAGTAAAAACAAAGTTAATGCAGCTCTTCAAAGCACTGTGCTTTTGCACTGACGTCAGTACAGTAGTCTGTGTTTTGAGCCAACATAGACATAACCCGCCATAAAAATAAACATGTACACATCCATGGCCCGAAATAAATCAAAGTGGACGTAATGAAAATTATCCAGTGACCTTAACAGAAAACTTAATATACTTCATCTCTTTTTTTGGGGTGATAAAGGGAGTTTGTTTGGTTCGCATCGAAATCTTTATGTGGATAAAAATTCCTGTTCACTGCACTCGCACAATATGAGCTGAGAGGTAGGAGAGAAATTGTAGTAATAAATTTTGGTGGGACAAATGAGTGTTTCATGAGACAACTCAAATTTTTGTAAGCTCTATGATATTTTAATATAATTTAAAATATAACTAAGCATTACAACACGAGATTTATTTAAAACATAACTTTCTCTTCAATAAAAGTTTTTTTTGTCATTTTTCTGACAAATCTAATTTCAGAACAAAAGGAAACATATTACCATCATGGAAATGTGTTTATGTCTCAAAACCCATTTGTCTCTTAGATATCTTTGAGTTCAATTATCACAAAATTATTTTTTGATTTTTAGATTCTTGCTTTGGTCACATATATCTTTTGTCCCGAAGATCTGACACAAGTGTAATCCTGAGCATTTCTATTCAATATTCCTATCATACAGACACAGTTTGGCAAAGATGGCAGTTCAGTCAAGTGAAATGTGCTTGAAGTCCTAAGGTTGATCGGTCAAGAATAAGATTTCTCCAGTAAGACGTTTTTACAAAAGCACAATGGCCATCCTTTCATAGTTCAGACAAACAGAGCATAAGGAATTATTTTGAAATATAATGATGGTACAGCTGTAACAATAAAAAGGTCTATAATAAATAAAAGATTGTGCATCTGTTTTAGAAGAGCTCTGACTGCTATTCTTTGTAACTTGCCTCAGACCTGGTGCATACTATATCTTAACTGTACATACACATGCAAGAATTGTTTATATCCCATTTTATGTTTTGTCCTGAAGAATTTTAGGCAGTAAGGGACATACTATCTGATGATTGGGGGAAAGTTGGAACATCAGACTAAATCATATTTATGTATTATCTATTCTTTAGAGCAGAGGATTATCTTGCATCTAGAGTGGTGGTGGGTCTTTGCTAAGATAGGCATATTCTTACCCCCTTAGGACAATAGGATGCTTTAGCTAAATTGGATACAGTTTAAGAGCAGGTTCTTTTTGTATAAAGATTATTTCCTTAATTGATAATAAATACTTGGACTTATCATTGTGCTTCAGAATTTGCTAATTCACTTTTTCAGTTGCCATCAATACAGTCTGATAATAAAAAATCTCTGAAATTTTGCTTCTTCTCTTACGGTAAAATAAGAATAACTACAACCCTTACATTATTCAGATCAGTAAGATGTCATGAGGACTATTAAATATAAAGTTCTTAACAGTTGTTCAGTATGTAACCTAAAAGTGAAAAATCTATGAATGGTTAACAGAGGGTATTCAATCTAAATCTTTCCCAAGGTCAGAAATATTATTTTGGAATGTGAAAAACTACATCTGCAAAGTGAAGTAATTCATCACTTTAAAAAACAAATCTGAGTTTTTAATAGAAGCAAAACTAACTCAGACATCTAAGCCATCAATAAAGCTTGCCAGAATTTGAAGAGAATATCACGATGCAACTCTTTTTATGGATCAAGTACAAATGAAGTTGACGGTGTATGCCTAATCAGAGCGCTGAGAACTGGAAGCTGCAGAGACGGTATTTCACTTTCTCATGTTGACACGTTGTGTGCAGGCTGTGCAGCCAGTCTGATTAAAAATGTCAGGGCTTTGCTAATGTGAAGCGCAGGCTTCCCAACCCTGAATTTTGAGTTCAAGAGGCCCCAAACCGCAGTGTGTAAATAAAGCACGTTTATTCATTAATGCATTCTATTATATTGTATTCAAGCAGGATGACACTTAGGAAATCCCATCAATGTAAGCTTACTGTTGATTAGAATATACAGCTCCTCATCAAAGGAGCCTGAGAAATGTAACCATGGTGCTGTGAGCTGAGGACAAGGCCAAGGTGGAGGCGCATTATCATTAGACTCTCCTTGAATGCTCTTCATCACCAGTCAGTGCTGACACTTTCCCATGGAAGGCAGTTCTCTTCCTGAACACAGAAGAGCATCAGGAAGGCAGCTGAGAGTTGCCCTTCCTGAAGCTTATTTTAATGTGGCATTATTTTCACTAACTTCTGACATGGCTTTCTGTTAATAGAATACGAAATCAAACCCAGCACCTAGACCTGAAAAAAGTAATAGGTGTAGTTACTCACTGCTCCCTACCAAAAGGCTTCTTTGACTTTTGTCCTCAGCAATCTTCACTTTTCCCTTGTAAAGTGATGAGAGTTTATCTGGAGGTTGTGCATTAAGCAGGAATAGAGTGAATGCATTTTGAGTGCCTAGGCCTGTGTAGTCACCTAAGGAATGCCAGAGGGATAAGAAAGTTATCCTCCTTAAGGAGCTTGACTTGTACTGGCTGCTGAAGCTGCCTTGAGGTCTGATTAAGCTTACTCAGTGTCTTCACCTGTAAAATTTTTCAGATCATCAATAAGAACCGTTCTTACTCTTAAAATAATGTGATGTTTTAAATATTACCCGTTATTGTTGTCTTCCTTAAGAGCCTGTGGAGACAGAAGTGAGCCTGGAGATAGAAATGTCAAAGACAGGATTTTAATGTTAAAAAGTAAATATGCAAATTTTCGTTTTTGCCTGTATCTCCACTAACAACAAAAAAAAAAAACTGAAATGTTTGATTAATTACATTTCAGTTGTTTGATTCTTGTCCTGCTCCTGACAAGCAGATTTGCGATCTTCAATTTTTTAGGACAAAGAAAGATAATAAAAGAAACTTAGATGTATAGTGGGGGTGGGAGAAGAATGATAACCTTTACATCTATTTGTACTGATTAAAATTATAAAGAGGTGATTTGAGGAAATTTCTAACTATGGTGTGGCTATAAAATTAGAGGACTGATTTTTTTATGTGTGGCCTATGAAAATCAGTTTTATTGCTTTATACTCGTTCCATGAATATCTCAATCCAGTTTTGGTGGACAGAGTTCTCACTTAAAAGCCAGTCTCACATATAATAAATTCAATAACATGAGAAGGAAAAAAGTAAACTTTTGGTTATCAATTTAGAAAACTAATTTTTTACTTCTTGGTTGACTTTTACCCTTTTAGGCTGAGTTTTAATACAACCAAGATGTATTCATTTAAAGATGGATACATATTCTCAGGGTCAGCTGCTTCATTTCACAGCAACTAAATTTATCAAAATATGTCAAAGTAATATATTATAGGGAAGTGTGACCCTTGAAACCTCTATGAAGAAAAAGCTAGTAGTAAGTAGTTTGGATCTTTTAAATAATGTCATTCCAACAAGAAAGAAAATGTCACCTTGTTTGTTACTTTTTATAACATTGTAACCTGTCTGACATTGGTGTTGGGACCTGGAACCTTAAGCATTTGTTGAGTGAATGAGTGAACGGATTTTGTTACACACTGACCTTCAAAAAAAGAAAGACTTGGGGACTGAAGATATTAAAGCTATAAAGAATGACTCTGAATCTTAAAAGTTCCAATAATAAAATTGACATTTGTTCAAAATATATCGCATCATTTAAAAAAGACATCCCAATAGATTGTTAGTAAATGACCTGGTTTTCCACAATACCACTGCTGCTGTAGATGTATGCTGTCTTAAGAAATTCATTCTTCATTCCCAGATCTTCTATTTTGTCAAAAAGTATTTGCAAGTGCTAGAATGGCAGTACCAATGCATTAAAAAATCTCTTTCAGAATTGGCATACATGTAATTGATATAAATAACCTTGAGATTTCCTCAAGTGTTTACAGCAAACTCCTGCCCATTTTTATAAACCTGAACTACTGGGTTCAAATGTACCTGGCATTTCTTTCTTCAGAGGTTAATTCATCTTTAATCCTACGGGCTATCTTAGTAAGAGCCATCTAGAAATATAATCATAAACTCACAATGGAAACAAGCAAACGGGGCCATATGTAACCCAACACCCAGTGTGCAGTAGGAGATAGGCTATTGATCAGGGAGTTATCCTTTTCGGGTCCTGTCGTTAGTAAATCATTGCAGGAGTAGAGATAAATATTAACTTATTCATATTTAAACTTTTTCTTCCAAATTCCACACAAAAAAGACACCCATTCATCAGCCATTCCTCCCAGAGGCCCTTTCATCCAAATTCCTTGGGAGACACTTCCTTCGTGACAATAAAACATAAATAAAACCAAGCAGAAATATATACCAGTGTCCAGTGAATTTAGGATAAAAGTTTTTCAAAGCTCATTGACTGGAAAGATGGTGTTATCGTAGAGAAAACCTTCGGAACACGTGCAAATATTTATCTTCTGTGGACTGAAAGGGCCCCATTCTTGAAGAGGAGAAAAGGAATGAATTCCTGACATGAGAACAATGCGTGAAGGTGGAGTGGCGAGGGATTAACGAGAAATCTGCTAGCTCTGCTTGGTTAACATTGCATAACACTTGGGCTCTTTTTAAAAAACCAAATTGAACTTGCCCAATTGAAAAGTTTAAAATAAAGAGTCATCTTTTATATTATACAGTTTTGCTATTAAAATTCAGTAGGGTCAGTGTGGATGAAAGAGAATTTATCCATTCATTCAAGAGGCATTTTTCCTAAAAAAGTTATATCTCCCGGTCAGTGTTATTCATGATGAAGTACTCAAAAAAAAAGTATCACATGAGGTGACCTGCATGCCTTTTAGCAGCCTCTTTCCTATTAAGTTAGCAGCACGGGCATCATTTAAAGAAGCGAAACCTTAGGCTTTCTTGTACTAGGCCAACAAAGCAGCAAAGAGGTAGGTTCCAGATAACCAAGGCAAGTTAAGGATTCTGATAAACATGGCAAACAAAGGTTTCATTTCAAATACAAAAATTTGCTTCATCCATCTGTGGCAGCCTGATGAATGAGGTAAACACACCAAATGAGAGGAAGAAAAAGTGAAGAGCAGAGGGCAAATAGATGCGGCTCCTAGCAACATCCACTTTCAACCTTGCAGAGGCTTTCCCACAGACCCTTGCTGTCCAGGTAAGGGCCATGCCACGTCACCCCACCAGGACATCTTTGGTCTTGCCTCCCAGCACGAGGTTGACTTTTATCTGATTGGGGCACCTAGTGTCCTTCTGGAGCCGTCTCTCAGGAGACATTCAGACACCTAGAAAAATGAAAAATGTAATACTTCTGTCGTAATACAACGCAACTCTATGAGAAAATACAGTTCCTATTCCAGTTTGAGTTACCAGGAGCATATTTCCTTTCATCCCAGCAGCCAAAACAGAGGCCTCCTGGTCTCATTTCAACTGAAATAGCCCTAGGAGCTTTGGCTGCAGTCTTTTTCTCTGTTGGGCTCCGATCCAGCTCTGGGGCTGGATATTCCACAGCACAAATAACTGCACCCCGTTTCACGTGTGCAGTGGTGTAGGCTCTCTCAGTCACTTCTAATGCTTCCGAATCAGAGGATGAGGACTCTGCCCCAGCCATCCACTTACAGGATAATTGTCAGGTAAATAGTAACAAGAGAAGGACTTATTTTGCTTTAGATATTTAAATCCATCTCGAGGGCACCATGATGAGAATATTATGAGCTGTGAAAAAAAATGGATATTTTCTTCGGTTGTTGACATGTCAATAACACACCATGGCAGCTGTGATGGAGGGCAACAGAACCTTGAGAGGCAGGAGTCAGATTTTCCTCTGTCTTTACAGCTCTCTTTGCTGGGCCTTGCTAATGATTAGCTCTCAGCTGGCTTGTTGCCATACAGATTTTTTAAAGGGCATTTTTTTTTCTCATGCAAGATAATTTTTTGACTTTCCAGTTAGAACACATCGCTATAATTAATGAGACTTACTTTCTACTTGGAAGCTTGTAAGCGTCAGTGCCACATGAAAATGAAGGGGGGCGGTAAGGAGGGGCTAACAGCAGAGCAAGGACGAAGATGAGAAATTGTCTTAAAAATGAGGACCACAAATGAAAACAGCACATGAACAAAAATGAAAAAGAAAAGTTTTCCCAGGTTATGGAAATATTTAGGTATAAGATTCTCTGTTTAATTTTGATATATCATATTATGTTACTGATGGGAAAGATGAAAATATTTTTTCAGCACTCTATTTGAACAAAAGTATATTTTGAATAATTTCTCCCTTTTTCCTTCAAATGTATTCTAACTGTACATTAATGTGCATGGGGCAGGTTTTTGTCATCATTTTTTATTTGACCATGTTTCTTCTCTTGTCGCTTCAGTGTGCTCAGAGGCAGGGATAAAGAAAGAGTTAAAACTGGGCATTAACCTGCTGCGAGTCTCTATCAGCTGCGGTGGTTTGATACATGGACTTATCCCTAAGCCCTGCTCCAGTGGTCAAGAGCTGTTATCTAAAGCCTGTCCCTCATAGCTTCTTTCATTCTTGAGCTTCGCAATGGCTTGTCAGTCACCAGGTGGGCAGTGTGTTATTACACAGAAAGTAATTTCTTGATGGTAACTAAGACGATAACTATTTTCGCATACTTTTTGCTTTTAATATACTTCATGGAAGATTTTTGACTAAAAGTGTTTACTTTCCTGTGTAAAGTCAAAAGTGTAGTTGATGTTTTATTTTTGTGTTAAATGCCCTTACTATCCCTCTTGGGGTCAAATGAGAGAGTACTGGGGAGATTCTTGGAAACAGATTCTATAGTTAGGAGGTTGCTGAGTATGCACATATTATCAAAACTTCAGTTTGCAAAGTAACTAAAGTGCAGTTAAAAATGCAAACTCCTGGGCTCCCACCCTCAGATGTTCCCATATGGTAAATCTGGAGTGGGGCCCAAGATTGTGTATTTGGAATGAGTGTTTTGGATGATTCTAATGCAAGTGCCCTGGGCTCCGTGGTTTAGCTGAGGGAAGAAGGGAGAGTCATGGAGCTGTTCCTTCTCCAAATTCAGACTCTAAGAGGAGATACTATACTTAATATAAATTATGTTAATAGATTGGCATTGTACTTTAAAAAACAGTGAAGATTTCCTGTGAAGATGGCTGGGTTGTAATTATGCTTGACTTGCACCCTCCCCACACTCATACACTTATTACTGCCTACTTGGTTCTAAACACCAAAATTGATAGATAAAATATAAAAAGGAAAAAAAATGAAGACATATCTGTAACCAAAAACCAGATAAATATTTCTGTGGCTGAGAAAAGTAACAGAACTATACTTCACTGGTGTAAGTGAAGCCGAAGTGAAGGCCTACTGCTGTTGGGTAGGAAGCAGTCAGAACAGGTAGAAGTTTGACTCCTTCAGTAGATGACTAGGGCTAAAAGTGTTTTATTAAAGGCCTGGACCTGAGGCAGTCTCGATGCTTGAAAACAGAGCAGGAACTGAAAAGTAGTGAAAGGAAGCTAAACTGCTCTCCAGAAAGCAGAGTGTTTGGGGTGGCTAGGTAGAGCAGATACAGCCTGCTAGCCAAGACCTGAGCCAAGACATTCCCTGAACTGGAGCCTCAATGTGATATATCTCTAGTTTCATGAGAGATCAAGAGCTCCAAAGTATTGATCTAGTTCTGGACTGAGGATGCATGGGGTGGGTGAGGTAATCAAAAGACCACCAAACAGGCAGGGATGAATAAAGAGAGACAGAGACAGAGAATATATAAAATACTATTCAAAATGAGTATGCAAAACTAATTCCAAAATATAGAAATGATTAATGCTGCAAAAGCCAGTAAAATCAATGTTTTTTGGAGATGTGCTTACTACATATAAAAATAGTTTTAAGTAGTAAATATGCTTATTACCCTAAAAGGGATAAAGGAAGGAACAACATCCATAAAGAGTAAGAAACTATGAAACAAAATAACAAGAAATGAAAAAGAGGGGAGTATATGAAAAAATACCATTAAAAATTCTGAAAAATATAGTCATTAACATTAAAACTTTAATAGACAAGATAAACTCTAGATTCAACATAGCTGGGAAAAATTAGTGAACAGGAAGGTATTCAACCAGAATAAGGGATTCAACCAGAATAGAGCATAGAGAAATAAAGATATTGAAAAAATATGAGAGAGCAAATAAGAAACGGAGAATAAAATGATATGTTCTAAAATACAAATTATAAGAATATCAGAAAATAAAAGAGAAGCAGCATTCAAAGAGATAATGGCTAAGGATTTCTCAGAGCTGAAGGATGACATAAATCCTCAGATTGAATGTACACACTATGGGCAGAGCAGGAAAAAAAGACTCCTTGGGTAGGAAGACATAGAATGTTAAGATAAGAGAGAAAAATATTATTATATCTTTAGAGAAAAGACATATGATTTCCAAAGCAATAACTCTCAAACAGAAGTCTTCTCATGAGCATTAATAGAAAACAAAAGATTTTGTAAAACACTGTTGAAGTGCTGAGAGAAAATAAGTGATTTCTATTCCCAGCTAAACTGCCATTTAATTCAATGGAAGGGGATAAATAATCTCTCATTTAAGACACACTGCAAAGGGTATAAATCCAAGGTAATTCCTATCCAAGAGGAGCTTTCAACCAAGGTGGGGACTCAGTAATGTAAACACTAATTACAATAAATGCCTAAAATCAAGCAGGTAATAGTGTCAATAAGAATGTAATTTACTCCCTCAGCACAAAAATGTGCTAAGGTTGGAACATAAAACAGCGAATCACAGAAGTTTAAGATCATAGTTGAAGATTCTGTTCATTATCTTAGACATACAGAGCTCAATATATTCCTTCTTTAGTTTAGTTCCTGGAAAAATTTATACTTGCAAATATATTTGGTTTCTTCTTTCATAAAATGGAAACTATATAACTAAACATTTAAATTTTTTCTATAATTAATGCTAAGAAACTCCTAGTCAAATATTGTGCATGATTGTGGTGATTGGACTTTTTTGATATCAGACCACATACCAAACCAAGATTTATTTTGCTAACAGTCCTTGCTTTTTGTTACCTGTATTCTGTCAAAACGTATCCCTAATTGTGTATGTGGTTTAATTTTGCAAAGTACTCGAAATGTATTTGGAAGTAGATATAGAGATTAATCACTTTTGAAAGGAGAGTTAAGTGAAATCTATCATTTTTATAACCAATATGGAAAAATACTATGCTTTACAGAAAAATTAGGTTTTAATAATCTAGTGATTTCATGGCATATGTACATGAGAAAAGGAACATGAGCTTTGTTTTTAAGAAGCATGTAACTACGTTTTCAAAAACTATCATAGTTTGAGTTTGAAGCAATGGTTAGAAGTAATTTTTTAAAATAGAAATCTGATTCTGCATTTGCATAGAAATGTAGTTCATTTAGAACATAAATAGTATTGAGCTAACATGAAAAAATGTGTGAAATAATCCTTATAAAATTTCTCAGAGATCCATTGTGGGGCCATTTAAAAGCTTTGCTGTTTACATAGTATGTACAATAATTGTTTAGAACATACACACACACACATATGCAAAGACAAAGATAAGTGTAGAGACCAAATTCACACAGAAAAAAGATACACAATAGATATCAGCTTCACATTTAATTTTTTTTAAATCTTCTATTATTGTGACTGATAGATTAAAACAATTTTTAGCTTTTCAGTGATTTCATTTGTGCCACTTCGCTAGTTTTCAACCTTTGTCATTGTCTAAACTAGTGGGTAAATTTCCTGCCTAGAACACTAATTGGTGACACGCCATTAATCAGCATACCATTTCAAAATATTTTAATGCCCATTAAGTCTATTTTTCCCATAAGGCTTTGGATTTCAGATGGATCTTTAACAGGAGGAAGGAGAAAGGTCAGCTTTTCCTTGCGTCTTTAGCTGGGCTTTCTGACCACAGCGATTTTCAAGCCTCACGGCACATTTGAATGCGTGGTTGCCTCATCATTCTGGCACTGTTGTCTTTGATTCCAAAAGAGAATGTAGCATTTCAAATGTCGGAAATGTGCTATAGATTTTTTGGCAGGAGAAAGGAAGTCAGTTTGACTTTCGTGCCTTTAAAAAATATATAATGTTATGAACAAAATTAGTACTTCGAAATTATTTTGCTTTGAAATTGAAAAGGACTAATATACATCTATTATGTTATACATGCATCCTTTGACTGGCAGCCAGTTTTGAACATTTCTTTTTTACTAGAAATCAACTTTCATATATTCATTTATTCATTTGGCATGAAAAGTAAAACAGACAAAGATGGAAACAAAAAAATTGCATGTAAAAATTTTAAGCTAATGTAAAGTAAGGCTTATTAGCATAGAGGTATCATTTACCTGTTTTTATATATGACAGTGAACCTACAGTCACGTATGTGTTTTAAATATAATAAGTTGCCAATATGCCAAAAAAAACAGAAAATCATAAAACACATAAATATAACTTATTGCTTATTGAAATTTTTATAAATTATATCAAGGTAAAGTTTGACATAATTTAGGTACAGGTTTTTCAGTCCTATCTGGTATGCTTTCTTTCATGCCATATATAGTGCAGTTATACTAAGCTACATGTAGTCATTTAAAAGTTGTTTGCATGCATATCATCCTGAGACACTTTATAATAAATCCAATCCCCCTAACTTCCCAACAAGCCATATGTTAAATTAATTAAAAATAAACCTTTTAACCATACTTGTAAAAATACCAAGGAATTGTCTTAACTAAAAAGCACCTGGAGCCTATGTTTCAGAATACCTATGATTAGTTGCTATAATATATGTGAAAATTTAAATATTATAGGAAATGGATATCTTAATTCACACCCCAAGAGAAGTCGCTTTCCTCCCATTGGTATCTCTGTTCAAATATCCATAATGCGTTTTTATTTTCAACAGCTGCTTAATACGTTATTCAAGTTAAAGTATGGTTAAGCTTGGTCATATAAAACCTTTTGAGACATCAAGGAATGTGATATTTCTGACCAGCTGCAAAAGTGGTAACCTCTTAGAAAAAAATATGAGCATAAATAAAACAAAAAGTAGGCAGTGAGCATATTAATCTTTTTTCTTTCTCATATTTTTCCTCTCATATTGCTTTCTTTTTTTTAAACCTCTAATACAACTCTAACCTTTAAAAGTTCTCTGAATCAAGCAATTTTTCATGATCTGGCTGTCTCATGATTGTTTTTATTTCAGTTTAACATTTCTTCTTATTCACTACATTTTTCAAGTTATTTATGAGATTTTACTCCTGAGTTCAGTCGGGGTTAATAACTCATGATTTAAATCAGATCATTGAATATATACATGTGGCCAAGTCAGTACTATTTCTAAGGTCATGCCTAATGTACCAAAGTAGTTGTTATAAATTTATTTTTAGTAGAATTTGTTGTTAAAGAGTAATTCTGTTCATACAGTTATGCAAAACGTTCTAATAACTGTTCTTTCCTACGAAAAACATGGAAATGATTTTATTGATCAAGAAACCCCCAAGACTGCAAAACAATTTATTTTAATCTTATAATAATACATTGTCTGCATTACTGTCTGCATCAATATTATTATGTTTTGAGCAAAACAGTTTGTCATTCAGAATGTTGTTAATATGAATAATACTTAATTCTAAAGTAAAATTTTATATCCAATATAGTACAAAGAATGGAAAACAATAATAGCAAATCTTTGCTTTTCTTTTTCATTGATCTACCATATGTAACATTTTAATGTTTATTAGTTTCTCAGTAATCAAATGTAAAAACTATTATCATCAATGCAAAAAATTATCCAACCTTTTTACCACTGTGAATAGTATGTCTTTATATTGCATGTTTTTGTTTATATTTTGCTGGAATTCATTTTTGTAGGCTGCTAACATCAATGTGCAGGACAATGATAGCAAAAGCATTTGTAAAATATAGTCTCCTGTAGCTAAAAATAATCAATGCCAGAAATGACTTATTATCCAATAAGGGCCTAAAAATCACTGTAAGGGGAAAAAAATATTGTCACATTGGCATCCTCAAGGATCGAAAAGCAAGAACAAAAATAGTTATCAGGACAAAGAAAAAGAGAAATTTTTTTCCTAAATGATAGTTATATTTTCACGTAAGTTTCATGCAGTGTTAAAATCCATGCTCCAGGACAGAGCCAAAGGAAAAACAAGGAAGAGTCAGTCATTTTGATGTGTTTATGTTTTTAACATAGCTCTTTAGAAATGCAGATAATTGAGGGCATTTTTCATGTTTTAACTTAATGTTTGATATCTATACATCTCTCCAAAATGAAGATTTACATTTCAAAAGATGAATTTCTGCCTGAAGATTTGTGTGTATGTAGTTTTTTAAATATAACTAATTGTGAAAAAAAATCATAATTTGGGCCTAACTTATAATAAAAAGGAATTATGATATTATTTCTGAAACATTTATCTATGCAGGTGCTAGCATAAAAACAAAAACATGCTCTACGATTTGCTTTGGGACCAGATGTTTGTGAATCTATTGGTGAACTAAAGCAGGCCAAAAATGTAGGAAAACGTTTTCATCCAAATGTATAGTATGCTGAGATTGCTGTAGACAGCGAAGCTGCTGCAGAAAGTGAGGCAGTTGTTTTAGGTGTAGTTATTTTCCAATAGTAAGTCAGAATAACAAGTCGGGGGGATAGAAAACAGCCACGCCTAACTTTGTTCTTCGGTAAGTATTATCAGTTTAACCATAGAATTCATAATGTTCTTAGTTTATTTGACAAGAAGTTTTCCGGAAGTTGCTTGGGGTTGACTGACACAGAAGTTATCAACCTGAATGACTGTTGGGGGTTAGTGATAGGATCCCATAAACTTCCAGTGTTGAGATCCTACCCAGGAGACAGGAACTGAGGATCTAAGAATTGAAAAGTTGGAAATCTGAGACAAGTCCTCAGAGCAATACGACCTGTCCTGCAAAAAGCAATGCCTCTCCTCTAACAGCCCTCACATCTGTCTCACATTCTGCCCTCAGGGGTGTGCATGGAGATTATAAACAGAAGATAGTGTTTTTGTTTTTTTTTTCAGAAGATGACTTTTTAAAATTGTTTTTGGAAAATTAGTCTTTAAATCAATACTGACAATTCTGAGTTACAAGGACTTTTGTATATAACATTATTTATTTACTTAATTTTTTTTTTTAAGAATTCTTTTATGTGACCCAAGTAATCTGATGATTCAGGGTAGTGGTACTATTTGTGGGCAGCGCTATTTTTTTTTTATTTCCTTTTTATCCATCCCCTAACCCTTCCCCTCTTTTGGCAACCATCATCTTGTTCTCTGTATTTATAAGTCTATTTCTGTTTTGCTTTGTTTGTTTGTTTTTAGATTCCACGTGTAAATGAAATATACAGTATTTATCTTTCTGACTTATTTCACTTAGCATATACACTCTCAAATAGAAAGATTTCATTTTCATTCCTTTGTATTGCTGAGTAATATTGTGTGTGTGTGTGTGTGTGTGTGTGTGTGTGTGTGTGTGTGTGTGTGTGTGTATCACATCTTCCTAATACATTCATTTATCAATGGACACCTAGGTTGCTTCTGTATCTTAGCTTTGTAAATAATACTGTAATGAACATAGAGGTGCATATATCTTTCTGAATTAATGTTTTTATTTTCTTTGGATGAACACCCAGAGGTAATATTAATAGGCCATATGGCAGCTCTGTTTTTAATTTTTTTGAAGAATCTCCATACTGTTTTCCATGGTAGCTGCACCAGTTTACAATCCCACCAGCAGTGTACAAGGATTCCCTTTTCTCTACATCCTCATCAGGACTTGCTATTTAGTGATTTTTTGGTGATGGCCATTCTGACAGGTGTGAAGCAGAAGTCATTATGGTTTTGATTTGTATTTCCCTGATGATTAGTGATGTTGAGCATCTTTTCATATGTCTATTGACCATCTATAGGTCCTCTTAAAAGAAATGCCTATTCAGATTCTCTGCCCATATTTTAATTAGATTGTTCGGGGTTTTTTTGTTGTTTTTGTTTTTGTTTTTTGCTGTTAAGCTCTATGAGTTCCTTATATATTTTAGGTATTAACCCCTTATTTGATGTATTATTTGCGAGTATCTTCTCCCATTAAGAGGTTGTCTATTTGTTTTGTTGATGGTTTCCTTTGCTGTGCAGAAATTTCAGTTGGCTGTAGTTTTATTTGTTTGTTTTTGCTTTAATTTCCCTTGCCCAAAGTGACATATCCAAAATAATATTGCTAAGACTGATGTCAAAGAGTTTACTGTCCATGTTTTTTTCTTAGAACTTTCATGGTTTCAGGGCTTATATTTAATTATTTAATTCATTTTGAGTTTATTTTGTTTATGGTGTAAGAATTGGTCCAGTTTCATTTTTTTACATGTATCTTTCCATGTATATTCTTGTCTCCTTGGTTGCAGATTAATAGACCATATAAGTGAGGATTTATTTCTAAGCTTTATTCTATTCTATTAATCTATATTCCTATTTTTATACCAATACCAAACTGTTTTGATTATTGAAGCTTTGTAGTATAATTTGAAATCAGGGAATTTGGTACCTTTCACTTTGTTCTTTTTCAAGATTTCTTTGGTTATGCAGACTCTTGTGGTTCTATATAAATCTTAGGATTACTTATTCTAGTTCTGAGAAGAATACCACTGGGATAATAGAGATTGCATTGAATCTGTATATTGCTTTAGATAGTAAGTACATTTTAACAATGTAATCTTTCCAAACCATGAGCTTTTTAATATTTTTATTATTAATAGTAATCGTAGATAAATACTTTCTGAACACATAGTGCTGTCTCTATGCTAAATATATGTTATTCATAATCTTAACTTTTACATAAACTCTATGAAGTAAATATTATTATTATCTCCATTTTGCAGAAGAAAGAACTAAGGTCATAAAAGGTTAAGGAATGTGTCCAATTGTATCTATCTAGTAGGTGGCAGAAATAATTTGAGCAAATATATCTGACTATTGTAACATTGCCCAATTTCATATACAGACTCTTATTTTGAGTGGATTTCTAATTCCACAAATATTTGGTGTTTTGAGAGGCAGGTATTCTGCAATTCTTAAATGGTTGAAATTTTGCTTTAATTTAATCTATTCGTGACCCTGATATCAATTAATATCCAACTGCAATTGAGTTGGTTCAGGCACTGTCACTTGGATCGACCTCAACGATCCATGAAGAGTAATCCATTCACACATCTCTCTCTCTCTCTCTCTCTCTCTCTCTCTCTCTCTCTCTCTCTCTCTCTCTCTCTCTCTCTCTCTCTCTCTCTCTCTCTCTCTCTCTCTCTCTCACACACACACACACACACACACACACACTCAGTGCTGTACTATATGAGCGAATATTTATTATTGCTACATATGTCCACTACTTTGTCTGGAAGTTTCTAGAATTTCATAAAATTAAAAAATGGAGTATAGTAAAATTATTCCTTGGTCAGGCTAACTGAAATAAATCACTTGAAAGAGATTAGGCTCAGGGCAATTAGAGGAAAACTTTAGTTTAATGATAGCTGCTAAGGGAGAAGAATCTTGTGGATATGATTGTACCCCATTAACATTCATCTGGGGATTGATAAATGGATATATGCCAACTATTGGTATGTCCAAGGTAATAGCTGTTATAAAGACATGGTGAGTTAGAGTCATAATAGCAAACCAATAATAAATCAACAGTTTGAAATTCTGATTTTTATTTGACTCACTTAGAAGATTCAGTGTGGAGAGGTAAAGAATTTTCTTATGTCCTACGCATGAATCCATTTCGGAAGCCACTTGCTTAGCCTATACATTATCCCATTGGCCAGGATTTAATAATAGTGCTAGAAAAAACAAAGCTGAGTGTCATAGAAGTCATTTTAGTTATTCTAGAGGTTGGAGAGGTTTCATCGCTGGACAGCTTTCAGGATGTAATTCTGAAATACATGCAGTGCCACCAGGAAAGTGACATTTCTGGATACTGTTAGATTAGTTAAATCCAAATTTATGTGACATTGACTCTATCTCCATCATCCTCACCCATCTTCATCTTCACCTTCATTATCACCATCCTTTATTACTTAATGGTTTCCTCACCGCCAACCACACTGAGAAAAAGTAGAGAAGATATCGCCAAAATAAATGACAGCAGAGATTAATGATTATAAATTGTCACCTAAATTGGTGACCAAATTAGGATAAATCGATCCATGTTTTTCCCCTCATTTCATGCTTTATGTGTGACTTTGAAAGATAAAAAGAATGAGAGGTGCACAAACTTAATTCCCTTTTGTTGCTGTATAGTCTGAGTGCTTCCAAAAGCATCCAGAAAAGAGGACTTCTGTTAGCAAACATGTAGCCTCTGGTCATAACTATCTTCCTGTTGAATTCAATGAGGGTGAGTAAGAAAGCAAAATGAGACTAAGAAGAAAACTCAGATTTCTGCTCTCACATTCATGTGAATCATTTCTATTTTTATGCTTACGAAGATACTTTTAAAACAAAAGAAAATAAAAATGAAATGAGCTATGCAAAAAAGGAAGAAGAAACAATCAAAGCTCTTTCTAATCAGCAAGAGAATATTCAGTTCTTAATTGCAACTTTAACTTGGTCTAAACTAGCTTCAGAAAAGTCTTCCCAACTATGACCTCAGGGCCCATAATGGCCCTTAGGAACTCCCGGCTTCCTGCTGGAGCTCATCCTTCTGGATTGGGAGCAGTTGAAGGTCAAATTTAAATGCCAGCTTTGCAACTCTGCTGCTCTGTTAGACAATTGCCCTGGGAAATGAATCCCACTGTGGTTAGGAAGAAACTGTTTTAAGATAACTTCTTAAATGCTTCTGGTAAAATATCGCTCATCTCCAAGCTTGGTCTTCCTTTATTCAGTGTAAAAACGTTTTGTAATGCAAACGTGTTTCCCTATCATAAAATACTTTGAAAACCTAGCAAATTTTTACAATGCAATAAAGGTGCTTATTTATCAATGGATAGCTGTACCTTTTTAAAAATTCCTTTTAAAAGTGTAAACTGTAATGTTTGAAGCTAGTAAAGCTAAATAAGCAATGGGTTGTAGTTCTTTAAAAATGACACCATGATATGAAATTACATCTTTGGAAACCAAATCCGTTAATTCAGTGATGACATGGAAGGTATAACTGTGTTATTTTGTCTTGTTGTCACATGAACGTTGCCGCTTCTGTTGTTGGCTTCAGGTAACCTCACAGCCAAGTCCCCGCTGCCTTAAAAATTAATTATGATAAGAATTTCTTTTCAGTTCAGACTGTTAGAGAATGCCTCACGTGCAGGCTGCAAATTATGAAGTGTAAATTAGGGCATCACTGAGCAGGAAAGGTCCCAAGAAACCAATTTAAGAATTCTCTCCAGATTTAGTGGAGACCTGGATATCGTCCCTTCTGGAGAAATAACTTGAAATTAGAATCTACTTGCCATTCAGTAATACTGCATATTGGGATCGACTTTCTAGGGAAAGAATGTGCTAAATGTGTGTGGACCAAAAAAAAAAATTATAAATTTTGCCACTCATAGTACATTTCTCACAGCTTTATTAAACATAAGCACTAACAATTGCCAAGCATTATTTGAAGCATGCCACACATATATATATATATAAACTCATTTGATACGTAGAGCAACTCTGTGAAGTGGGAATTATAATTGGCACTCTCATTTTACAGATGATGCAGCTTAGGCACAGAAAGTTTAAGTTGTAGGAGTCACAGAGCTAGTAAGTGGCAGTCAGTCTCACACGAGTCTTTGTTCCTAAACGCAAAATTATACCGCCTCAACAATTTGACTCAGCTTCTGAACTTTCCTTTATTATATCCACAAAACAAATGGTAGATAGTTTTTAAGGTGTGATCAGTAAGATTACTTAATTTAAAAATTACTTTTCCACCCACCAAACTTTGGGTCACCGGGTGTTTGTTTTTCATGCTTTTCTGAGGTTCTGGAGTAGGAATCAGCTTGCCCTTTGTCAGTTCTCTTTTTTGCTGGCCGTTGGGCTTGAACTTCTTCACTCTTCCTCACCAGTTGTCACTTGTTCATTTGTTGTCCACCTTCTGAAATTTGTCAGCATCTCTTATCTGCTGTCATCACATTTTCTCTTTCCATTGTTCGTGTGTGTGTGTGTGTGTGTGAATTTTTTTTTAAATGTATTACTGTCATTGTATTTTTTCAGTTCTGCTCAGGTTATGTAAAATATTTTCTCTATAGGACTTTGGGGAGAAAGATGGGAAGGAGGTGCAAAAAAGGAAATATTTATTAGTGAGTCAGGTACATCATTAAAACTCTTTCTTTCAGATCACCTTATATTTGCAGAAGTTAAAGTTTAGTCCTAAATATCACTGAATATATTAAATTCATAGTAGAAAAGTCTTCACAGCTGTATTTAATAGGGCTGCATTGTTCTTTCAGATTCTTTGACAATGTCCTATATTAAGGATGTAGTGTTCTGAAAAATTGTGTACAGTCCATAGACTAAAAATGGAGTCAACAAAGCCCAGTGAAATAGTAAACTTATAGTCGGCAATACATGAGAGAACAATAACACTACAAAATGTTCTTGTTTTCTAAAATATATGCAGAGCTTCATATGTTAACACCCTAAACTCCAAGACAGCCAATTTATTTTTAAAACAAGAAATAAGAAACACCTGTTTATTATCAACTATAACAATATGTTTAGTTTTAAGAAAATCTTTTTGGCAGTCACTAATAAGCAATATTTTAAGACTTAAAAGTTTTAATATATTCTAATGAACTACTTAAAAGGCACAAATAAATATATTTAGATGATGCTTAGCTTTACTTAAGTTCAGTGAGTATTAAATGGATAGTAACATTAATTTCAGTCATTATTTTACAAAATTGTAATAATGAAAAACAGAAATTTAATAGTTCTATCATTTTGCCTTACTATGTTCTATTACTCAAGGAAAAAATTCAGGCAGGTTTATCAGTGACCCACAAATACAATATATTTTTGAAAAAGCAGTTTCTATTTGTAAAAGTATGTGAATGTTAAAATAACACACATGAGAAGAAAAGAAACTATAGATAAATAAGATAAGAATAAGCATTCCATTCCATCTCACATGGTTGGCTGGACCAGTTTTTTCTATATTTTCTTTGGTTACAGTATGACAATTAAATCGAAACAGCTAACTAAAAATTTTAAAAAACACATAAATGTGACAATTCAACTAGGAGCTATTTTTGAAAAAATGAAAAAGCAAAAATATAAATTAAATGTTTCTTATAAATTTCTATGTAAACTTATTTTAATAAAGATTTAATGGCAATTTGCATTTTCTTCTTTTTTTAGATTTGAGGCTTTCAGTTAAAGTCACTCTTTCCAGCATTTACCCCTTAAAAAGGAAATATTGAGGGAAATTATTTTCCCTGTCAAAGTTTATTCTTTTACAATTTTTATTTTTTATTTTGACTGTTTAATTGCTATTATCTCTGGTATAGGCCTGATTTTAAAAAAATGTACATGACCAAAAATTTTAATGTAAGAATGTTTAAAGCACATGTTTAATCTGAGGATTTTGTACAAACCTTGCCATATTATCATCCTTGAAAGAACTAACATACGGACAAAATCATATAATCTGCCTAAAACAAATGAAATTGACCTCTTTTTAAGTTAATGTTATAGAAAGATATGTTTGCTAGGGGCAAGTTAGGATGTCACTATCCTCTTTCCCCATCCACAGATTTTTTTTTTGTTTTTGTTTTTAAACAATTGAGGTTTTGAGAAATTTAAAAAGGGAAAAAGTAGTCATGTAGAGGAAGCGCTATTTTTGTGAGCTAATTTTTTGCTGATGTTGTCTTTTAAAATTGTACTTAACCCCACTAGGTATACCCCAGATGGATATAAAAAACTGACTATTCTCTTTGGTAATATGGTATAATAGAGATACAAAAGATTTCTGAGTGTCTCATCAAAATTTAGTGCTTGCACACTGATCCTTATTTTCAGATTTTTTTGAGAATATTCATTTGTTACATTATTTGACTTCTATTAATGAAGAAAATTATCCAAGGAAAAACCATCTGACACATTAATCTTATTTTTTTTCACTCCACACTAGCGGTTGTACTGTTTAAATAATGGCTTTAGAAAATAAATAATATTTTGTATAATTTGGGAGATTATGTTGCATTCAATTATGGTCTCGGGAGCAATCAAGAAAGGTGTTATTTTAATTTTTTTTAAAAAGGGTGGTGCTGGGAAGTGGGGCAAACCACCCAAACTACTCTGCTTTCTTCAGACAACTGCTGGAAGCATTTGTATTTCTTATGTACCCTAAATACTGATCGTTTCTAACTCATATTAACCTTTTCTGTAAGGATCACAAATCTTCAGATAATCTCCTATATTTTAGCAATCTATTTTCTGTCAAATATATAAAACAAATCTTGGTAAAACATTCCATTGAAAAGGGAGAGAGGTTAGAGGAAATTTTTTCGTTGTGGTATGCATTGCATTTTCTGGAGTTTCTGATGAAACACAGATGTTTCAATATGCCCACAAGGATGGTTAGTCATGATCAGATTGATCCCTGGTTAATCTCTGAAACTTTGCTTCCATTCCCTCTATCAAAATATATTGCCTTCTTTTGCTGAATGAACTCAACTGAATTTGCAACTGAAAGTTGAATCAAACATTCAAAGTAGAAATTGAACATATAAGAATTTCTACAATGGTTTATTATACATTTCTTTCCAAAATGTTCCAAACATAATTTGGTTTCAAAGTAAATGTCTCTTTTGATTTTAAGCAGTGCCAATATTTACACATGGCCCAGAAGTGTAGTTCCCATGGATATTTTGCAGTATTCTACAGTGACAAATAGTGGGTTTACTTGAGAAAATAATTGGTTTCGTGGGTATTGGATCCAATATTCCATATTGGAGAATGACTGAAAATGTAATATTCTATCTAGTTTTGAATCTTTAACTTGAAAAACAAATGAAGAACAGACACCTTACCCTAGAAAATTATAAAATCAAAGAAATAGCCTGAAGACAGTTAAGACAGCCTGCAAGATGATGACTGATGACTGTCATTCCATCATTGACACTTAGGCAAATCTCTGCAGAAATATAAAGAAAACCATATTGTCAGATGACTATGGACAATTAGAACTTTACTTTTATCAGAAGTTAAAACCAAATAGGGATTTATTGAGTTATGAATGTATTTTGTGACAAAGTAACTGCATTTCAGAATATTTAGCCTTTATTTCAATGTCTTAACATCTTTAGGGCCCAGATCATTTTCCTTAATTAAAATTGTATAAAAACCTGTTATTATTCATTATCTGATCTAAGTATTTTAAAACTTTACATGATTCTGAACCTAGAGTTAATACTTTGACACATATAATTTAAAATAATATGAGTAATTATTGAACTAATAAAATAATTCCCAGTCTTTTCAGATAGCAAATATAATACATCCATGTTAATTATCTGTTGAAAAATATTGAATTTCCAAAAATGTTTCCAAAATATTTGCTTTTCAATTTTGCATATTTGTGTTTCTAATTTTCTTCCATACTGAGGCATCTGTTCATGATTGCTAGCTTATTTTCAAAATCTTTTTTTGTTAATGTTTGGATTTGATATTTAAATTTTTTATGTGCAGAGTGACTTCTGGAGACCTGATCAATAATCCTTTTCATATTCGTAAATTTTAACTTAAAACATTATTGTGTGTATTTTCACATGGGAAGATATTTAACATTTTACTTATACCCATTATACAAAGTGAGTGTTGTTACTTTTGTTTTACACTTGGACTTCCAAATATATTAATGGTTGAGAGCACATTTGCAGTCTTTCTGAAAGCTGATTTTTAAAAATACAGCTTTAATTCCAGAATACAGAGGAAAAATTTATACAAAAAAGAGGGAGCTTTTTTTGTTGTTGTTTAGAGAGAGATGGTCATATTTTGAGAGGAACTTCTTTTTTGAGAGAGAGAGGAAGCTGGATTCCCGAGGATGGAACTTTTTGGCTCTTTTCTGCAACAGAATTGTTACTCATTAAGGTAAAAGTCAGGCTGTGGTTTGGGATATATGTATTTTCTGTTAATTCACTTAAATATGCTTTCCCTTCATATATATTGCTTGTGAACCATAAGTCTACAGGATAATATATGTGCTCATCTTTATCTATAGCTTTAGAAAGTGACATAGATAAATAACACTTTGTGCTAAAAATAAGCTATAGTAACACAGAGGTCAGTCCCGAGTCATATGGTACATAAAACAGACTGGATTTTGAGTCATGACATCTACACAAAATGCAATACTGCTGAATTTTCATATTAAGAGGTTTTGGCTGAAGGAATTCAGACACATACACAGTATGGCCCCAGAAATCTTGCCAAGAAAAGTTGAGTTTAAAATGTAGGGGAACTGATCCAAGAATAGGCCTCAAACATGTTGCATTCATTACACGCAGCTGTGTACATGAGAAGTGACTTTTTATCCCACCTACCAAAACCCTATCCAGAGCTGTCATTTTTTTTTCTTTTTTGCCAACTTACTGACCTTTCTGTTCCCACAAAGGAAAATGTGATTGACAGATGATTATTCAAAAACATTTTGGCAATTAAAAGGATGCATGCTAATGTATTTGCTATAAATACAAGACATTTTTTAAAGAGACATTTCTTATAAACTCAGTTTTTGTGAGTAAATATTAACTAACCAGAGGTTTGGAGAAAACCAACTAGGATTCAGAATGCTGATGGGTACTGCATTAGGTGCTTTTGGCATGTAAGGATCTCGAGGTACTCAGGTTACCTAGGAGATACAGAAATATGATAAAGAAAAAAGAACACTTGGCAAAGAAAGAAAAGAGTAAAATAGAAACCCATTTCAATATGCCTGGAAGAAATGAATGTCAATCATGGCACATCAGCAACTGTTCAGTCAGGTTTCAAAGAAGTTGAGTAAGCATTAGGAGATACCCAGAGCTACCTGTTTATAGTTAGTTACCTGGTTAGGTCACATGTTCTTGGCTTCTGCTTCTCCCACCACTGCTGACTGTGTCCTGTTTTATCTCCAGATCCGGCTGCCCAAAGACAAGATCTAATCACTGGAGTCTAGTCTCCATCCAGTATAGAGCACAACCATGTTTGCAGAGTTATCATGACAGACCATGTTCTTGATGCTGAGCCTGCCAATAGTTGGCCTTCTTTGGGTCAGCTATTGATTCCATGACCCAGCTGAAGCCAGAGTGACAGGAGTGATGGCATGAAGCTAAGCAGGGAATCCAAAAAGCTACATTTGGAAGGCTTTGTGTCACTTGTGCAGCCCATGCATTTTATCATGAATGATTTTATTATTCATAGGATAATAAAAGATATTTTTAAATGTAAGATACATTTAGAAAATATTCATTTTGCCAAATTTTCCTAGCATAGTATTTTGAATTCTCCAAAAGGGTGTAAATAATACCAAAGAAAGTAATAAGGGGAATACTTGTATTGTTATTTTTCTTATCTCTGAAGGTAAGTAATTTTTATTAAAGGAACTGTGTTGATATAAGTTCTTTCCTGTTCCAGTAAGCATAATTTATGAATACTATTTTATCTGTGTGCAAATATATATGATATAGAGGGAGCAAGGTCCTGTATCTCCCAGTGCTATGAAACATATTCTATCTTTGACCCAATAGATCTTGAGGCAACTTCTTTTCCAAGATTCTAACTGACTCCATTATTTTCTTTGGTAAAATATGTTTGAAAATTTTATGACTGTTGATATTCCAAAAACAAAAGAATAAACTTTCAGACTCAAAGAATATTTGCCAAATCACGAACAACTGATGTGTGGCAGAAATAAGGATGCCGCCTCTGTCTCTAAATCTGTCTCTAAATCCAAAGTATTGTAGGACTGTTAAGCATTATTTGGTTCAATATTAAAAACTATAATTTTTATTTATATTCATTAAAATTGTTTCATTTTTATAACTTTTAGATCAATGCTTAATTGTACTACATTTGATTATGGAATTCATTTGTATGCACATAAATGTGTATAAATTACATAAGCAATTTCTTCTACATGTGATGTAAATGAGTGTGATAAAAATAGAAATGCTTAAGTACTTGTGTTTACTTATATCATACCTATATTTTAAATTCTTTAGATCCCATTTAGTTTTTTTAATCATTTATTACCTAAAGTCATTAACTTAATGTAACATTTCTATCAGTGCCAAGGAATAAAACTATTTTTCCTTAACAATTAAAATCAAATTCAAATGATTAGCTTTGATATTTGGAAAATTTCTAAATCTTTATTACTGTAGAATCAAATGATCATCTAACAGCTATAGTTGTGTTAACCATGGTAATTCAAAATCTGCCACAAATTCCATTCAGATGAACCAACATTTGCTCAGTTCCTACACGTACCAAGTACTGTGGGGGACTGAATGACAAATATGATGCAAACTGTGCCTTTGAGGTTCTACAACATTTCAGCACTATGATACGTATGTAGTATAAATGATCTGATTTAATTTTCGCAACAATCCAATAACGTAGGTATTATATTATTCCTATTTTACATACATACCTGAGGCTCAAAAACATTAATTTCTCAGTATCGCATATCTTGTAAATGGAAGAGGAAGGATTTGAACTCTGGCCTGTCTGATTCCTAAACCCACAGTCTTTAGTTTTTATCATGCCCTGACATACTTCCATCAAATGATGCAGCTATGATTTTTGGTCTGAAAGGTAATAAAAGGTAGCAGGTGGAAGAAACGTTTTATTTGCTAGTTAATGTGTAGAAGAGTGTCAGTAGTCTACTTCTCCCAAGAGGCAAAGCTTGTGATGAGTAATAGATGGTTCATTTTATAAAGAAAGATTCTAGGGTGGGTTGAGGAAAGACAGCAGGTGAAAATGAAAAAGGAAGGCCAGGGCCTAATGTAAGCATACCAAGGTGTTCTGCTAAGGAGGTTTATTTGGCTTTGTAAAAAACAAAGCAGAAAATGAGCATGTTTGTGTTTTAAAAGATAATTTTGGTAGCAATGGAGAAGGGATACCGATAAGGTAATGAGAAAGGAAGAGAGATAATATTTAGGGTGCTGTGACAAAAATCCAGGCAGAAGAATATGAAGTTCTAGATCTGGATAGTGGTTCCATGAATAAAAAAGGAGGGATGAGACTTAAGCCCTATTGAAAGAGGAAGAGCAACAGGATATGGTGATAGATTTATGTTGGAGTTGAAGGAAAAACAATGGAAACTTCTACCACAGTCAACTCGGTGAAGAGCTATGTGAACTGAAAGACAAAGGACAAGAGGGAGGAATGACTTAGGGGGTGAGGGTGATATATAGTATATTTGACTTTGGACATGTTGCATTAGAATTACCTAAGAGACAGCCACAGCAAGCACTGGGAATTATGTTGTAATATAATCAGAAATGAAGAGCCAAGAGAATACAGGAAGGAAGAGATTAATGTCAACTAATTGGTCAGGGAAGTCTCTGAGAAGAAAACGACATTAAATGGAAAGGGGTAGATAAAATTTCTGCATGTGAAAATTGAGTAAGAGGGCATTTAAGGTCGATTGGAATTTAAAATGTGTTTTATGTTCACTATTTTGTTGGGCATAGATTTGCACAAAATTTATAGATTTTTGTTATAATTTTCTCTAATCAGGTTAAATGTAGTATACATGCAATATTAATCTAATTATGTTTAATAACATGAAGCATTTCAAGTAATACATACATTGTAATATGCTTATTGTTATATTTTCTTAATACAATAAATATGTGCAATATTCACATGGCATCTAGTTTGAGAGGACTGGAAGGCTTTCAGGGCAGGAAGAGAAGACATCTAAGCTGAGACATGAAGGTAAAATAGAGATTAGTCAAGGGAGGATGCTGTTCCAAAGAGAAGGAATATCCTTTACAATGTGCCAGAAACAATAGCTGAAATAAAAACTGCAAGGAGAGGCTAGATCTCAAAAAATCATACAAGTCCTACTAAGGAGTTTGGATGTTATCTTAACAGCAGTGGGGAGCATTTAAAAATTTTTAATAAAGAAATCAGTATACTTATATTTGTCTTTGAAAGATTTTTCTGAGTGCGGTGTCAAGACTGTGTTGGAGGGAGACAAGAATAGAGACAGGCAGGTATAATACTGCACCCAACTGGAAAGTGATTGCATTAACAAGGATAGTGACTGCAGTGACGGAAAATAGTGAATATAGTAGAGGGCCTATGGTTTGATTTGATGTGGGAAATGAGGAAGACAGAGCTGATAAAAGAGAAAAGTTTCAAGAATGATATGTAAGGTTCTTCCTTGAGCATTTGGATGGATAAATGTTTTATTTACTGACATAGAGAATGCAGGGAAAGATGTAAGTTTGTGGAAGATGATTATTTTAGCTTTGAACATGTTGCACTTACAATGCCTGTAGGGAATCCTATTGAAGACATTAAGTGATTGAATATGACCTGGCTGGGAATTAAAATCATGGAATAACCTAATTTGTAAATTACGTTATTTACAAATAACGTAATTATTTGTAGATAAATATGACGATGATTATGGAAATCAGAGGTGAAAGAGAGAAAGGAAGGATGATAAGGAGGGGGGAAGGGAGAGAGAAAGAAGGAAGGAAGGAAAGATGAAAGGAAGGAAAGAAGGAAGGAAGGGAGGGAGGCTGGGAGGGAGGGAAGAAAGGAAGAAGAAAGAAAAGGAAAGAAAGGAAAAAGAACAGAAAGAGAGAGGAAGGAAGAAAGGAAAGAGAAAGGACATGTCGGCGATATGAGCAATGGGACACAAAGTGGCAGCAAAAGAGTAGGGGCGTATTTGAGAAAAACCATATTGTCAAGGGTGAGATAAGACTAGAATGGTCCTTCTACATGACAAGTTGAGTATTGAGTTTATTCTGTAGTCAGTAGGAAGCCAATGAGGATTTGAGCATGGGAGGAGCATTTGCAATTAAGTCATTAGGAAGATTTGACTAGAATATGGATTGGGGTGGGAATGCAGAGACCATGCAGAAGGCTATTGACATGTGTAGGATAGATGTAATGAGATTTAGAAGTAGATAGTTTCAAAGGAAATAAAACATGGATGCAAGAGGTACTTGTGAAAATAAAAGTACTAAAGGGATTGAGAAGTACAAATTGCCAGTTATAAAAATCACGAGTATGTAAAATACAGCATAGGGAATATAGTCAATAATATTATAACCAGATGTGGTATCAGGTGGGTACCAGACTTATTGGTGTCATCACTTTGTAAAGTCTATAAATGTCTAATCTCTATCTTGCACACCTGAAACTAAGATAATACTATGTATCAACTATAATTGAAAAATAAATTAATTTTTTTAAAAGAGCTATTTGTGAAAATAAATGTACTATGGCTACTTCGGACTGACCATGATAAAAACAGGGAAAGGAGATGACTATAAGAATGGTGATTACTTTGAGGTAAAAGGGAAAAATCAGAAGAGAGAACTGGCTTTGGGAAATATGTAGCTTGTACTGTGTGTAGAACTTTATGATTATACTTTATAGAATTAACATAGAAGAACAGTATGTCAGTATATTTTAATTTTAAAGTTGCTTATTTCCCCTGTTTTCCTTGAGCTTTTGAAAGTTTATCCTACAGATTAGATGGGATGATGTGTTTCTTTTGGTATACACTACAAGAGAAAAAAAGACTTAGAAACCCATTTGGAAAGAAATTCAAATGAGAGGACTCAGTAGTCTTTAATGAGGACTACATGTTGGGCTGGACCACTGCGGGGGAGGTGACGAGCAGCCACGGCGACTGCACTTATGGTCTGAGTACATCCTTTCTGCACAGGTTAATAAAACAATAGACACAGAAAAGAAGTGAGCATTTCCATGGGAATTGCTAGGATGCAAGTTGTTCTTTTACTGGCATCTTCGAAGTCTATAAAAATATAATTCTGGATATATACCAAAAAAGAGTCTTATGCAAAGTCAAACACATCAAAAATGCTATAGATGTCATTTCCATTTAAGTAGCTGTTTATTCTGAGGAGTGAGGGGAAGTCTTTTCATAGTCTTTGCTGGAGGTGGTTGCCATTCACACGGTTTTATGGAAGGTATGGTTTTGTTCAGGAGAGTCAATTCTCCCTGCCAGACCATCACAGAAAGCTATTTTACTTCAATTGTATTGCTTCCGACAGTCTACAAATACAGTGTTTATTACATGACTTCTTCCATCTTCAGTGTTTACACTGCAGGTGAATTTTTTTCTTTAGTCTCTTGACTTGTGAGTTGGTTGTTGTTATTGTTTCCCTTTTTCAATAAGAGTCTTTATTCCAAGAAAAAAAGGTTTCGATTCCCATTGTAAAGAAAGACAGGAGACCCCAGCCTGTGGACCCAAGTGTTAAGATGCTTTTTAAGATGGGGACCATCGGAAGCTGCTTGTAATATGGAGATTAGACATTCTGTCTCCAGCATGAGAACAGGGCTGGCATCGGCTGAACAGGCAACTGCTTGCCTGCCTGTCTTCCTCGGGCCAGATAAAGGCCCAGAAGGAACAGCTGCCAGCCTGAAGGAATGTGAGAAAATAGGAAATTGATTTGAAATAGGATAGGGAAAAAAAGCAGAAGAATGAATTTAAGAATTTTCAAATATTTCCTTTTTAGGCATATGTAGTTCCTGTCTCTGAAGAGAAAGATGGTCTTTAGTTATTATTCTCTCACGTGAGTAAAAAAACTGCAAATTCACAGTCAGTACAGACATAAGAAAGACCTGAAGTTGGTTTATTTCTTCATAATTGGAGGAAAATCAAATATGGATTTAAATTTTACTCTTTTGGAAGTCTTCTTAATCCTTTAGAAATGAAAAAAGTGAAAAAATTATAAGCATTTTAATTCTAAGTTCAGGAAAAGTAGATTTTTGTTTTCTGTTAACTACAATGATATTAATTAAATTTCACACTAACCAGAAAGGGCTAAGCAGTTTCATGTTTGACTATGAAGGTCACAGGGATTCTAATTTTCTATTGACAGTGGTTTTTTTTTTTTTTCTTTAACAGGCACCTTTAGGCAAATCATAACACCTCTCTCTGCTTAAGGGAATATGAGGTGGGGGTCAAGTTACCAATATTTAGCAACACTAATAAATTTGGGAGTTTGCTGTCTTTAGGGTCGTACTCACCAGCTGCCCTGCAAGAAGACAAGAGGATTGAGCAATGCGTTTTAAGTTCCCGTAGGTCCTAGTATTTGGTGATGATATGTGATCTCTTCAGGCAGGAACAAGCTTTGTGCTCTAACTGCATTTACCAAGAGCCTCCTATTGGTAGAACATCGCACTTGAAGGTGTTGATAGAATACAGAGGCATTAGAAGAGAGAGACCTTGCAAGATATATAAAACTTCACTAAGAAGATAAATACACGATTGCCACCAACAATATGACACCGAACATATAATAACAGCTCACACACACCTTGTCTCCTCTCTTGACTGCTAAGAAAACATCAATGCTACTCTTACAAAGAGCCTCTTACCTCTTATATGCATTGGAATGTGCCTAGTATCTTAACACATGGAATGCTAATATCTGGAGTAGAATAAAGATGAAAATAGCTCTTTTTTAAATCCTATCTCTCAGGATTCCAAAGACCTGAAAGATTTCTCTTTTACAGGGGGAAGAGTTGAGGCCCAAATAGGTTAAGATTTAACCAAGCCATACAGCTAATAAGAAGAGCTGGGTGTCCAGAGTCCAGATTTCCTGATTTCTAGAGAATCTGTAGAGAAGTGGAATATTCTCTGAAGCTGCTTCATTCCTTTTAGGTTCTCTACTTTTGCAGTGAGCCCATTTTTTCATTGTTTTCAGTGGCTCTGATTCAAGTAATCCAGGGCGAGGACAAAAAGATACCTGCTTATCTGAATTACAGCCATGAATTTTCCTGACACTGATTATGACACTACATGTTTTTATTAAAATTGCCAGAAATAATCACCAAGCAGTAGAATAAGCTTTTTATGGAATATATGCTTAACTATAATTCAGGATCTTTCTCACTTCATTAATCATAAATTGCTGTTAATCACAAACTAATTTAACTGCTCTTTTTCAGTTAGAAAATTCCTCATTCTAACCATTCCTGTGAAACACAGAAATACTTTGAAGATAAATTTACACAACATCTATGCATGCAACCACAAAAGGTGCCGTTTTTCAACATAGACTTGTACCTAACCATGAGAACCTTTCTACTTATACTGGCTGCTTATGTCGTCTGAACAAAAGCTCTCTTACACTCTGTAGTTAAAGTGACACAATGATATATTGATCTAATGAGTAATATTATGAAATTAATTCTAAAATACTCCAACTTGTTCTGCCTTAATCTTTAAAATTCATTTGAATGATCACATTGTACAAATCTTTTGTTGAAGATCTTGCAAAAGCCCTTGGCCAAAAATAATATATAGCTCTACATATTTTCACAGTGATTTCCATTTTGAAGTCTAGCTGCCACAGGGATGGTAGGGTCTGGAACACCTGGGTAGCCTGGTGTCAAAATCTTCACCTGGACATGTGCCTTAATGGTCAGGATCTTCTGTCTGCCATGGCCTCAGGAGTTACATTCACCTTGCTTAGCATCAATTAAATAGATGTCCTTATTTTGTCTTTCAATTATTCTGGATCTCTATAAAGACCTAACTCCTTTTGCACCGTTCTTTTAAAACAAAGAGACAATCCCCGAAGCTTGCTATCACTCAGAAGCTGAAAGCCCCCAGGACTAGATACATTACAGCTGGAGCTTTCCTTACCCCGCTGCCTCTATCTCTGTGCGCGTGTGCGCGTGTGTGTGCGTGCATGTGTGTGTGTGTGTTTTATCCCTCCTCCTTCATTTTTTAGAGAATTCATTTCTTCTCATACAGTATGTAATATGCATCTGCATGATTTCAGGTAAGCTGCTGAAGTTGCCCCTCGCAAGACTTAATTAAGCACACGTGGCTTTTTACAGACTGAGAGAGACCCCAAGTAGAAATTTGCCTGAAAGAACCAGTGTATTTTTTTCCCTACAGAGTATTTTAAATAAAGGAAATCTACTTTTCTACAGTGGTAGAAACTAGTCTTGCTCTGTGAGGTTTAAAGAAAGCATTTCACGTGAAAGTACCTGAGGTGTTTCGGACATGTAATATGCATTCAATAAATGAGTCAAATTCAAATAAAAAAACTTTGAAAAAAACACTGATTTGTATACCAGCTGTCTCCATTTTCCCACCATCCTCTTACTTTTCAGCCCCCATTAAATTTGACATTCACCCTATAACCCTGCTAGAAATTATCCTCCTTTAGGTCACAAATTGCTTCTTCCTGCCAATTTCAAGAACTTTACTTCCATCATCTTAAGTATTAGTCTGTGTCAGGTAGCTTTGTTAACCATCACCCACCTCATTGCCTGCCTCAGTTCTTGAAACCTCTCCCCTGAGGCTCCCTTGTTGGGCCAGACTGCTGATTCTCTCCAATTTTCTAGACTTGGCCTTCTGTCCCCCTTGGTGCCTGAACTTCTTTTGTGTGACCCATGTATGTAAGCATGCTCCAAGATTCAGGCTTGGCTCTTTGCTCTCTTGGTTTACTCTTTGCCTCTCATCTCATCTGCTCTCATAATACTTAGTCGCTATTAAGGAAGGGGTTAAGAAATACACATTATTATACAACTATATCCCTTCTTCCTATCTCTAAGTTCCTTGCTGGCACACTTAAAGATTGGTATCCAATGAAATGCTCACTTCATTCTATTTCCTTTTTCTTTGCATTCTCAGAGAATTTTCTTCTCTTCATGGGCCTAAATCTCTAAATCTAGAGCCAGATAACCCAGAGGTTGTGGTTCTCAGCTTCACCCCCCAACATGCTACAAAGGAGGTTCACAGAAACACCATTAAGATTAAAAAAGATGATGCTAGACCCATGAGGAAATGATAAAATAATAATAATAATAATTTAGATTATTTAGCACAACATGTGGATTTTAAGGAAAGATTTAAGAATAATCATCTTCAAGTATATGAAGAGTTCTTGTTGAGAAAATGATAACCAGCTGTTCCTTCTTTCCACTGAAGACTGAGCAAGGCTATTTGGGTATATGTTATGGCTTTAGAAATTTAAGTTAGAGACTTTCAAAATAGAATTGTTCTCAGTAAACAATGTAAAATATCGTTATGTATTACTTGAAAAGTACATGGCATAGTAGGCTTTTTTTTTAACAGATAGATCATATATTAAGTTTATGTCGTTTTATAATCCCATGATTTTATAATGAAAAAGTATATATTTATAGTTTTAAAAAATAGTCATTTCAAACTATCAGTGGTGCTAGGTACCATTAGGTCAAGTCTCTGTCCTCGAAAAGTTGATTAAGTGAGGATGTTTGTGTGTGCATGTGTGTGTAACAAATAATTACAGAATAGTGAGATAAATACAAATGATTGAATTGTTTATTTAGCGTGGACTATTCATTTCCAACAATCTGTCCATCTATCCATCCAAAACCTGTACTTACCCAGTGTCTCCTCTGTGTAAGATATTATGCTATATGCTGGGAAATCAATAAAGAAATGCTCTCTGCTCTCATGTGTCTATAGTCTGTAAGGAGTTACAGACAAGTAGACGGATAACAGAATATGGTATGATGAATGTTAGAAAAGGATATTTGCAGAGTTCAGAGAGGAACCCTTAAACTATTCTTAGTGGTTAGGAAAGACTAAATGGAGGAACTAACTTCCAAGCCAAGTCATGAGCAAGCAGAAATTGGCCAGGTAAAAAGCAAAGGTAACAAGCATATCTCATATCCAAAATAACATATAAAAATATGTGCATAGACATAACTTATGTTCACAAAATGGAAAAAATATTTAAAACACATGCCATGTGACTGTCATGAAAACATCTGAAAGTAATACATTATTGATTATAAAGATTCTTTTCTCAATAGACTTGTTAAATTGTAAAAAATGATCTTAATACATAGGGATTCCTTTGAAAATTCTGATATTATAATTTGAAAGGGCAACTGTAGAAGTTTGTGTGATTTCTATGTTCTACCTACTGCATAAAGGATTTGACCTATGGATAGCTATTGCTTCTTTAGACAACCACCCACCTGACAACATCATTTTATCACCAATCATCAGTGGATAATTCTTGGCATCTAAACAAATTTTAAAAACAATATCTATAGTAAATATATTTAATTTCAATGCTATATTGCCAAGCTTTCTGACATTTAACTGAAAATGTGTTTTTCGAGACCCAACACTAAGATAGGCTTTAGGGATAAGTGAATGGAATGATGGGTGGAAGCAAATAGTTAGGATTGAAGAAATTGCCCCATAGTTAAAACCTAAAAATAAGTTGAACCCAATAAGTTGCCAAGCATGAACAAACACTGCTGCCCCTGGGCGGACCTGGGAGTTAGTCTTGCTACTTTCAGACCTTGCATCTCACCTGCGGGGGAAGAGCTGTTCCCTCTATCTTGTCCCCTCTTGTGCTTCTCCAGTCACAGAGGTCTTTTCAAAGAACAAGTTTTCAGTGCACTTGTCTGCCACAGACTCCCTTCTAATAGGCTGTTGGACACCAAGTGGCTTGACTTGTGTCCTCAGCTTTTATTGTATACCTAGTTCTGGGCATGCTTACCTCCAGCTAACTCTTGCTAACCAGATTCTCTGGATTCTCTTGAAGCTCTTCTCTCCTGCCCCTACCATGCTGTCACCACCAGAGAGACATCATCTCCTTTCCTCACTCCCTTTCTTCCCACTTGGATACTTGCCAGCATGGGGCTGAAGCTCACTAAGCCTTTTGGATTCAGTGCATTGCTTGATTGCCCCCTACAAGGAGTCCAGACCTCATCACACATCCTAGATCCTGCTTCCTCCTCCTCCCTGCCTGCCCAGGCTGTGGAGGACCCAGCATGCTCCTGCCCAAGGTCACCCAAATTAGGACAAAAATAAGAACCAGTTCTTTTGAGACATAACAAACATGATTGGAGCTGTAAAGAATGAGTCTTTGGTCTTCATCATGTATCAGATTTCAGAAAGCATTTGTGTTTTTGGAGAGATAACTTAACACCTTTGAGAATAAAGAATTTACGTTTTAGAAACGATGTGGGATGTGGGTCATTTCAGAGAGTTGTGAAATAAACAGCTATATTGTGGGTGGATTTTTCTGTAGGTTAAAGACTCACCCAGATATTAGCCTTTTAGATTTACTGTTGACCTCTGTGAAAAATTATGAAATGACTTTTATTAGAAGTCTTTTGGTTTTTTTCAAAACTTTACTCCTGTTCCAGTGTAAATGATAATTGAACTTTGTTGGAAAAAAGAACCCAGAAATATGATTTTAAATAAAGTTTTATGTCAGCTTATAACAGTCATTATAGCTGTTAGAGACTTTCATGCTACTGACAAAATAACACTGCAAAACAGAAGATAAAATCTAACATTTTATTCACAGAATATAACTAAACTAATTGTATAATTATTATATATTAATAAATGTCAGTGCACTGTAATTTTGGTGACATAGTTTCTTTGAAATATTTGTTATTTAAAAACAAAAAATGTTTATAAATAAATGTATGATTTTTAACCAAGTCCATTTAGATAAACTAAATTATAAAGTGACATATATATTGACTTAAATGATCCCTAAATCAGGTGTTCAAGAATATTATTAACTATTTCATTTCTCTACAAGATTCTAGCTTGCAGAGAAGACTAATATATGTATTACTTATTGCCATAATTTGTAAGGGAACTTCAAAAACAAGATAAATCAGGTGCATTTTTTATTTTCCCCTCCCAAATTAAGAAATTATCAATGTTGAAGATAGAATATTATGTTTTCAAACCTTTAGTGTGGCTTATCCTGATATATTTGATTTAGAAAGTGAACTACACTCCTAATACCAGTTTTAGCTCCTCATACTATTTAGTGAAATGATTTTAGCACCAGGCTCAGAACCTGGGGCCAAGTTAGGGCCCTGACACTCTATAACTATGTAGGCACCTTATTAACCTCTTTAAACTCCAGTTTTCTTGTCTGTGAAAGGGATAATGATATTATTTTTCATAGAGGCTTAGAGAAACTGTAAAAGATGATACATGAGTCATGTTAAGTGCTCAATGTGTTATATATTTAGTATAGAAAAAAGTGTTTGATTTTGATTTTATATTAGCATTTCTGACAATATGGATTTCATTTTTAATCTTTAGCAGGAGAGATAATCATCCTAGTTTTGGTTAAACTCTGATTTTTCTTCAAGATTTTGGTCTACGCAAAAGGTCAGAAGCTATCTTAATATTAAAGCTAAGTTGGTGCCAGTTTGAAGTAACAGCTCACTCGTGAATTTTTTTTTTAATACAATTTGCTTTGATTTGGTTTGGTTCATGCATTTTTAAAAATATTCCTTGTGGTGTGCAGTCATTAGCTTTTATGCCTAAAGAACAGAATTCAGTTATAAGTAAAATTCATTTAATAGCGCAAGTGTGATTCTATGTGGTTATTTATTAACAACATAAAATAGCCACATAATTCAACATATTTGATAGTGTCGGCTCATGGAACTGCGGGGCATTTTGCGGATCTTAGACAAGAAATGCTTAAGTTATAGAAGTCAGTATCCATAAAGCTAATTATTCCTGACATCATCAATATGGCAAATTCTTGTAGATGAAAATAGAAGTTTAAATTGTGCCTTATCATATGTCTCTACAGAACTCTTTAGTAGACTCCTATATTTAAAAGATGGCAGGGATTTAATGCATGGATGAGTCTGGCCACAAAACCTGGCGTCTTTTCTTGGGAAGATATATGTAGAAACCATCCTTCACTATTCAGCGATAGAAACTGTTTAAAACCACGTCTCTTCTTCTTCCTCCCCGTGGGCTGCTGCTGCTGCTGCTGCTGCTGCTCAGCTGTGTTCAAAGTAAGCCCTTGATTATTCTCAAGGGATACTGTCTTTGTCCAATTTGAAAATAATTAGTTTTGTATTCAGAAAAGAACTAAATATACATGTAGAGTATTCCAGTATAATCCAAAATTTACCTAACTTGTATCTGATATTTATAGATAGGCATTGCTTAATTAGCATTTTAAATTGGAATTTTAATAAATGCTATCAATCAGTGACCAATTTACATAGCATTTATCTAGGGAAATGAGCATGCCAAATACCAGTCTTCTTGAGATTCATCTTGACCCAAACAGTGATTTAAGATTTTAAATATTTTCATTCTTCTATCAGCCTGTTTACCTTTCTGCTTTCTAATGTTCCAGTACAAATCCAAATCTGCTAACTTGTGTCATCAAAAATCCAGGAATACATACCTGAAGCATAGACAAGCCTCCAGGTTCTGGAAAATTGTAATTGTGCAGTGTTCTACCTATTTAATTCTTCTAATTGAACAACATCTTTTTCAGACTGGCCTGAGTACTTATATAGAGTTTATTTGCTATTATTTTAGGTAACCCATGCCCCTACAAGTGTCACACACAAATAACAATCCATGAAATGATCCTTTTCTAACTGTTGTGATTTAGGAAGATATTTGTTTAAGAATTTAGAAGTCTTTTGGTGCCCCACAAAATATCTATTGTTCTATTTTTTGACCCAGTTTTATCAAATTTCAAAACCCTGAAATAACTTCAAAATTTAGACTGTTAAAAGACTGTTTAAATAATCTCTATGATATCTTACTAATGTCCTAATTAAAGGGTGAATATATTGCTCATTCAGGGAGAAATAGACATATGGTTATGATAATCATTCTCATAGAAGGTGTTTATGTGTTATGATTTTCAAAGAGCCATTGTTATTTTTTTTTAAATCTAGTAAGGTGTAGAGACTTTACTTAAACACTAAATAACATCAGATATTTCCATGTATGATGATGGATGTGGTAGATAGTAATGAAAATTGAAAAGGAAAAGTGTTCACCAAGGAGTGTATGAAATGTATTGACATTACCATAGCATTGGATGTTATGAAGGGACAAAAGTCAAGGTAAAGGTAGTATGCTGAAGAAGAAAAAGAAATTCCTGTTGAATCATGGGAAAGAACATAGCCTTTATTTGATCTTACTAAAAAGGGAGAACACTGATACTTTTTTGAAGTATTAAATTTCTGGTTTAAGTTTATATTTAGATGATAGTTAAAATGTGGACTAACAGCCAATGATTTAAAAAGATATATGATTAATATTTGTATGGTAAAGTGCTTGTTTTCTTGTTTACTTATAAAAATACTTGAGAAGGTTGGAGGAATCGGAAGAAAACATCTGTCAATCTAAAAATTCTGGAACACAATCATTCAGTTCTCAGTTTAATGGAGGAAGAAACGGAAAGGGATGGAATGTTCTAGAAAAAAAGGGAAGTTAAAAGAGGGAAGGGAGTTGGGCTGGAAGCAATGCAAAATTAATGATAAAAGTGGGTTTGTAGGGGACAAAAACTGTAATTTATATGTAAAAATTTAAGTGCCGCAATATCGAAGTATCTTTTATTTAAAAATAAAGCTAGCTAGAACATCACTTTAGCTACTGCAGTTCAGGATTGTAGACTCTGGGCACGTGCTTTCCAGTTAGCTCCGACCACTTGACCACTAGCCTCCAGCTTCAGGCACCTTCCTCCTACCGGGGGTGCGGGCCTGGCGCTCTCATTATCGATGATGAGGGTCCGAAATTGCAGCGAGAACTAGGGGGACGCAGAGGGGCTCGCGCCACGGTCGGGTCGGCCCCGGGATCGACTACACCAGACGAGCTGGGCTGATCCTGTCCCCGCTGCGTGCACAAGCGACACACAGACACACACACACTCACACGCACGCACACACGCGCCGCGCACGCCCGGCCGCGCGGGACTTCGGGTCTGGGTCAGCAACCCCTCCCCCCTCCGAGACACCCGTCCGCCCACCGCTCCCAAGCAGCGTGTCCCGCGAGCTAGAGCACCCAGTCTGGCTGAGACGGGGGTACGGCCACCACTCTGATTCGGATTAAGTAAACACCTCAACTGTGCGCTGCATGAATGGTGGCGGACCAGGGGTCGGATTCATTCATGCGCTGGGAGAGCGGTTCTTTTGTGAACACGAGAAAGTAGTGCTTATAGGGAAAATCTATTTGGAAAATCCTGCAGCAACCTGAAAAACCACAGTCGAGAATACTGATGTTTTATGGCTGTGTGTGTGCGTGTGTGCGCGTGTAATATCTCCTATCAGGGTCTTTAAAGCATGCCTGGAACCAGTTGTGGATGCAGTTTTCACACTCTTCGCCGGGGCATGGCTGCTCCGCTGCCCCGGCGTGTGCGGTGTGTGCGCGCGTGTGGAAGAGCGGTCGGAAGGCGGTGGCCCGGCCGGGCGGCGGGGCGGCTGCGGCCCGGCCCGGCCCGGCGCGAAGGGGTTAAGCGCCGCCGCCGCCCCCTCCGCGGCCGGGTGTAAACAGAGGAGCCTCAGCCTATCATGTCTGGCTGCCGCCCGCAGCCGGAGCCCCGAGCCCGGCGCTGTAACATGATACGCTCCAGACCTAGGCAACTTGGCAGCGCCGGGCTCGGCTCCGCACGGCCACAGCGAGGGCGCGCCGCGGCAAGGTGGGTGAGCGGCGCGGCGCGGCGGCGGCGGTGGCGGCGGCGGCGGCGGCGGCGGCCGGGCGGGCGCAGCGCGGCTCCCCGCGCGGCTGCTCGCGGAGGCCGGTGGCGCGGCGGCGGCGGCGGCCCCGCCGGCCCCGCGGTTCTCCCCGGTGCTGTCGGAACGGGAGGAGGCTCCGGGCCGGTTAGGATCGGTGCAGAGGCAACATTAGCATCCGAAATGAGGTGGCTTTTTAACCCCTGAGGGGCCAGATTTAAGGATTTAGCAGCGGTAAAGACTGAACTTTCTCCGTCACTCTTCCTCACTCGGAGTGGTGCAGGTAGCCGCTGGCGGAATGGAGTCTTTTGTTCCCGGTATTTTTAATTAGTAGATTTTTTTTTTTTAATGAGTAGTGTACAGTCCTAATCCAGGAGGTGAAAGCTGTCTTTTCCTGCGTTCTGTGACTTTTGCGATGTGTCTTGTTGAATTCGTTGGGAGCAGATGTGAGCTATAGGAATTTTGGATACTTTATGTTTGATATGTTTAAAAATCCGCATTGAGCTAAAAATAACCAGCCCTTTGGCTCCATTAACTGAAACCCGTCGTACTAATTGCTTAATGGGGAAAAAGGTACAAAATAATCTTGCTAATTACATGAGCAGGTTTTTCTCCTGCGAAATACCTAGTGTGTGATTTTTGTCAGGAGAGGGTTTTATTGAGCAGACTCTCGAAGAAAAAGCCAACTTTGCCGTGTGCATCCATGCAGTTAGTTCTGTGGAAAATAGTTGGGAATGATTTGGAAAAACTTGCGCACTATTAATGCAAAAATCATTTTGCCACTCGTGTGCATTTTAATAAAATAAAACAAAGATCTGTGGTAGCTCTCAGAATGAGAAGTCCCATTTCCTCCTCCTGTGTTGGTGTCTCTATCTCTCTGGAATATCTCATAAATGATATGTAGAGCATATATGTGCCTGTGTCACAAAGTCATGCTGTCTTCTGAAAGCCTAATATAATCAAATTCAGTGCCTTAAGATGGTGTAGTTGAAGATTTGATCCCCTTCCACTGAAGTGGAAATACTTCAGTAATTGAAAGCAGATTCATGTCTGGAGTTGTACAAGCCAAGGTTTTCGTTTTTAAAATAAACCTTTTGTTCTCTGGTTTAAAATGTTTCAGAGAGCCATCCAGAGACCTCTGTGTGCTAATTGTTAAAGTAGCCCTTAAGAACGGATTGAAACTATCCAGAGAAAGCATTTTAGAAATAGAGCTAACTTACTAAGCCCTCCCTCTCAGTAGAATATTTTAGTGCCGCATATACTGTCTGTGCCACACATTTTATTTTTTCAGCGCATTCCCAGGCATTAAAATGCAACACTAGTGTTCAAAACCCCAAGCAAGCTTCATCTGTCTTAAGAGGTTAAAAAACTTGAGAACTTTTGGTGCTATCTTATTTTATATTGTGATTTACACAATTTGATGATAAATTTGAAATCAAATATAAAGTATGTTTAAAGACATGCTGATTATACATTAACCAGTACACTAAAACTTAAAAAAATAGGATTGCAGATGGTTAACCTGGTTCCTTTCTCATCTTTGGAGGTTAAGTTTTAAAAGCTTAAAAAATTGGCCATTAAAGACTGAAATTAGGATACATTCTAGACAAAGAGGGAGTCACTTGATATCTTATTAGCTGTGAAGATAGAGAAGAATGGTAATATGTAAGAGCGTCACCTTTCTTTAGGACATGAAATCTAAAATGAATTGTGTGATTATGAGGAAAAAGTTAGAAGAGTGGTACTTTTAACAAAGGTAATTGAGATCAGGAAAAAATATCAATATCCCAAATATTTTTAATTACAAGTTTCTTAAACCAATTGTATTGATTATTAACAAGATGCAAGTGGACTTAACATGGCACTTTGATTTCTTTAATGAAACTATTTGGTAGTGCTGTATTTTACCTGTTTCCTTGTCTTCCTGGTAATCATTTGAGCACATTAAAATACATAGGAAGTGAATAACTTGGACATGATTTCAGTGATATTCTGTTAACATTTCATGTTAAAGTCCTTGTTCATAAAATTAATGTTTAAAATATATAGCAAATCTTTAACTAACAAATAAAATCTTACTACTTTTTGTCTGTATTGAATCACATTTCTGAGATATCAGTTGCTCATTGTGTGGCATAATAGAATTTAATTCTCAAAGATTTAGTGAAAGAAAGCGACTTAACATGGACTCCAACAGATGTCTGAACACTGATTTTCAGTGTAAGATCCATGTCTAAACATTTAAACTAACGCTTTTTATGGCTTCTATTTACTGTTAGTTTTTATGTCCTTGACATTTTTTTTTTTTAACTTGGTAAGGATGTGCACAGGATCTTCTGTCATCTGAAATAATACATTCAATTTATCACGGGACTCCTTTTATAATGTAGAAAAGTGGCAAAAGAGGCACTATCTAAATACAGTGATCTTGATAATTAATGCCATAAAATAGATTAAAATGCTGTATTCCAGGTATTCATTTCCTTAAAAGGGCCACCAGAACAGCGTTGCTAAGCACCCGTCACTACTGCAAGTAACAGAAAATGACCCAAATTAAAGAACCTGTTCTAAGCTGTATTCTTGCGTTTTCTAAAGTGCATTTCAAAAGATTTAACAAGACTCATTCAATTAGTGGGGAAAAAAAGATCTATTTTCAGCTCCCATCAGCAATTAAGAGATTGGGCTTTGGAACATCAGTCTCTTTAGGTTTATAATTTATTTTGTTTTCTAGACTTTAAACAATTGTGAATAAAGATTTTTATCAAACCACCTTTCTAGCAATCTATATGTAAATGCTGAATAAAGGTTAAGGTATTTGTTTGAAATTTTTAACTAAATGAGCCATCTTTATTAACTTTTTTCTCATTTTAGAAAAGTTTAGATTTTACGCTAATATGGTATACTACTGCTTTACTATGGATTTCTTAGTGTCTTTGTGCCAATATATGTGCGTTTATATATATGTGTATATATATATATATATATATATATATATATATATATAGTTTAAACTACAGCTGTAAATTATTCTGTCTTATGCTACATATATGTGCTTTAGCACTGAATACTTGAGAAATAAGATATTTCTTATGGCTCTTTGGATGGTGTGCATTTGGTACTATGAGAGGAGAGAGAGAACGTGATATGAGAAATGAGAAAGTAAATAAATTAGGGACAGTAGTCTTTTTTGTTTGTTTGTTTCTGTTTTGTTTTTTACTATAAACTAAGCTGTACCCTTCTGGGTTAGACCAGAACTTTTAAATGGTAATGGCTAAAAACCTAAGTCACAACTATGTGATGTTTAATGAATTAGATCTTCCAGTGACCTGGTTCTTGGCTAATCCAACAGCAGCCGCAAATACAAGTTGTGGAACTCCCCAGCAGAGAGAAGAAATGGAAGGATGAGGGTTGTTAGAGGAGTAATAGAGTTCCCAAAGGCTTAGATAGGGATTATTAGCAGGAGTTTGGCTATGTTACATTGATCTAGACAAGTCTAACAGCATATAATTGTAGATATTAAATTATCTATCTTAAATGCTATTTTGGCTGTTGTAATATGTGCGATTCCATATCCTCAAATGTTGTATATTTGAAAGTGAAAATTCTTTTAAAAGAGCTGTTTTTCCTTAGATAGTTGTTATATTTACTCATCAGGTTGTTTGGCATTACAGATTTCTCTAGTAATAGATAATATAAAATGAGTGCAATTTTTATGACTTTTACTATAGTCTTGTCTAAAATGAAAAGTTATTGTAATACTTATTTATATCTCAGGTCTTTTAACCTGAATTGAAATCTCAGTTTCAGTACTAGGTATTAAGAATGTATTATTTGTTTTTTTTGACATCTCAATATTTGTATTTTCCATTGTGAAAAACAGTTTGATATATAAATATTATTTGGTTATTTTAGCAGGTTTGAAATGGTATATATTTTGATATTTAAGAAACCAGTTGTTTTAAAATTGGTGTTTATATGTTGAATTTAGTTACAAATGTAGCTGTTAAGTTACAGATTCAGTGTGTTTAAGTTTTGAAATACTTACTCTTAATTTTTACTACAATAGGATGAAAAATACCTGTTTGGTATCCCAGAAACAATGTATGCCATCACTGTTACTGATGGTAAATTCATTTCATGAGGGAAGAATAATAATTGAAAAGTACACACAGATATTTGAGAGCACCTGACATCTAAATAATAGATTTTGGAAATCACATTATAATGTTTAAAAGAAAGAGTTTCTCTCATAAGTAGTAGTATTCCCCTCTCTTAATATTAAATGCTGTTTCATATAAATGTCTTGTTTTATTCCTTTAGAAGACAGAATGGATTATAGACCATATCAATGTGACTAATATAGGACTAATGTAAAGAAAACACTTCAGCTTTTTTCTATTTATATATCAACCTAAATTTTTTTTCAAATTAAAATGATATGTGGGAGTTTCAATGACTTTTTTTCACGTTAGTTTCTGCAAAGCACCTCCCCCCTTCTCCCCCTCCCCATCCTTCCATATTATTAAACTATTTCCAGCAAACAGAGGACCTGCTGTCTAGAGATCTGTAACATGTACTTTGGAACTCTTTTTATACTTTTTCTTTTAAATGAAATTACTGCATATAACAAATTTAACGTTGTTAACCTTTTATAATTATTTGACCATTATTTTATTTTACCTCCTGAGCTTAAAAGTTGTACATTAGTGAAGTGGACACCTGGCTGTGCTCTTAAAAGTTTATTTGTCTTTCAATTCCTGTGATAGTAGGGGGCAGTACATCTCCTTAATTATCTTTGTTCAGAGAAATGCAGAAAGGCCAGGGTAGTTAAACAAGGCCATTTGGATTTGTGAGGTCGAAGTCAGATGCAAGGAAAGTGGTTAAATGCATTATCATCTTATTGAGCCCATCATCAGTAAAGTGACCTTGATGGAGGTGGAAAAAGCCATTTGGCTATTTTATGACAGCCATCCCTGCTTGTTTTATTACTGACCCATTTTTATATACCACTTTATCATATGTCCTTCTTTTTGTTTTCAAATATTATTTCCTCTGATTGTAGATCATCAAAATGAAGGTGAAAATTAAAATTAATTTTTTTTGAATGATAGATTTTTCTTCATAAGTTTATTTCATACATTGATATATATGGAGATAGTCCTTCATTAAAAATTAAGGTGATCAGGCTGGCTGACCATTCTGTATTTGCTTTTAAGGATCTTTTAATGATGATTGGTCTCTTTACAAAGAAGCTACTATTCTGCTACTTTTCAAATTGTTTTTAAGCTATTAAGAGGAGAGACTTGCCATCCTCAATTTTAGCAGTGGGAATAATGTTTGTTTTAACAAGTGCCTCAGTATCTTACTTGAACGTTATTCAAGTTTTAGTAGTTCTGCTGCTGTCTTAGAGTCATCGCTTCTCTTAAAATGTTAAAACAAAACCAAAAGATTTATCGTTTATATTTCTTAACTTTATGGTCAATGTTTTCCTTGTGATATATTTTATGTCATCTCCATGAACATGGAATTTTTTGCTTAAATACTTGAACAGGTATTGTTTTAATAATAGGAAGAATTGTGTTAAATATAGTACAAGATCTTATCTTTTTGAAAATTCCAGTTAAAGCAATTAAGTGCTGCATTTTATTTTTCTAGGCAAATCCGTCAAATATTACTGATTGGAGTTCAGCTTATGCTTTACTTTTTACGGAATTCTTCTTTATTAGAATTAATCAGAACTAAGTTACAAATCTTATAAGAAAGAAAAAATTGGTCCATTATCAAAATAACATAAAATATTATTTCAAACTTTATCAGCAGTATCTTCCTATGATCTTGGTATGAATTACGTAACTCTGAAATCTAAGGAACTCAACATCACCAAAAATAGTTCCATCAAAAGAGTCAATTTTTCTCGATTGCAAAGGATTTATTCCTTTAAGACATTTTAATTTAAAAAACAAATGTAATTGAACTATGTTTAAAATGAATTATCCACTCTCTCACCTCCCCTTCCTCTGTTTCTAAGTCAAGTTCTTTTCACCTTGTACGTAGACCATTTCATCAGCCTTCTAACCTGGTTTCCATGCCTTCTGTCTGGCCTCCACAATGTCACGATACATGTCCTTCTGAACCATAATTCTGAGTGTGGCACATCCCTGCATGAAATCTTCGTCACAATCTTTGGGTAAAGTCTAATTTCCTGAGTGTGTGTTACCAGACTCCTCATGATCCCACCTCTACTCCATTTCTCTTCTCGGCTTATACCTTTCCACTCACGCACCCGTGCTTCAGTATTGTCATTTGGTACTACTTATGCCCTTTCTCACCCTCACAGATCTTTCAAGAGCCGACTTGCATGGCATTTCCTCTCTGAAGCCTTTTCTGATTGCCCCAGGCAAAGCTGGCTACTCTAGAGCTGGCTGTTCCTTCTCTACTTCCATAGCACCTGGTACATGTTTCTGTGAAGCACTTAACTATATTATACTATAATCATTTGTTTACAGTTCTCTCTCCCCCACTAGGGGGACAAGTTCTGTCAGGTCACAACTGTTGTCATATTCATCTTTATGTACCAGCACTAACCACATTCTGAGAAAATAATAGTTATTCAATATATGTTTGTCAAATGCCTATCGAATGAATGTATTAAATGTAGTTTAATTCCTTAGTAATAGAAGATCATCATTATGAACATCACTTTGTTCTCTGTTATGGTATAATAATTTACTCTGAAGCTGTTGAGTGCCAAATATCCCCAAGCTAAGGCCCCATTTGACAATGCTTAATATTACTAATATCTATCATTTTTGAGCCCTAAACTATGCAAAATGTTTTATACGTGTCATTTTATTTTATTCTTACAACATTCTTTTGAGAAGGGATTTCTCCTTTTTACCAATAGAGAAATTGTTACAGCTGTTAAATTCAAGGCTACGCAAATATTGAATGGCGAGACAGTGATCTGAATGTAGTACTGCGTGATTCCAGACCTCTTCTGGTTCTCAGTACTCCTTCTTGTAAGAATTTTGAATTACCTGTGCAGTTCAAGTTCAAGTATAATTTTTACAGTAACTTTTTCATTTTACATCCTTGCGCTGTCAACTTTCGCTTCTTATGACTGTTTGTCATCAAACAGCCCAGGTTATTTTGTTGTTGTTGTGATTTTGGTAGGAATGTAAAGGTTCTGAACAAAGACTATTCCCCAAGCTAATTTTATTAACTGTCTTAGTTTCTGTCTCTCAGAATTCTTTTTGATCTGATGCCTCCATTCCTTTGCATTTATTCTCTGGTGAGAATTTTGGGTAGCTGAATTCCAGTTAGGTATTAGGTGTGTAGGTGAAGCAAAATGTGAAATATTTGTGACTCTAAATTTTTTTAAATAGTGAACATATGAAACTTCGCTTTAGGTGACTGAAGTAGGGAAGATATATCTTGTAATACGATAATTTGGAGCCAGAACTAGAACAGCGTTGTGGCTGCCAGAAGAGCTACAGATGAGGAGTGCTAGAACCAAAAAAAGAAACCATATTTCTCGTTTCTTGCCCCGTCTTCACTGACCTTAAGAACAAAAAACTTGCAAAACTTTAAAAACCAATTTTATTAACTTTTCCTATGACAGTGAATGGAATTAAGAGATTTTCACATCGGAAGAGAATCTGTTATCACCTAATCCAGACGACACATTTTATCAAGTGGAGAAGCAAGACAAACAATAACTAATATTTGTCAAGTATTTACTAAGTGCTAGTTTCTGCACTACACCATTTATGTAGATATCATTTCACTTTGTATTTGGAACAACTCATGGAGTTAAATACTCTTAATATCTCCATTTTAAAGATGGGGAAACTGAGGCATAGAAGAGTGAAGTCAGAGGTGATAGAGGTAAAGCATCTACCTGACACATGCCCCATCTCCCTTGGGAATGACTGCAGAGCACCACATCCCTCCCTTAAGAAGAAATTATGACATGTTAAAACACCTAAGATGTTGCAGGCAGATTTTCAAATATTCTTACACCTGATTTTATAGATGAGAAAATTGAAGTTTCAAGAGACTAAATATTTTACATAAAGTTGTTCAACTACTAAAGTACAAAGGAATGCTGGTCCTACTTTCAAATTTATATCCTTTATTATTGAATTCTGCCTCCAGTTTAACTGTCAAATTAGGTTTGCTTTTAACTTTAGCCCTAATTTTGCTTTACACGTAAATTCTCTTTACTGTTGTAGAATAGAATTACACTAGTATACCACCTTTCATAAATATTGTAACCATTGAATGTTACACATATTTACATACTTGTTCAAGGTAAATTATTTTGATTTATCAACTTTACTTATTGAGGGAATCTGTGTTTAGTATTGTACTCTGTTTTTGTTTTTAACATTCTTTAGTTTTTTGTGTTTTATTTTTTTTTTTTAGTGAACTGTGATTATAAATGATTATCTGTGGTATGGCTGATGTCTACTCCCTGATTAATATCCAGCACTGATTAGCATCATCGATTGGAAAATTAGTAGATTATGCCTTTATTAACACTATTATTTTCTATTTAATGGTTTGTTTATTTAGTTGATGGCTAATGCCTTAACTGTTAAAGGCTATTAATATATCAAAATGGTATTTATTGAACCTAGCAAAATGATGAATTATATTTGTGTTTACTCCTTTGTGCCTGATGCTAATTTCTTAGTGGTCTTGGATTTTCATAGTTTTGGTCTGCGAAGAACTTCTGCTTAGGTCATATAAATTAGCTTCCGAACCATTATCTGGTGTTGTGAACTTGGAAAAATTGCTTTTAGCTGTAGCTCTAAGAAGAAAGACGTATACCTGATCAGTGACATAAAACAATATGGATTCTCATAGAGTTTCTGTAGAATTTCTTGAGTTAATTCAAAATTCTTGGGGGAAAAAAATCAAACTATAAATGGTAATAAAACAAGCCTTCACAATAAAATATATTTTCTGCTGCTGGGTTAGCTTATTTTTATGTACATATCCTCCTTCCTTAAATATGTTTGCCAGTGAACATGTCATTGGTTAGAGCAGTTGGGGCTCTGTGCTGGCTTTTTGGGTAATTCAGCCTACCTAAAGAGATAAGCAGAGATAAGAGGAAGTCTAGGAAAGGATCAGCATTATTCACCAGCTTCTAGGGAAACGGTAGACTCTTGCTACATTTGGTCTTTGGTTGTAATAAAGATCTGAAAATGAGGTGGTTGTACTCACCATGAATAGATGATTACCATTCACATGTTCCATCTTCATACTTAACCGCAATGTTTTTGAATCTACCCTTTTGAAATAGAGTTAATTTGCAAGACAGATAAAAATAGTTTGTTATGTAGACATGTCTCATCTTGATCAAATACCAATTTAGCTAGTTCGATTGTTTACTTTCCTTCACAGGCTTGACTAACCAGCATTTGGCTATTTCAGAAAATTAGATCTGTACTCAGAGTATTTACCACACAGTTAAATATATTCTGTGAGGCCTTTTCAAAAGAGAAATTTTATGTTCTATTGAGAGATGACTGCATCTTCTGTAAAAGGCAATAATAATTCCTGAGATGGCCACTCTGAAGGCAGTAATACTCATTTGGGTGAATTCTCCTATTTTTAAAAGTTGAGTGACATTACATTATAGCCCCTTTCATACCTTTCACATGTCAAGATTAAGGACTAAACCCAAATGGTGTCCTTAATGGACAGAACAGTGAAATTTAGAAATTTACAAACTCAAACTTTATAGTTGTTTTTAGTGTACACTATTCATTTTAAATGATTCTTAGCCCTTTTAAAACTACTGAGGTCTGTGAGAGTATGATAATATGTTTGATTTCCTTAAAGTATATTTAAATTTCATGCATATTACATTTTACATTTCTTACAGAAAGCTAAACTCAGTCTTTGCTTTTATGCCTCGAGTTAGGAATAGGAATTCAAGGTACCAGGTTTTTCCTAAATCGAAACAAATTATTTACTTTTATGCTTATTAATAATATTTATTTCAGTACTGCCTCAGTTTCTCAAGAGCTAGGCATTAGAATTATAAATTTAATATCTTGCACCTCAGTTTAGGTAGAATTAAACATGGGCAGAATTAAATCTTATAGGTTTTAAAATTATATTTATGGAGAAAGTTGACCATTTCTTTTTATTTAAAGAAAATCTCCTTATGTGTATTTTTATAAATTTTTTTCTCTAGCCCCTCTTTCCAGGAATACCTCAGTTAGCAATAGCAAGATATCTACCTCTGAATGGCTAGGGTGTACTCCTAACCTCTAGTGAGCCATCGCATTGGAAGGAGACAACTCAAAGATGGTGTCAGTCTCTGCAGGGTGGAAATGGAAGCACTCGGAAACAGAGATAACGAGTTCTGGGCTCCGATAAATAATACCTTGCCATCATGACCCTCAGAGAGTCAACTGTAGAATTGAATAAACTTGAGGCAGTGTATTGAATTATTTCTTTGTTTCTTAAGTTCACCAAGAATAAAATCTATCTATCTATCTATCTATCTATCTATCTATCTATCTATCTATATATATATATACGTATATATATATACACATATATATACATATATATATATACATACACACACACACACACACACACACACACACACACACACATATATATTAGACTGCTTTGTCTAGGAGAATTATTCTGTTATACTTTATTTTTAGGATTTAGGCAGTCATAATCCAGTGAGATATCAGTGTCTGAGAGCCTGAATCACACTGCCAAAATATGCATCAGCTAGCTACGAAAATAAACGCGCTTTTACTATAGGCTAAAATATTTGAGATAGTAAGCTGAAGTACATAGTAAAATACCAAAGTTCTATGCCTGAGATGGATATGGACCAATTATGCATAACGGTTGTCAGCAAAAGGGCAGGAGGAAAGGAAAAAGAGAGAGAAATGAGAGAAGTGGTATTCAGCCATCTGTAACATTTTATTTTTCTTAAGAAACTAAGAGATCTAAAATTAACTATTTATGATATTTTTCTATACATGCTATTTGTCACACAACCCCTACTTCCCTTAAATATAACCCATTTTATATATTTCTGTAAAATTGTTAGTATTAACTCCAATTTCTTTTTAAGATGATGTTTTCTAACCCAGTAATCAGTGAGTTTAAGACATTGTACCTAGTCTTGATTCCTATAGCAAATTATTGCATGTCTATAAAATTTGAAATCAATATATAATATTTAACTATAGCATAAATTAGGAATTTACTAATTTACTAAGGAAAATCATCTTATAAATTTAAAAAAGTAAATTTACTCAGCATTTACAGATAACGTACTATGTGTCATCGAGAATGCTCTTTATCATCCTATTCATAGTCATAATTTTGAGTCCATAGGTTAATTTCTTCTCATTTATGTATAGACTCAGTCAGTAATGATAAAGTGCTGATTCTACAGAACAGATGCTTTCTGCATCAACCTATTATAATGCAATCACAATTAAATTTTCTAATACCTTCCTCACTAGCTTCCCTGCCTTTACCTTTCCACTTCAATCCAAAAAGGCAAATTTTTTATCTTTGTCTCTCTCCTCAGAAAATTATATCAAGAAAATATTTGAGCCTGATAGAAGAAAGAGTAGGATTATGGACAAGTGACAGAGATGTCATTCCAGGCAGAGGAAGGCACATGAGCAAAGTTTCAAAATTTGGTATGTGTGAAGCATATTTGAGAAAATATCAAATAACCAACTTGGAGCATGAAGTTCATGAGAGAATTTGGGAGGCTGCATTAGAAAAGTTGGTTGAAGCTAGGTTGTGGAGGGCCTTGAATCTCCGATGAAAGGGTTTAGGTGTTCATTTAAGATCCACTCAGGACTTGGCATAGAACATGGTGATACAGAATGTGTTTGAGGAAAGATCTCTCTGGTAGATGAATTATTAAAGAGAGAGAGTTGTAAAGAAACCAATAATGGACTTTTCCTACTATTATTTTCAATTTATGACTTTCTTTTAAATTTCTAAAATTTTAGTTTATCAGTGTAAGCTTTACAAAGGCAGGAACTTCACTTTAGTATCCTAAAGGCTTAGAACAGTGGCTGGTGCTTGGTGGTGCTGGATGAATACTTGTTGAATTGAATGAATAAGGCCACCCAATATCCAAAAAAGATGACTTTTGAGTTTATACACAAATAGTGACAGATCCAGGACCAAAAATTGCAGCTGACTCCCAGTTTGGTGTTCTTTTGACTGTGACATGCTAAGCTATCATATAGGTCATTTCTATTAGAGTAGCTTCTACTTTCCTTGTCAATTCTTAATTTATTTATTCCATTGAGTATTTGCAAACTACCTCCTCATATACTCATCACAGCCTCCTCTGAGCTCTCCATAGGGTTGCTTTCACATGCAGATGTAATTGGGTAAATTATCACTTTTTTGGATGACAAAGCCAAGATCAGAGACTATTATCTTCTGTTTGGTGTTTTGTTTATTTGCTTGTTTTATTTTTCAGCAGCTTTCCTCTCCTAGAATACCTGTACTCAGAACACCTTTTTCTGAGCAGGGCAGTTTTTAGTTCAAGTTCTTGAGAAGTTAAAATTATTTTTGTTGGAAAGGGATCACTTAAAATTTATATGATATTTTTGTAATAATTGAAACATAGTGAAATGAAATTTTTAAAGTTTCTAGCTCTCTAGTCAAAACAATAATCTTGTGAATTTAAATAACAAGTTTGTCGTTTTGCAATTTAAAAGAAAAAAAATCAATGTGTCTTTCTCTCTGATTCAGTGAAAAAACCCTGAAATATAATTCCACATAAAGAGTATGAAACCATTGCAAAAACTATAGATGACCCATTAATATTGTCTGAATTTTACTCAGAATATTAGTCATTGCATCTTTTGTCAATATATTTTATTTTAGCAGAATAGTGTAATTGGTGGGGTACTTTAGTCCAGGTATCACTTATTTTTTATGATTTTTTTTCCTGTAAAAATAAGTATTATTCATTAAGTGTAACAGAGGCTCTTACTATGATTAATAAAATATTAAGGAATAAATGTTCTTAAATCGACCAAAAAATTGCCACACTTTTATAAACGTTTATAATTGTCAGTGAACCAATAACCTTTAAATTTATAGATGTCTCCTTCACAGTTGAAGGGATAAAAGCTGGCAATGCTGTTTTCATGAAATAATGAGTTTCTCAAAAATATGAAATATTCATCTGTGATTCAAAGTAGTCCTGATATTACTGTAACTTTTGATATTTAAGACTTTAGAGAAAATTTTATAATTCATTTAATCTCAAAATGAATTAAAAGTACTAAAATATGAACCAGGCTTCTGCTGAACATGGCAGTAACATGTACTTACTCCACCATATTGAATTAGAACTTTAAAAGTTATAAATTTACAGAATAAAAACTTTTAAGGCTTTTCATACTACAGAACAATGATTTCAGAGAATTATATGCTTTCAGATAGATTCTTTGAAAGAACCATAGTCTCATATTGTACTAGTTTTTACCTTATAACCATAGTACCTCATAACCACTTAATATCATTTTATACGTAAGATTAATACATTTGTATTTTTGTTTGTTGAATTAGAAGCTTTTGAATGTCTCCTCCTCCCCTAACTGCTCAATATTAGCTGCTTAAGTGTGTGTATTCTTTTGATGCTTGCTCCTAGAATTAAGTAGGTTTTAGTCTTTGCAAGTCCTTTGGCATATTTCATAGACAAGAATTTCAGTGATAATGTCACTGAGGGTTTTTGGGGATGGGGCAGAAAAGGGCACATTGATTAACAGCCCTCAAGAGACTTGAGTAAAATATCTATGACCCATTAAAGTTATTTTCTAATGGTTGAATCTTTGTTAAGGAAAGAGCTTGAGCATAGTAAAATAAATGTTTGTAGTGGTTTTATACTCATTACTAAAATAAAACACTAAAATATTTGGGAGGGGGGCAAATAAATATTTTTGCCAAAATCTTATAGAGAATCGGAAATCATTCTCCCCAGCTATTTATAACAATAGTATACTGCTAGAATATTCTATTCAATTTAATAAACAATTAAATTGAGTATTTACTATATATTCAACTTCAGTGCTTTATAATATAATAAGAGATATAATAAAGTAAAGAAAACAATAGTTCTTATAACACTTTAGTGCTTAAAACACTTTAGTAAATATTGACTAGTTATAGAAATAATTTTTTTAATTTTTAAATTTTTATTGAGAAATTTTGTTCTCTTGCTTATATTAGAGGCCAAAGGCCTACCCAGGTCTTATTTCTATATCAAACTTTCCAAAATATAGACAAAGCTAAATTATTATTGAATAATAATTAAATTATTATTGAAGGTTGAAACCAAAACCCTTTTGAATAATAGTACTAGGCTGTTAGGTTGATGGTCTAATTCAGATTTCAGTGTAGATCACCAAAGAATAAATGAAAATGAAACAAAACAAAGCACTGTACTGGCCCAAGAAAGATGTAATTCTTCATTGGCTGGTTTCTTCATTGGCATTCGAGGATGTATGGTTCTACTGTGACAAATAATTACTAACTGTGTGGCTTAAAACAACAGAAATTGATTCTCCCTCGATTTCGGAGGCTACAAGTCCAAAGTCAGGGTGTCAGCAGGACCATGTGTCCTCTGAAGGCTAGAGGGAAGAGTCTCCACTGCTTCCTCCAGCCTCTGGTGGTCCAGGCATTCTTTGGCTTATACCTGTATTACTCCAATCTCTTCCTTTGTTTTCACAAGGTGGTCTTCTCTCTGTGTCTTTATGTCCTTTCTTCATCTTCACCAGTCCTTGTATTTAGGGCCCACCTTAATGAAGTCTGATGTCATCTTATTACAGATAATTATATATGCAAAGACCTAATTTCCAAATAAAGTCACATTCTGAGGTTCTGTGTGGACATGAATTTTGGAGAGACACCATTTAACCCAATATAGAAAAAAAGGAAGTAGCATAGAAATAAAAAAAAGATTTTTTAAAAAGTTTTTCTTAGTTGTCCTGTTTTTCTGCTTTTTAATTCCTTAGTGGACTTAGATAAGTTAGAATTGAGCATTTCTACCTTCATACTTCTATTCTTTTAAAGACGTTTTATCTGCCCAAACTGAAATATGCTGCTTTTATCTTGAGTCTCAGATTATGGGAAATTCCAGTAAGAGAGCCATAGAATTTTGAATGTTTGCTATTGAGTCATAGAGGAAATTAAAATTAGGTTTTTATACTTCTTTTTTTTTTTTTAGAATTTGAAAAACTAGATAAAATCAAAAAACTATTGAGACTGCCATACTATAGGTATTGAACATTGCAGAGGATGCTGTCATTAGTAGTCATGATAAACTTTATATGGATATGGCTCATTGCCTCTTGATTTCCCTATAAGTTGCAAAATTATGTAGTATTTTAATAATAAAGTAAGTGGAATGATAAATTTTATGATTATCAGCAAAGCTTATTTGTAATCTATTCAAAAAATTACCCTTGACTTTCAACTTGTGGCAGAATTGAAATAGCCATACATACCAGAAAATAATTTTTAAAAATCAACTGTATTTTAATAAACACATGAAATATATCTCTGTGAGAGTGAATAGATATCTAGGTCAGGAATTTCAAGAGGTTTGTCATCATCTTTCAAGACAATAAATGAACACTGAAGTCTAAAATGTTATATTCCCAAGGAATGATGGATGAGATCCTTTCAGGGGAGTGGAGCAGGGAGGCTACAGACAAGGGAAAAACCTCAGTGCACACGCTGTACCTGGCTTGTAATTCTTCTTTGGGTCAGCCAAAGAGAAGAATTCTGCCAAGAGGAGAATATATATGTGAGCTGTAATAATATCGTTTAAACCTTTCTCCATAAAGTGCACCCTGCAAATATCCAATCTTATACAGTACTAGCTGGACTGTACCTTTTTGGAGAGTAGAGGCTGGAGAATGGGAAGGGGTCCTGAATCAGGAACTTTGTACCACTCAGATATTTTGCAGTGCTATAAAGTTGGGGTCATCTCCTGAGATTTCTCATTCAGACTTAAGGGAATATCCTCTTATGTTCTTGGATAACCAGCCAGCTTGCTCTTCAACTAGTGGGATATTTTTACTACACAAAGAAATTGGGCTTCTCAACCTCCATGTTTCTAGAATACATGTTTGTCCCCAGGTGTGACTTGCTCACAGCTTGTTCATGTCAGTCCATGAGCTCTTTCTTTATTTTTTGTTTATATACCAGTCACAATTGCAACTATTTTAATTAAATAATAATGAATTTTAAACAAATATTTTTCAGATCTTCTGAAACAAATGTATTTTATTACTATATATGGAAATGTGTGTGTATATATATATATATATACACACACACACACTTCCATATATAGATATATATCTATATCTATATCTATATCTATATCTATATCTATATCTATATCTATATATCTATATATCTATATCTATATATCTATATCTATATATCTATATATCTATATATCTATATCTATATCTATATATATATATATATATATATATATATATATATATATATGAAGCTTACTGCAGTATATTTTTCTACACAGAATATTTCAAAAATGACTGGCCAGGGAGAATATGGCTTGGATGCTCTTTCCTTATGTCCCTCAGTTTACTTCCTCTGTTGTATGAATGTATACCATTTTCACTTGAAATATATGTGAAATACACTATTCTATAAGGAAGGCAGGGAGACCCATTTTATCTCTAATTCCTCATTGCACAGGAAGAAGAGGAAGGGGTGATGATCTGACCTATAAAACTTAAATTCCTGATAATATTAGTAGTCATTAAATTTACTAAAAATTTACTAGTTTAAAAATGTTTTAAGCCCAGTGGCAACAGATACAAGGCATAAAAATGTCTCGCCACCTTTTAGTCATTAAATACCTAGTTTCTCACACTTCTTTTGAAAACAAAATTTATTTTGTTCACCTGTTAGAATGACTGTTAGCAACAAGACAAAAAAAATATGTGTTGGAGAAGTTGTGGAGAAAATGGAACCCTTATACACTGCTGATGGGAATGTAAATTGGTGCAGAGACTATGGAAAACAATATGGAGGTTCCTCAAAAAATTAAGAATAGAATTGCCTTATAACCGAGCAATTTTTCTTTCTTTGGGTATCTACCCACAAGATTTGAAAACATTTATTTGTAAAGATAGATGTACCCTATGTTCATTGCAGCATAATTCACAGTGGCTAAGACAAGGAAACAACCCAAGTGCCCTTCTATAGATGATTGGATAACGAAGATGTGGTACATGTTTGCAATGGAATGTTATGCAGCCTTAAGAAAAGATGAAATACTGCCATTTGTGACAACATAGATGGATCTTGAGAATATCATGCTAAATAAAATAAATCAGAGGGAAAAAGTCAAGAACCCTATGATTTCACTCATGTGGGATATAAAACTGAAAGCAACAAATAACACAAAAACTCATAGCAGTATGTTGGTTACCAGAGGGAAAGGGGATGGGAAGGAAATAGAAGAGGGTAAAGGACATCAAATATATGATGATGGAGACTTGACTTCTGGTGGTGAGCGCACAATACAATACACAGATGATGTATTATAGAGTGGTACACTTGAAACCTATATAATTCTATTAACTAATGTCACCCCCAATAAATTTAATATTTTTTTAAAGTTACTTTTAGCTTGTTTTTCTGTAGAATTAGTATCCCTAGTATATCGGACAGTGGTCAGATTTCTCCTTTACATGGGGCAGTGTTGTCTAAGGACCGGAAAAAACTGCGCTGGCTCAGGGATGTGGGTTCTAATCTGTGCTCTGCTACCAACTACCTAACTTGGGTTGGATTATGAAATCCTAAAAAAAAGACCTTTAAAAAGGATTGGTCTGGAATATTAGATCTCAGAGTTTTTTCAGCTCTGAAATTCTTCCATTGTATTTTCGAAATGGACACATAACATCCTTCTTTTCATGTGTTCATTATGGCTAACCAAAACTGTTTTTTGTTTACATTTATATAGAAATTTTAGTGGATCCCCCTTCAGTACTCTAGTAGGCTTTGTACCACCAGTTTTTAAATTATTTCCCAAGAGCCCTTAAGTAAATAGAAAACAACAAACAAATGCTCTGTGTGTGTGTGTGTGTGTGTGTGTGTGTGTGAGATTAACATTTTATCTTCAGTGTTTCCAGCGACAATAGTCACTAATTTATCTGTTTTAAACTACTGACCAATTAACTTGAGGTTAAAAAAAAACTAACTTCAATATAGATGTTTAAAATAAATGATTTAAAACAAAGATCAGTAAGTCAATGATGAGATGACTTTAAGATTTCTCTTATATGGTTAGGCAAAAGGGTCATCAACTGACTTTTAAAAGTTTTATGTTTATTTGCTCAAATCACCAATGGAAGCATGTTTTTACTAAGTAATTTTTATTCTTAAATATTAATGAGAAGTGTCTGAGTTTCTACACAAATGAATTCATAAAACTAAAATAAATAAGCTGAAATTTTACTTCTGTTTTTAGTATTAAGCTCTGCTACCATATGCCCGTTTTATAATTTTATAATAGTAAAATAAAAGTGAAGCATTAATTGCCACATTTTTAATTCCCCTAATTTAAATTTCATATGTTAAAGTTCAAAAGAATTATGTAACTCCCGATAGTGAAGGACTTATCAAGATCATGAGGAAACTGAAGACTTAGAGAATTTAAGAGATTTTACTCTTGACATAGGTAGGTATTGCTATAAAGAGAACTAGAAGTCAGTTCTGAATTCTTACCAAGAAGTCTCTATTAGACCAATATTTTGTTAAAATCATGGCATCTGCCTTACAGAAAATAAAATAGCTATCTTTCTAGTCTGTGTAATATATGCAGAATCCTGTTTTATAACATAAAGGAGTGATTTTAATAACGTTTTTTTCTTTTGTGTCAGATATCCCAGGACATTTAGAAGAGTTCCTATAAATTTGAATTTTTTAATTACAAAATATCCTGCTGGGACTGGGCCATTTTTAGAAATAAGTAATAGAATCATAGAGTTAGAAAGAATCTCAGGTGGTTATGAATACTACCCTATCCCTTGGGTAAGGTCATCATCATTAAAAAGTATGGAGGTTTTTTTTAATATACTATCAGAACAAGTTTTATGTGGGACCCCTAACGTCATTTATCTGGTTATACTGACCTCCTAAGTAAGTGGTTTCTTAAATAGAATAATATATTAATGCTATGTTATAAATTTGATGATTAAAAACTTTTTAAAACTAACAAAGATAACCCCCAATCACGTCTATATTTTAAAAGTTTGATTATGTAAATCTATATTTTAAAATTTGCTTGGAGCTCAAAAAGCATTTCCTCATGTTGCCTTAGTTTGCCAGGGGAATTCACAAAATCCTGTGTAACCCACACAATAACACTAGAAGATCAATACTATAGTATTCATTCTCAGTTCTGAATGCCAGTAACAGCTCCTTTGGTTAAATATCTGGATTCTAACCTACCACTTCCTACATTAGACCATAATGAGGATGTGTATAATTTCAAAACGGGAAAGGAAAAGAAATGCAAACTTTAATGGCTAATAAAAGGAAGAAAAAGGGTTCTAGCATTTGAGAGGATCCTTGGTTAACCCTGGCCATAAGTGAAAGTAACATACAGTGGGAAAGACTGCCATGCTTTAAGCTTGGCATCGGAGTTTGCCATCGGAGATTTGCTCTGGTGTGTATCTGTCCATTATGGAAGAGGCTGTCAAAACTCAACCACTGGACTGGGTCGGTTCCGAGTCTTTTTGAATCTTTTGAGTCATCAGAGAAGTAGCCTCAAATCAAAACTCCCCTCGTTCCCCAGGTAAATTGCAAAACATTGAGTTGCTCAGAACAGAATGTTTTCATTGAATAAGATAATTACAGGGTTTTAAGTAAATTAGATTTGGAACAATATTTTAAGAGGTTTAAATGAAGATTGGTATTTTCCTAGTATAGAAAATCCTCCAGTAACAAAATTTACCATACCTGTCAATGAGAATAAAATTTGAGTTGCCTTAAATTTTATGTACATTTGTTTTCTTAACCATTTTCTTGTGAAAATTTTAATGAGTGGTGAAATGACCAAGCACTGGACAGCCAGGGGATGGAAAAATAAAGATAATCTAAAACATGCTTAATTATCCTCAGTATAATAAAAACTTGAATGTAATAGGGATAATGTGAGAAGATTCACATTAGCCAAAATTATTTTAAAGTGGCCTTCCACTGTTAGGAGACTAAATATGACACTAGATGTTGTATCTATATGATGATTTTTCTCAAATATATAACAACAAGTATATTTTAACATATATGTCTATTATTATAAATGAAGTAGATTACTTATAAAAATAAGTACTTCCTAATAAAAATGTAATTGAGATCATAGATGAATAGGTTATTATGATATCACAGTGCACCATATCTTATTGCTCATTTTCTTAAAAATTATATTCAGAACTCCATTTTTATTTTAAAACCTCATTAAGTCATTTTTGTAACCAGACATGATTAAGATAGTCACGTTTCATTTTAATTTTAATGAAATACATTCCTCTGGACTCTATCACTATATCCAATTAAACTTTTCTAGAAGTTGAAAGAGTAGTTCATTTTAATACTAGACACCCAAGTGGAAAGTAGGGAGGTGAATTTCTTGAGTGGATTTTGAAAATTTTAAAATTTCAAAAGATTTTTACTTTGTGAGTAAGTTATAGAGGCTATAACCTAGTTTTTCATTTTTTTCTAGCACCTTGAACTTTTTATATTCTGCCTAAACGTAACTGCCTTTTTCTCATCCTGAATTTTCTATATTTGCTTTCTATTTTTTTCTTGATTAGACTAGCAGGAGGTCTCTGTTACATATTCTTTCCAACCTTATCTCTTTAGTTTCTTTTTTTTAATTAGTGACCTCTGCTCTAACCTAAATAATCCCTCTTTGCTTGTTTTCCTTGGATATAATTATGGCTCTTCATATGTTGCTGAGTACAGCTTTGTCCCAATTTTATGTGTCGGTATTTTTTTTTTAATCATTGTTTACTGTTGTGACCTCAGATTTTTTTTTTCTAGGTTTAACTAACTGAAATCAGTTAATGTGATTTGAGATTTTTTTTGCATTTTTTACAGTTGTTTTCAAATTTTTGCTTACATTCTCACTGAAAAAATTTGATCAACTAAATCTTCCCTTATGCATTTTTTTAGTTTAAATTAATGTTTTTCATCACGAGTAAAAATAGTTTCAAAGGATCAATTTCCAATGCATGACAAATGTTGACATTTTGAATAAAACTGGTACATCATAACTTTTAATGTGTATTAATGACAGCACATAATATCCTAATATTTTTTTGCTCACTATCTTTTATTTATAAATTAAGAAATTCTTGACAACAGGATATTTTACATTATTTCATGTACTCTTTGAAACTCGTATTTTCATTCTACTTTCACTATAGTATTTTATTTTAATGCAGTTTACCTTTAATCTAGAAAGTGCTTTATTTTTCAGCCTATAGTACTCATCTGAAACAAACATGTCACTATATAAATAAAAATTAAAATTAAAAAACTCTTCTTTGGCCACAAGGCTCTGAGAGATAAAAAACAAAATTCTGCTTTGATTTTCTCATAAATTATAATCGGTACACACTTTAATGTAATCAGATCCAAAAACATGCATATTTTAATTTAAAAAATTATTGACCACAAGAAAGAAAACTATTAGAAATGCATCTCAGTGAAATGGGGTGATATTTGTAATGCCTTGTTTGGGGAACACTTTTAATTGTTCTTTGTTCTGTGGTTTGCTGCTCTAGAGTGTTTGTGTTGGGGCTTTCTTCATGGTAAGTTTTGTATAGTTCTCTTTGGTTTTTATAGTGAATGTAAGAAAGGAAAAATCTTCTGCAGGTACCTCTTCCGACCAATCAGTGTCAGGTCTGAAACTGACTCCTTTGCAACCATGCAGGCAGAAATGCTTTCCTTACTCCCAGGATTGCAGATAACCACAACTTGAAGACCACCTAGCTAGTATGTGCAACATTTTTGTGAATGCTCAGAAATATTTCTTGAAATATATATTCTTTGTGGGTATCACTATTTGCTCTGTGTCTACTGAGCCAAATTTAAATTTATTAATTATTTAGAAGACTGAGTATAATTCAGCTGGGACACCATTTAAGCATTGTGGATGCGGCAGTTCCTCTTTTGGGGAACTGTCGTTATGTTTTAGAATACCTGGTGTCCCTGACTCTCGTTCCTAGGCACTACACAGACCTTTTGGAAACTCGGACACCTCCCTCTTCCCACTCTCCATTTCAGACACTGTCAGGCAAGTAGGACTGTCCCTGATTGAGAATCACTGATCGAAATCCTTAATATTCTTTTTAAGTCTGTTGACTTTTTTCATATATTTAAAAGACTTGTAAAATTTTTAAACTCTTCCTCTGTTATTTTGTTTTTGTTCATTTTTTAAAAGAGTTACCATTTTACTTTATTCAATATACAGAGTCCATGGCTCCTATATCTTCATTGTAGATTGCAACTTTAATAGATCTTTTTTCATCCAACTGAATGCTTTTTTATGTCATAAATACTACGTTACCTGATATTAATATTGTGTGCTCTGCTTGCTTTGTAATTGAACTTCCTGGGTTTATCTGTGCCTGTAGCTTTACGTATAACCTTCCCATTGTACCTGCTTCCGAATGCTGTTGCCCCTCATGTGCAGAATGGCTTGTAGGTCACATTGTCTCATTTCTCCTAGTCCTCCTCTTGTCCACACACCTCAGCTCTTCACAAGAAGTGAGGTTAGCCATGTTTCGTTAGGATTACCCCTACGTAAGCCCTCTGCGACTCTGCAGAGGTCTCTCTGGAATGGTAGTACAAATTTGTTGAAAGAATTTTTTTTCTAACCCGTCACGGGTATAGTGGATCTAGCTGAAATTTTGACATTTTTTTTATAATGTGGTGGATTCCTTTAGTGCTAGATTATCTCCTGATTTTATATCCTTTAGTCATTTCAGTTCTTTTGAGGAAAAGAAGAGGAGGTGCCGACTATTAGAAACCTATGCTTAAGGCATAATCTTATTAGAAAGTTAATTGTTTTAAAAATTCTATACTTTAAAAAATGTGTCAGTGTATTTATCTACTATTTATGTTTATTACTTATAAAAACCGACCTTTTTTTACTCTGGTTTTATGAAAGTTTAAATATTCCATATAATTACTTGGTGGAAGTTTTAGAGAACAAATCATATTAATGATAGAGGATATGTTTTTATATGTTTAGCATTAAACCCAAAAGCCATAGTTCCAGAGGATATTTAGAAAGTATTTTGCAGCTCCTAAAAAATTGATACTTTAGTAGCTTATATTATTAGAAACCCTAACATCTCTTCTACCTATATATGTATACTTCTTTATTCTGTTCATAAATTTAGCTTGTGTAAATGACAAGTAGTAGCAGGACCACATTCGGGGATTCTCCCTTCACTGACTAATTCATCAGACATTTTACCTTTCTGTAGTCACGGATGGTTTGAATATCTGTCCCTATTGAACAGTCACTCAGATGTGTTCATCTCTGTCTTTATTGGATAAATAAGAACTCAGTGTCTCTCAAGAGACTGTGATAATTGGATTCCAAAAGAGAATTCAAGCTTCATAGGTATTGTCCTGTTTAAACTTTGCACTCTGTATCTCTGTCTCTTGTACGTTCCAGCTTAAGTAGAATACACGGGGTGGCATTATTTGGTGTAAATTACTTAGAATAGATTTTCTGGTGAAGTCCTACGTGTAGCTTCTTTGCTTTCTAAAAATGGCATTTATCATTCCAAAGTCCCTGCTAGTCTTACTTGACTCATTTCAATGCGACCTATGCTTGATTAAGTGAGGCCTCATCTAATAGCTGAAACTCCTCAGAGATCTTTAGTAGGTGTTTAAAATGAATGCTTTTATCTAAAGCCATTTTATTAGTCTTTAGCAAACCTTTTATTTTTTCTTCAATTTTCAAATTTAGATTACAGGTTTTCTTTTTTTCAGTCTCCTTTCAGTAAAAACATGTAGATGATGTGGCAGTGGTTCATGTGTATGATTTTAAAGTTATTTAGGCTTGGTGAAGAGAAAAATTGGTGAAGAAGTAAAGTTTTTAATACTGATTTGCTGGTTTATGTAATGCTGGAGAACTATATCAGCAAAATTGATTATATATATTTTAATTTTTTAGTGTTTCTGACTATGAGGTGCACAATGTTAGAGCAATAAAATCCTTTGCATGATAGTTCGAACTATCTTCCTTCCTCTTAAATTTATTTGAAATTTCATATATAACTACATCTTAGAAAGTGAACTTCAGGTTGAAATTAAATTGTTTTGCCAGAATTTGTGTTGAGAGAGTTCAAAATGGTCTTTATGTAAGTCTTCATTCTTTCAGCTACGTGTTCTTGATTTCCTTTCATTAGTCTTTCTTTGCTGTCCGGATTTGATTTCTAATGTTTCTTTTCAAAGAGTAATTGTGAATAAGTTAGTTGTTACGGAGCTGTTTGTCTTCATTTCTAACTGGCAAACTTCTTAGAAAATTTACAACCGTAAAATAATCTTTTTTTTTTTTTTTTAAAAAGTCTTGTAGCATTTCTGAACATGTATCTAAACTCAATGAAAATGACTGTTCAGGCCAGAGTACAGCTGCCACCTATGGCAAATATTTCTTTGAGATATTTTTTACTTCATCTATTAATTTTGAGGATTCCGCCATAGTCAATATTCTTTAAAAAAAAATTTTAATAATAGTACCTTTGCTATATTTATTGGTAGAATTGTTAAAGGCAATGCTTTTAAAGTGTTCTTCTTCATTCAAGTCTTCCAGTTGATGAAAACTTTTAAGCACTTTACGCCATTGAACCTTCGAAATGTCTCGATAGCTGTAGAAGACCGTACAACTTGTGTTGTACGAGCTGACTGTTTGACCAGTTTGGGCCCAGAAGGAAGAGTGAAAACACTTTCTTCCACCTTTTGACATCATTGGTCTTCACCATTTATTGAGATCTCTGGAAAGGAGATCCCAGTAGCTATGCTTTGCAGGCACTGTTTACACTGTGTTAAAACAAAAAAATAACCAAGCTCAGGATGATTTCCTATAGCTACAGAGTTCCTAAAAATTAGAAACTGAAAAGAAGGGATCTGCATAGGGTGTCTCTCCTACCTGTCTTTTATATCCCTCCTGTAGTAGCTTTCTGTCAAGGTTTATAGGTTTCCATTTTCAGGTCATTTCTCCATGGCATTCTGTGGTTTTCCTCTAAGACATGTTATGTGAATAAACTACATATAGTTATAAGATTATACTTTTTTAGTACAGCAAAGCTTATTTAATAAATTTTACATCTGAGATACAAAAGATCACAGTTCATCTACCACTTTATTTTCCAATTTCTATTTTTAATCATCATAGTGTTTTATGTCAAATCATTTCTGATTGTGGAAAATGAATATTGAAAAATAAAGCAAAAATAATAAAATGATGCAGGTGTGCTGGAAAATATTTGGAGAGGACACATGTAGTAAGAAACAAAAAAAGTTAATTTAGTTTGAAATTATACATTTATGTCATACCAATTATAAATTTTATACATGGTGATAACTAAATATTTACTCTGTAAAATGTCTTTCATGAACAGATCTGAATATTAATTTAGTTTACTTGGTTCTGTGGAATTTAAACACCTTTACATATTTATTTGTTTAGAATTTAAAATTTTAAAGAATCTTAAAAATAACTGTGCCCTAAAAATAACTAGTCTGGTAAAATTAAAGAATTAGTCATATATTCTCTAATGTCATAGAGAAAAAAATTACTGAATTTTTCATTTTTTTTACTAGTTCTTTTAGTGTCGTTTAAACACTGTCTTGTTTAGTGGTTGATGTACAATATTGTGCTATTATTCATGCTACTTGTGTATTTCTTATAATTAGACTTTTAAATATAGAATTTTCTTTTGTTTAATAATTAATCTCCTAAAAAGAAGTATGACAGATGGTGTAAAATTTTACTGTTCTATTTTTTAAGATGTTTTTATAGCCCCCATCATGTGTTTTTCCTAATCACAGCCTTTCATCTGCATACAGTGACTTGACCCTTTGCCACTAGAGGGCAGTAAAATAATTGATGTGACTAAACATCATTTACAATATTTTTTAAAAGCTTGTACCCTTGTTCTAGATTATCAACCCTGAAAAGTTTATCTAGATGTCTGCTTTTCAGTTGGAAAGGAAATACACAAACCTGAGTAAAATTTATCTTTGTATCTTCATAGATTGTATTTTTAAATCTTCCCCTTTTTAATAGTATTAAATTAGTTAAGATTCTAGACAAAATGTTACTTAATCATGCAGAGTTTCCAGAAGTACGTGACTTACAATGCTCTTTGTTTAATAAATGTTGCATTTATTTAGGAGTTGAAAGCTTTTATGGTTGACGGTTGTTGACTAAATTTTATTGGATATATTCTTGGCATATTTTAGTTACTATAATATTTTACTCGAGGAATATTTGTGTCATAAAGTCTTTTCAATTTTGTTGAAAATTGGAGTTGGAAAGTAAAAAGTTCAGTAAGTAAAGTAATTTGGAGCCCAATACTTACCCACATTTTTCAATAACATGATACAGTAAATGTTCAGTTTAGTTTCTTATTAGACATAAAAATGTATTCTTTTAGCTTAAAAAGTCTGTTATTTTGACTATTACTACTGTTTAATTCAGAACTGGATAGAATTACTAGGTCATAGGAATGCTAACATTCTTTCGTGGTACTACACACATTTATAATTTATTTTGTTAGTCTTGTGATGAAATACCGAAAACAACTTTTAGGGTTTAGTCAGACTGTGCTTTTATATCATTACAACTTACCTTCTTATTTATTTTATTTTTATGTTTTAAATTCATTAGCTTCAAAGTTATAAATATATTTATCAGTCAGCCCATGATCCTCAGAACACTACAACCTAAACTCAGGCTTATGAATACTTAATTACTAAATTTGAAAGTGTTAGTATCTTGTTAAAAAAAAAAAAAAGCAAAGCTTATGATACTGAACATGCAATTTTGAAGAAATGAGGAATGCCATTTGTTTTTATTAAGCTGGGATTTGAATGGTGGAAGAAAGCATTGAGGGAGGCATTTCTTTAGAAATTGAGGTAATAATCATGTAGTGTTGAAAATATTATTTTTACAGTATTCTCATTCTTTATAAATAAACATAGGAGTTCATGTTTGAAAGAAATGGGTTTATTTTATCTGCCTTCTGATAGATTGCTTTTTCTTATCTTTCATTGTAGGGAGAATGTATATAATTTTAGAATTAGAAGTAAATGTTTTTGATCACTTCATGGGATATCATTTTCTTCTGATGGAAATGCCAGTGTATTGATTTAGGATTTCCAATACATAAGAAACTGTTTTATGACACTATTTATATTAATTCTTTAAAAATAAATGAATGGATAGAATTAAAGAAAGTCTTTTCCCCCAAAATTTTGCTTGTCCATTTAGAAAATAAATATAAAGAAAGAAGATACAAGCAAGGAATACTGATTTTTCTACTGGAATCTATATTGCACTCTCTTTTGGATATAATTGATGACAACGGGAAGTTCTTTAATATATTTTCAAAAATTATATCAGCAGTTGTACTGTTTTGAGGTTATTCTGTATATTATTGAAGAATTTTTAAAGTGGTTTTTAAGCTAGCACATTTTTATTCTCTCTAAGCTATATAGAAGATTCACTTAATTTGGTCATGATTAGCTTTTTTTGTGATTTTTGGCAGTAAAAATACAAAGACCAATAATTTAACAAATAATATCTTAGGTGGAATCCAGGGTTTTATAGTAATTTGACAAAACATCTTAAGTTCCACTCTCCCAGGGTCTGAAAGTTAGTTTTTTCACAAGGGAAACTATAGAAAGCTGTAGGCACAATTGATTGTTTGCTAAAATTTCCTGGAAATACAGCAGGCCAGCTTCATAATGAGATTTTTTTAAATCACAAGTTCCTTTCTGCCAAAGTAAGACACATTTTTAAAATACAATTTTTGAGTTTATTTGCAGGCCTCAAGTAACTAATATAGTAACAAGCTTGGCTTAAAAAATATTTTTCTTAATTTAAGAGTCTGTATTAGTAAAGATTAAAAGTTAAAATTTGGATTCTAATTGTGTTTAGAAATTTGTGTTTTCGAAAACATTGGTAAAGTGTTTAATGAAACAATTAGTTGTATCATTTTTCTTATACATTTTTGAAAAACCAAACATTTAAAATATTTTGTGAAATTTTCTTAGGTTTCTTATTTTAACTGTAAATTGTGTTGTGGATTTTTAGATACAAAATGAATTCCTGATCAATGACTAAAACATGGTTTTAATATGTCAAATCTCAACTGACATCCTTTTAGGTAATTATTTCAGAGAGATGAAAATTGGGTATTCAGGGAATGATTTGAGATGTATACAGAATCATTTTATTGATTTTGAGAGACATAGTAGTTAATTTTCTTTTCTTTCTATTATTAGTCTTGTTGAAGGGTACTTTTTGTTTTAATTTAATCACCTTTAAGAATTATCTATTTCCTGGGGCTTTGAGTTAAGAAATTTCATTATTATTGAGTATTTATAATACAAACTCTAAAAAATAATTCAAAGAGAGGCTAATATTTTCTAAATCAAGATTTAAGTGTAACTTTAAATAGTCTGAAAAAATATTTTCAGATGGAGGCTAAGATTTTCTAAATTAAATTTAACTATAATAAACAAGGAGATAGAAACACCTGATATAAACCTAAAATTTAAATAGCTTTTCTTTATTTTGCACTCTTTAACAATAAAAAAAGACACTTAAATTTCTCTTCTTTTTTACTTTTACTTTTCTGAAATTCATATACAATAAATATTTTTCAGGTTTGTTTTTGGTAGTCTTTAAACAAATTTTTGCGTAAAGATTCATTATATTGGATAAAGCTTAAACTTTTTACATATGTTGAATAGTTTTTAAATGCTATTTTTTCTACTTAAAAATGTAATTATAATTTGCTTTCAACAATAATTCACTGATTTTTACTTTGTCATAATTTAGGAGGTGATATTTGTTTTTATTGTTCTTTATCTTCCTATCCCAAGTTATTTTGATAAGAGGGAAAAGACAATATATCAAAATAAATAAATTTCTCTTGCACAATTCACAGCTTTTTAGTAAATGCAGATACTGTATCTTAATGGAATAATTTTAAAATGCAGTGTGAATTAAATTCATAGGTTTAACCATCAATTATAAATTGACTTTTATTAAATATTACATTCCAACTAGCAGGAATACATTTATAGAATATATCTATAACCCATCAAAAATATTATAAAGTAGTTTTCATTTGGACATACTAAATTAGATGCACTCATTGAAAAATAGGTTTGGGAGGACATTTATGTTTTTATTATAAATATACTTTTTTGTTATATAGAGCTTTTGAATTAATGGCTCCTTGTTTTCATTATAATGATAAACTCAATTATTAATATGTTTAAATTTATATTTTTTATTTATATACTGTTATGAACATAATAATGCAGATTAATTTTATTTTTCTTCCAGTGACATGGACAGAATAGAATGTGAAGATACCACCACTAATAGTGATTTTAAAAAAATATTACCCTTACGTTCAATCCTGCAAATATTGTTGAAATATTAATATGATTAAATTTTGGCATTGCAGAATAGTATTTTCACAGCATTTTGTATTAGAATAAGAAATAAAGGGTCTATTTTTCTTACTCTTTTGCAATTTTAGTATGATTTTCATTGGTAACCTGTGAAAATATCTACATATAGGTTATTATCTTGTACACCACAGAATTACATTGCCTCTGAGAGAGATGCATTATTTGAAAGTGTATATTCGTGTCAGTTCCTTTTAGAAACCACAAGTATATATTACACAGGAATATGATCTATTTGATGGTCTTCTCTCATAGGATGCTTTCTTTGTAACATATTACAATGGACTTAAAAGATTTCATGTTGAAATAAAAAGGATCCAAGGAAGCAGATACTAGTGCAGATCTTCACTATGTGAATTACGTTAGGATTTTAGATTCATCTCTAACGTCACTTTTTTGTTTAGCTTTCTTCATGTCACATGCTTTAAGTTTTTATTGAAACTAAGAATAGTATTCAAATTATTCTTTTAGGAATATATGCAGAAAAAAAGGTACTTGTTTGTTTTCCATATGACGTTTTCTTTATGAATGAGTACATCCCCACAATTTCGTATTCTAGCTTTAAAGCAGGACTCATTCATGCATACTATATATATATTCCCCCAATACAAAATTGTTTAATGCTTGCTATGTCTAGTGATGAGATGACAGTTTTAAGTGGACTTATATGTTGTAGTTGTCTTCATTCAGAACTTTCTAATATGATTTTGTGGTAGAAATAGTAGGTGGTAGGAATAAATAGTAGATGTAGACTGTAAGAGAGAGAGAGAGAGAGAGAGAGAGAGAGAGAGAGAGTGTGTGTGTGTGTGTGTGTGTGTGTGTGTATGTATGCAATAGTGCAATTTTCCAGAGTCCTCATTTAATACCAGTACTTTATACCATATAGAAGAACAGTTGCAAACTACCTACTTTATGCTATTTATAGCCAAATATAAAAGTATAATAAGCCTAAATGATCAAGCAATTCAGTTTCTTTGCTGTAAGGGCCATTTAGGCCCTAATTCCCCTGGAGGTGATCTGACCCTTGTTTTAGAAATTAGATATAGAACTGCCAATAAAAAAGGATCGGTGTGTCATGTGCCCTATCCACTGACATCCCATATACCTTCACAATAAGGTATGCCTAGAACAGCATAACGATATAAAAAGACTGTCAGTATAGCCATTAATATGCTTGTTAAGAACTTCATAATAGGGGCTATGCTTGTCTTGCTAGCAGTTTATTTCTAGCATTTAGCACAACGCATGTCACATAGTGGGAAATAAGTGATGGTAACGGAACAGTTTATGTACCAGGCATTGTTCTAAGTACTCTGCATAGAATAATATATTAATTCTTGCATCAGCCCTATAAATTAGATAACTGCTTTTATCACCCATTTTACAGGACACCGAGGAACAAAGAGGTTGAATAACTGGCTTAAGGTTACATGGCTAGTCACCTGTTATTATTATTAAATAATGATAAATTAATGTTTATTACATATTATTTCTGGATTTGGTAGCCATTTTAAAATATATTAAATATGTTTGCAAATTGTCCCTTATTAGTGTTATAGAAGATTTAATATATATATATTGTTATATATAATGTGCTTTGTCATTAATGATGTTGAAAGTTACTAAAATTGTTATTATCTTTGAATTATTTATTTAAAGAATTACAAGACAACATTTTATTTAATATAGTTGATAATGCAATTATTATCATTTCACATATATTGATAATTTAAGAGTTATCTAACTGCCATAGGTACCCCATGTTTTAAGTCATAAATTAGAAGTTTTGTTTTTCATTTTAAGTTAGAAAATGTAATACCTTTATCTTAAGTACTCTGTTTTTTCATAATTTTTTATACTAATAATTCAGATTTTTTCAAGAATATATTTTCCTTTACATGTGCTACATTTAAAGGTATAACTATTCGGACTCTGGAAAAGGTTGGTGTAGTATGCAAATCAGTATTTTCTGGTAATGGATATGCAAATGGAATTCACAACACTGTTGGCATTATATTTTTAGGAGCAACATAAGTGTATAACACATTTTTTCCTTAATTATAAATGTATCACTAACACTGCTATATTAGATTTGTAAGAGATATTTCTTAATGCTTTATTTGTGTCCTAAACAGTATTAATTGGTTAATTTTAAAAATGAGAGTAATAGAGGACCCTTTACCTAATGACAGCTTTATGAAAATGAGTATTTCAGATGATTTCACAAATTATATCACCCAAAACTAAAAAAGTACCATGTGTAAGTCCAGAAAATCTATCCAATAATATATGCAATCATACCCAATTTCAAGCAGTCAATCCTTACCAAGCAATCAATAAGTTTAATCAAGTTAACTATAAATACATGTTTCACTAGAATCTCACTAAAGTTTTCAATATTTGATAATTGGCTCAAGAGGTAAACAGTGAACATAGAGGCCAAAAACTGAAATGTAATTTGATGTGACTTAACCTTTTGGTTTTCTGGAAGTAAATTTAACAACGTTTTAGTATATTAAATATTTATTGAGTAACTGCTGACGTTAGGTACTGTGTAAGATGCTGAGATATATTACTAAGGAAGACAACGTCTGTTCTCAACGTCTTTATGTCTGTTCAGGCAAACAGCAAATTTTAGAGAGTGACACGAGTTACGACAGTGTTAAATACAGGGTTCAGTAGAAACACAGAAGTTTAGCACAGAGACTTATGGGGGGAAATCACATTTAAGCTAAGACCTAAGCAATGAAGAGAAGTTAGGCAGGGTGGGGATACATGTGTGGTGGTGGTTTCCCAAAAGAAATAGCATGTGCAAAAAGAAAAAAAAAAGAAAAAGAATAGTGTGTGCAGAGCTTGGGCAAAGTGCACATAGGTTAAAATTGTTAAGAGTGCAGGATATGAAAGGAGAATGACCTGAGATGGGTGTAGATGCAGAGCATGGTCGGTGATAACGGCCCTAGTAAGCCAAACGGAGATATTTGGACTTCATTTTGAAGCTGATGGAAAGCCATTGAGAATTTTTAAGCAGCCATTTAAAAGCTTTTTAGAACTTTAAAATAATAAACTTTAAAAAATAAATTTACGAAAGAGAGAACAGTGTTTTCCCTTGTTGCATTTCATCCTCAAGAATTATATTGTGTTTTGTGGGACATCCCTACAGAAGACATTAGCTGCTGTGATACATGAGCTCCCAGATTACAGGGGAGCAGGGAAGTACATTACCTGGCTGGATGGCTGCATCCCTGAGATACCTCCATTCTAGGAAGGGGGATCATTAAGTGTTTGGCTCACAGATACCAATCACTGATACCAGTGACCTGAAATAGTTAATGCAATCCTCATACAGTGAACAGCTGCTCTCAAAAAAAAAAAAAAAAAGTTAGGCCGATCAAAGTAAGTCGACAGCAATCTTAGTAATAAAGCTTTTATGAAGAGTTCAGGATCACAAAAGCCACTGAAAAAATAGGGAGCTAGAAAAACTCTCATTGCTGAGCTTTTGTTTCAGGAGAGCCCACAGAGTTTCAAGCCTGGACTATGTCCTCCCTCTTCAGCCAAGTGCATCAGGGTGGTCCAGTTGAGTTCCAGACTTGTCTTGTTTTAAAGGGCTAACCTTCATACAGATGGCCCTTGATGTACACAGCCTTGTTCTCAAGAACTGGAATTCCTAGAATGCTTTCATGACAAATCTAGTCCCTCAAGGTCTTCCAGATGGTGGTGGTTAACTAACCTAGGAAGAGATCCAGTTCCAGGCAGAACAAAACAAAACAAAAACTGTCATCCGCAATCATGCGCATGCCCTCTGCCTTCTTATTCTTTCTTCTGCATAATTTATATGGTGTCACACCTCGTCCCATACATTAACTTTGTTCTGAATGTCAGCAGTGTTAAAGAAAATCCATAGCGCACATTCCCTTTAACTTTCTGATTCCTGCACATAATTTCTGAAATTTGAAGAATCAGTGGGGGTATGAGGGAGGATTCAGAAGCAAAATAGCCATACAGAGCCCTTTTCATGGCTGCAGCAAACCAGTGTCATAATACAATTTGGGGTTTGTATCATCCGATACCAGAGCGTCTGTACTGAAGCCCATGATAAAATGCAAATTGCCTTATAAGTGGTGGTTATTATCACTATTTGGTATATTTATCTCTTTATCTTTTTTACTTTGAATTACCGTAGATAATATGATATATGATAGTTAATTCATATAGATCTGTGCAGATGATAAGGAAGTAAGTGTATTTTGGATAAGATGGCAAAGGCGAAGACATTAAAATAATAACAGTTAATTGTTTCCAGGTGATGGCAAACATCTGCAACACATATGGAAAATTATGGGAGAGAATATGTTGACAAGTACAAAAAAATGGGGTTTATGACTGAATGGGGGTCATTGCTGAAAACATTTGGTTCAGGAGACCACAGCTAGGTAGACACAAGAGAGAGTAGTGGTTAGAGTAGTGGTTGTCCAAATCAAAAGAGGGTTCTAAAAAATACTATCAGGAAAAAACAATGGCATGATAGAGTGATGTATTTAATTTCCATGATGAAAAAGCAAGTTTATTTTAGGTAGGATCACTGAAAACAATGGAGTGACTAATAAAGAGTTTCAACTTAATGAATTGGTAAGTAATCTAAATGAATTTATTCTATATACAAATATAGACATTAGATACAATGCTGGAATACATGGCCAAGTCTGGGGATGTCAATCATATATTATTCTTAAATGTACATTGCGTATAGAAAGTCACATGAGGAATCAACCCAAGAAAATAAAGGGAGCAAATCTATTCAAGGGAAAGTGAGAAATTGGCAATTAATGAGTACCAGGGAAAGACTTCAGAGGTGAGAGAGGATAGCTCGGAAAATCCAATGTTGTAGAATACTGAGACAGTGTTTCAGGTGGAGGTTTTCATTTTAATTGAGAGATCTAAAACAGAGACTGTATAAACAGAGCTATCTAATAGGTACAATTACATGTGTATATGAAACCAGAAAGTATTCATAACTTAAAGGTTCTCTAGGAATGCTAGGGTTGGTAGCCAGCCCCACTGGGTGGAGTAATGGTGAAAAGTGGCAAGAGGTGAGGAATTGAAGGACTACTTTGCAACTGCTGAAAAAAATTTATTCATTTAATTTTCACTATTAAATAACTATTAACATATGTTATTCAACAGTTAAAAGATCACTTTGTACTCTTCATTTTAAATAAATTTATTACTTTTTGGAAAGTGGTTTTCTACTCCTGAAAGCATACATGTTTCATGGACTTAATGTGACGTAATATGTTTGGAATTCTTGATTGTTTTTGTTTTGTACAGTGGAGAGAGTTTTATCTTTAAGGTAACGGGAGAATCTAAAATTAGAAGTAAACATTAAGTTGACTTTTGGAGCCACAATTTTTTTTTTAAAGTGAAAGCTTATGAAAGATATTATTTTATAATGTGCTCTAATAAATAAAGGGAAATTGTACCTTTGCAGCATAATTTAATTCATTCTGTGTGTGTGTGTGTGTGTGTGTATGTGTGTGTGACATGATCTCCAAAGCTACATTTTCAGAATTATTTTTACCAGGTAAATATTACTATGACTTAAAGTGGTATAAAGTAAAAATTTCAAACCAATATTGTGTCTTTTTAAGAACTCTGAAATAACATTTGGTTATTCAAATAGTAAATTAAGCATTCAGGGTTTGTGTGGATTTGCAAGGTGGGGAGTTACATAGTGGGCATGTATAAAATATTTAGACTTTAACAGAAAGAAAAACTAGCCTCTCGTGAGTTAAGTGTGAGTATGAACATCACACTGTTGGAATGATTGATGATTTTCTTGTCACGTGTAACAGACTAACATAATTTCACAAAACCATTGCTTACCACTTGCAAATTATCCAAAATTCTTTTAAAAAATAACAGTATATGCTCCCTAAACAAAATCAGCCTTCCTTCCTACTTCTCTCTTTTTCTTCATTTCTTCCTTCCTTTCTGATTTTGGAGTTTGTAAAAAAAAAATTTGTATTTTTGTTTTCATAAAAGTCTATAAGAATGCAATTTGATAAATGTGTTTAGTCATTAAATATTTAGTTTTATAGAAAAGAAACTATACATAATAGAAAATGCATTGTAATGGAAGGTGGAAAACTAAAGTGATTGACTTCTTTCCATACATATTTATTTTCAGCACTTATATATGTGAAATACAGTGCCAAGAGATATTGAGAAAAATTCATTAATTCATCTATTCAACACAATCTCTGAGTGCCTGCTTTGCTAATTACTGGTAATTTATCATTGAACTAGGTAGGGTTAAGTTCCTCCCATAATGGAACTCATATTCCAGTCCTGCAATCGGATAATAAAACGGGAATTATACAAGAAGTAATAAACCATGATAAATGAGGAGCATGAGCCAAAGAAATAATCGAATAGATGATGCAACAGATAGGGTGGCCAGGGAATGCCTCTGAGAGGATGTGACATTTGTCCTGAAAGAAGAATGGACCAGCCAAGCAAAGATTGGGGACAGCGGGTGTTCGGTGTGTGAGGGAGTAGTATTTGGAAAGGCCTGGAACGTGGAAAGGACTTGGGGCTGTTAAATGAGGAAAGGAGGCCAGTGTGGCTGCAGGAGTGTGGGCAAGGCAGAGGAGGGTAGGGAGTGAGGTGAGAGAAGTAGGAAGGGGTTAAATTACATAGGGTATCGAAGGCTTTGGTTAGTGGTTTGGGTCTAAACAGGGAATGATATGGTCTAATACGTGGTTTTGACAGCTCACTCCTGACTGAATGAAGGGAAGAGATTGCCGTATCAGAAGTTGTGGTGTATGAGTATTTTATGAGGTTGAATATCTCTGTTATTTATTTTAGGTATATCAAAGAATTGCTCAAAAATACATTTAAATTATTTCATGAATGATTAGGTTTCTCAGTTTGTTCCTAGACACATTTAGAACAAAATGAAAGAACTTGGCAACTCTGCTGGTCATCTTATGCATCATATTAAGCTTAAACTTGCTAGCTCTTGGCCTTGAAAGCCCTAACTCTCAACACTGATGCTGACCCGAAAACTTACAGTTTCAGTTTTATGCCTACTTGTGTTTTTCTCATCTTTCCTCTTGACTTTCCAATCTAGTGCACATAAGAGATTCAGGAACAATTTTGAGGAAAAAAGAGAAAGAATTTAACATAGATGATATAGCACTTCATATCTGCTACTTCAAAACACTCTAGCGAATCAATAAGAACTTTACATTCTACTGACCTCCGTAGTTAGCCTGCTCCTGGTTTTTCAATAATTGATTTTCAAAGAAAGATTTGTAATGAGGTTTTTTTCTTTTTGAGTGCAGTGTGGTTACTACTTTTTTTAATTAACAGAATAAACTTTAAAGCAAAAAAACTACCTTCAAAATCATTAGAGGGCATATTTTTATGTAAATGTTGTGAACTATTTATTGTAGTTCAGTTTGAGACACAGGATGTTTGTCACATAAGTGAATGAATTTCACTATATATATGTATATCAGTAGGTATTATTAAACAATACTATCTGCTTAATTTTATTATATTAAAAATTTGCAGTGAAATTTAGACATATGGATATATATTCCACATTTATTCCATGTATATGGAAACGTTGTTACAACTTTTAAGCAAACTTATTAGCCATAAGCATTTTGATGACCTGATATTCTTTTGTATCATTTTGATTATGTTTCATATCCTGGTACGTGCTTCTAATGTAATCTCAAATTCTGATGGTTTTAATTAACTTGTACAACATAGTAGTCTGTTAGTTTTTGGTATGTAGAGTTTATTATTTTCACGAGTAGGTAGTATTTTCAAGTGCAAGGATTTCATTGAAGTTTTTGGAACACATTAGTGAAAATCGTGTGACTTCTTCACAGTCATTTCTTTTAAAAGGTGGATTATATTAACTTGATTAGATGAAGGTCTCAGAGGAGTACTTTTCAGTAGCTTTAAATTGTGTACCATAGATTTTCACGTAAGATACTTATAGAATCCACTTTTGACGTGCAAAGGTTGCAGTAGTATTGCATTACGCTGTCAGCAGGTGCTGCCATGGACATTGGTATAAAGTAAGAAAGAAGGGGTTGGGATGCAGAACAGTAATTGGAAAGAGAGAAATAAATCTTTCCCTTTCAGTTGCTTCACTGATTCCCAATGTTCCAGGTAAAGTGCACCTGCTGAGTGGCTAAGAACAGGTACATGCTAGCATCCCATTAATTTCAGAGGAATGTCAATAGACTGCATCCACCCAGCAGGTGTGATGAGCTGAAAGAAAAAGGTGGCCAGGGGCAGAATACAGAGCAGAAAAGAAGTAGCCCAGACTGTGTGGTTCTCAAAACAAGGGACAATAGGATGTCTTAAAAGGTTGTATTTCTCCTATTCCTGTAATTCCTAATAGTACTACACATTTTTGTATTATTTGAAGCCGCATTAGAATTATGACAGTATATGTTAAAATTGTGCAGTATGGTTCAGTAATATAAAGCTAACATTTCCTGAAATGATTTTAAAATCTAGCAGACTGTGAAATTATCCTGATAAGAAACTTGGTTTTGATTACAAAAATGAGATATACCGTATGGTGTCAAAAACTGTCTTCCAGTTGATACAACAATCCATAATTTATAGATTGTCTTAAAAATTAAAAGGCAAAGTCAATTATAACTAATTATGATGCTACATTTGCTTGAGAAGTTATTATATCCTTTGGGATAAAGGAAGTAATATTCATGTCAGTCAGGAATCTTTAGCTACAGTTTCCTGGTTCTATCTTAAGAATTTTTCAGTTTCGTTTTGTGAAAACCCTAAGCCACTGAAAGCCTGAAACCCTGCTATTTTTAGAAATAACTGTAGTAGTTTCTGTACATCATTGCACATTTGTTTCTATTCTGAAATTCTTATCTGTGCCAAATCTTTAGAGAGGTTACTGGAAGTTTTGCTCGATGACTGCTGAATCAGTCAGAAATGAATTTTAAATCATGCTGGAGAAAATAATAACGTGAATTACAGCATCAAAGTATCATTGTTATTACTATTGATACTAGCTTCAAATACTCAATAGAAATTACAAATTTTAAATATTGCATTTTTATTAAATCTTTATTTCACAGTGGTCAACATTGTGTTTAAATAGGTAAAATCCAAAGTATCTATAAATGATACTATAAGATTGGGTAATTAGTATCTTTTAAAGAGTAATTTTTCTGTAATTTTATGTCATAAGGAGAACAGATGACAGTTTTCCTTTTTAAGGACAATAGGTTATTAAAGGAAAAAATTTAATGACTTTAGAGATTAATAGCTGCACATCAAGTTATTGGTGAGGCTTTCTTTCGTGTATGCTTTGATCATCAAGCCGTTTATAATTGTATGTGAAGCACACGTGTGTTACATTGTGGAATTGGCCACAGGGCATGTATGTAGTATAGGCTTTCGTTAACTCCGGAAGAAAAAAAGAAAATTCTGAAAACATGAAGAGACTATGTATTCAGAGAAGATAATCTGCAACTAGTTGTTTGAATATTATAAGTTGTTATCCTTTTTATATATTTAGGATTCCATTTTGTTGGAAAGCTTTCAGAGGGTGACCTAGTACATGTGCCAATGACAAAAGCTCCTTGTAACAATTCAGAGCATGCTTTATGCTTTATGAAATGGGATTGTAAAAATCCTCTCAAAAATGACATTCGAAATAGCATTAAAACACAATTTCCTTTGATAAGGCTTTAAGGCACTCATATGAAAAGTGATACCACTTTGAGTGAGACTGTGTCAGCATTATGTGATGTTGTGTTGCTCATAACTGACATTAATCCATTAAGGGTGTGAGGGTCATTTATTTTCCTCACGAAGTCATTAAATACCATTATTGATTTCTGTTCAGTCAGTTAGATTGTACCTTCATTTTATGATCATTATATACATTAATGCTAAGTCTTGATTTCAAGCACTTTAAATAATACATATTATCATATTTAAAGTTAAAGTTTAAAATAAAAAGTTAAAATAATAATTATGAAAAAGAAATTCTATAATTGATATACTAACCAAGATCATGTTTACTGGAATTATAAAAATGATATTGATGTTTATAGCCACCCACCTTCAGTGCATTGTCTACTAAACAGTATAAATAGATAAACAAGTTAATAAAACTGTAATGTGGGTCTTTATAATATTCCTCTTTTATTGCTGCCATTTTTATAACTAGTTGTCCTACTCTCTGCTGATTTGCAGATAGGTATCTTACTCTTCTGTTTTCTGATTTCCTACTTTCTGCCACATAAATGAAAACAAAGAGTAATTACTTAAGCAGATTTCTGATTCTTCTGTGTATTAAGCAGGAAAATGGGGGAGAAAAATGAAGACACCAGTACATGATATTCTGTTATGGAAACAGATGGCTAATACTACATGGTTTTTGTTATGGAATTCATTTCATGTTAAATTGTTCATTTAATTGAAATGATGTAAAATTGATATTTCTTTGCACTTCCTTGAAATAATTTTGTCAAGAGAAGTGGCAATATAGAGAATTCTATTCTTTTCCATTCCTGTAGTTTTACTTTTTTAAGACCAGAAATTTTTTTCCTTAATATAGTTGTGTTTTATTTGAAGGCATACTATAATAGTACTAGGAACTTTTAAACTTTCACATTTTGCCAGTGTTTCAAATATTTTTCTTACTTTTGGAATTTGATGTAGAAATTATTGGTTTATGTAATAGTGAGATGATGTTTATTAGATCACCTTTCTCCTAGGAAGTACTTCAGTACTGAAGTACTTTAACCTGTAGTGTAGTAGGAGCAAGTGGTACCAAGTCTATTATAGCAGCATCTTTGGAGAAGTTGTAAGCTCAGCACTTTTTCATAGGCTTCTTGCCTGGTTCATTGAAGGAAACCTGAGCAAAGCTGTGATATTAATGAATTATGACAAGCCTTTTGCCTGTCAGGCAGAGGTTCCCGCCTTCCTCCTTTAAGACAAAAACTTAATGGAAGATGCTCAGATGGGCAAGCTCTCTGATGATACCCCTTAAGTGCTCATTCCTTTTCTGATGTGAATATTCAGAGAGCCGTGAAGCTGCAAGTGGCAGCGTTTAATATCGTCTTTCTCATAATGCCTGAATAATTTTCCAGAGACTGATCGCTGCAGCTGCTGTGAACATGGTTATTTGTTTATTTTTCACCTTGGTCCTGGTGGAATGCTGACCTAGCTCATCTTAAGGACTCACCGGGAAAATGGTTTCATATTCATAGCTCTTGTTTGTTCTTTCAAACAAACACAAAACTGAAGCTTATGACCAGCCACTTTAATAACAGAGAAATAAGGAGAATCGTTTCTTTAGTTTCCTTAAAAGTGAAAATAAATAAATAAATAAATGACTGTTAAAGAAGAGTTTGGTGGAAAATGAAGACTATCTTGCATATATTTAATGGATGTTTGTGAGAGGAAAGGAGAAAGCATAGGCTGTCGTGGTGAGTTATAGAATGTTTTTGAGATTTCCCTCTGGTAGTACTGCTCGTTATGTTAAACAGCCTAGCTTTTAAGCTACTGTAGTGTTCGTTTTATGTGTATTGGCCTTCATTTGCTGAAATGCTTCAAGTTCACAGTACTAAAGTCATTTTGAAAACGGGTTGTAATTACAAAGGTATCTTATGCTTACCAACAGCTTTTTTGGATCAATTTAATTATCATTACTTGTGGATACTGTAAATTGAATATCCCTTCCCTAATTACATTAAACTCAGAGGTTAGCTGCTTAAACATCTAAATGAGAAAAGTTCATCCTTTGCTATAAATAGGAGAATTGTTCTCTTATTTAGATTGACCTTAGAAGCTAAGCATGCTACATGATATTGTCAGGTGAGCGTTATAAAGACAGTCTGTAATGAGATCTGTAATGAGGAACTAAGGTATAATGGCCCTTTGAAAAAGTTAATTTATTCAGCATTTTCTTATTGCTTGATGGAATTAAAGTTTGTGTGTATGTCCAGACCCCCTTTTTTTTAAAGGGGCCAGTAACACTGTTCTTGGTTTTCTCATGTTCTTCCAGGAGTTTGAAGTGGTTTAATATTACTGTCCCAGCTTAATGGAAGCCACCACCATAAAAGTAGTGAATTAGTCTTGCCCTTTTAAACAGAGCTAATTTATTTAGGGACTAGGAATGCTATTTTGACTGCTTTCTTTCCCCCTTACCCTTTTACACAAACGATATACAGGAATTTATTCAAGCCACAGAAAGAGTGCATTTTTCTTGGATAAATGCCTTTAGACACCTATAAACAAAAACTGTATTTTCCTGTTGTGGAAAATTGACCTTTAATTAATTGATGCTTGTGTCTTGGGTTAGTATTTGTTGTCCGTTCAGCTCAAGTGATTTGGTGCTTTATAAGAAAATAGAGGTTGTCCTAGTGAAAGATTTGGTTGATTTCTGCTTGTTATAATCATTGTAAATTTTAATGTGTACATAGCTACTTGCTCTTATTTACTTGTTTTTTCTCAATTATAGCCTCATTAAAAATCTGTCTAATACAGTTAAAACTCTTAAAAATGTAAGTGTGACTATTTTCACAGAACAGTTCCTGCTGAGTATGCTTTGTGATTTATCGCAAAAACTTGTAAGATAGGGCAGACTGAGGTGAGATGTGTTGGGATCCGAAGCAATTCCTGGGATAAGAAGAAGAGATTTTTATTATGAAAACAAATAGCTGAAATCATTAATAGGGAATGGTCAATTTTGAGACTTGAATCAAAACATATCTTGAATGTTTTCTGGATTTTCTAGTAAAGTATCTTGTAGAACACAAGAGAATCAAGAAAAAAAATATAGACTTCGTCACGTTAAAGAATTAACAAGTGTTTTTAAGCAGTTCCATGTTATACTACAGTCTGCTGGGAGTAGTGTATTCACACGATTTCAAATTATTTTCTATCACACTAAATTCTAGAAATTTACTTTTGATGGGATGTTAAAACACAAAATGAAAATTCTTTGGATTTAAGTATGCCCTTTAATACCTTTTTAAAACTAGTTTCTTAAAAATATGGAGTCTCATAGCAGTTTAGTGGTCAAAAATATGAAATTGAATGTTTGTACAAGTGGCAATTTTCCTAATCAATTCAATCAGGCACTGAACTCTAAAATTACATTTCTAATATTAGAAGACTAACAATAGGCAACCTAGCTTTAAAAAAAAACAGGCAGCAGTTTTATGCTTCTGATACAGTCAGGCAGTTACCAGTTGTGTCAGTCCATTAGTAGTCAAGTTTTCTTCTTCATAAAAAACAAAGTTAGACATCTAAACATAGATGAGTATAAATTAGGTATGGGGAATTTCAAAGAGTCTTACACATATAACTTCCAGAAAATGAATCTTGGTAAAGATACTATCAGTATAGTGTGTTTTTTTGTATGTATGTGTGTGTGTGTGTGTGCACGTGTGTATCCAAAGTTCAGTAATGAAAACTCAGGATCATGAAGAGTAAAGAAGGAATGGTTTGAAAAGTAAAGAAGAAACCTAATTTAGGCATTAATACATATGATGCTTTTCCTGTTTAAAATTAAATGGAGGATTATGTGTTGGTGTGTTTTATCTTCATTAGTACATGACACAGTAGAGTCGTAAAAGCTGAGGTTCTAAGTTCAGGATTTGTGGGACCAAACTATGTCTAAGACCTAGGCTTCTTAGAAGGAAGGTGCTGACTCACGTCATCCCTGACTGAAGTCATCTCTTTCTGTAACATCTAAAGCACTGGGATGTAAGTGTTGTTGTGTTGATGATGATAATTAACACATATTAAGTTTACCTCAGAAATTAAGGGCTATTAGGAAAACTGGTCATCATCATTTATCCTCACTTTTTGAGAAATTTGTATGCATTGTGGAATATTTTTGCTGTTCCGCATGCTCAGTTAATAGTGTCATGATCCCCTCTGATCATTTTAACAGTGTTTCGCTGGTACAAAGTGGAGCAAAATCTTGTCACAACTTTTCAACCATTAGTTTTTTTCCAGTGGCTTCCTACACACCCTTAAATTCTATTAAAAATTATTTTATCGGAAGTTTGTTGAAGACATGTTTTTTTTAAGTTCTAGATTTCAATACAGGGCACAGAATGTTTTGTTTCAATACAAAGAAGCAATCTGGATAAACTTTGCCATAGGCAAGTTTCCTTAGTGAACAAAATAGTTTTGTTTTAAGTGACATTAAGCACTTACCAGAACTGGTAAACGCTTTGTGTATAATTCTTGTAGAAGCTTGCAAATAAAAGTGTAGAGCTGTTACTTTCCACAGTCTGTGGTCAGTCACTGTACATAAACAGTGATAGGACTGCGAAATGATTGAACTTGGTAATGAACCCTTTGTCTGGCAATGAAGCAGTATATGGAAGACTGAGGTTATTGAAATTGTTTGAAGCCATTTACAGTTGGAAGTTAAATTAGTCAATCTTAATGTGTAGGGTAATAAAGAAAAACATGAATTAGAGCCTGAAACATGAAAATGATACTTCGATATTTAATTTTCATAATTACTCTCTGAGATGCCGTTCCCACTTTTCAGATGGCTCAACTAAGTCCTAGGATAACGTAAGAGAACTAAAAAGGAGGCTATATTGTATTTGAACCCACGTCTATGTCACTCTAAAGTCTTTCAGAGAAAAGCTGCGGACCATACTTTATCACCCCATGGATTTGGCTGTCAGTGTAAACACAAAGAAGAAATATTAAGAAAGGTAAATCTTTCTCCTCCTGTCTCTTCTCCTATTTCCTCACTGTAGATTTCTTTCATCACAGCTCTTCGGCACATTCTCCCATAATCTTCATTGCCCATTCATTACAAATAAATAAGTCTAAGTAAAAAGTGTGCTTGAAGTGCAAATGCATCTTTAAGACAACTCCCTAAGCCTCCCTACTAACAAGTTCTAGAACTCTCACTGCTCACAGCACCTGTAACTAAAAGAAATTAACAACTGATAACAGGATATGTAGATTAATAGAGTTTACTGACTAACTGAAAATTGGATAAACCCAAACAGGTTTCCAACTACTGAAATCTCTACCACCCTTCTCTCAAGATGTATCATATTCTTCTTTTAAACTTCTGCAGACTTATAATAATATTGAATACATAGACCTTAGGTAACAAATGTCATCATAAAGTATTTATATGTTTTTAAAAGGAATCTTAGAAAAGCTTTTCCAGTATATACCTCTTGAAATAGCAATGGGGCCAGAATTTAAAAGGGTGAAAAATAATGTTTTAAATAAGGCTCTTATATGACTTCTGGTTTATATAACCATCAAAATATTGTTCCTGAGTGTCAGAAGTAGTTCTGGTTTATGTTTGAAGCTGCTACAAGAAGCATAGAATCCAGGAAGTAAATACTCAAGCAACTGAGACATAATAAAGTAAACCTGTGTAAATATCTGGAATTTATCAATGTATTATTGAATTATTATAAATATTGAGAAGGTATCATGTTCTAAAGACCATCTTAAAAAATATATACTACCCATTGCATTAAGAATTAAAAGATTCTTACATGATTATAACTTACTTTTGCCTTATTTATACTGTAAATTTGGCATGTATTATATTCTTCCTTCTTTTCCCGTAATCCAGCTGTTCTTCTTCTGCTCAACTGTATCCTTGTCTTTTTTTTTACCGAGAGACCACAGAGTAAGCTAGTAAAAGCTTAAATAATTCTTTATGCCAGTCATAACAATTATTTTTAATTTTTTCCTGAAGCTAGATTTAGAGTCAAATTTTTTGTTTTCCTTTCTGGTGCCTGAATTATGGTTTATGGTGAAAATCTTGCACCTGGTAGGTTTGTTGACTAACACGAAAGAGACATCAGATGGTAAAGGAGTGAACGTGGTTGACTGATATTACCTTCCTACTGTCTTAGTACAGACACATCAGAGGCCTGTTAATACAGCAGCCATACTCAATCATGTTTCACTCGCTAATCATCAAAGGCACAAGTCAGTGGCATCTAACTTTACACAGTTTACACTGTTCAAAATAGCTTCGTGTAATGAAAAGAGAGCACTAAATTTTCATCACAAATTCTTTTACCAGAGACTAAGGGTTAAAAAAAGCTTTAGAAAGATACACACAAAAAAAATGAGCTAATTATTTATAAATATGACAGAAGGTTGATATTCTTAATAAATAAAGAATAATTACAAATCAGTAAAAAGGAGACACAATAGAAAAGGGAAATTTATAAAAGGTGACATATGGATACTTAAGAACCAAGAAAAAAATGTGAAGCATTATTAATGATCAATGAAATCGAAATAAAGCAGCAGTGAGATATCGTATTTCATTTCTCACATCGGCAAACTTACTAAAAGATTGCTAATGTCAGTCTCACACACTTCTGTGAGAGTGTTTCCTGGTGAACAGTTTAAGGAGCACAATTCAACAATATGTGTTTAAAATCTTTTAAAGTATTTATCACTTGGTTTAAAAGTAAATAATTTGGAAAAGTGTGTGTGTGTGTGTGTGTGTGTGTGTGTGTGTGTGTGAGTGTGAGAGTGAGAGGAGGTGGGTACAAGAACAGTTACCGCATTGTTTGTACTGCCAAAAAAAGAAAAAAAAATCCTGAATGGCCAGCAATAAGGAATTTTTTTTTTAAGTAAACAGTTTAACATCACATAATCTTTGAAAGTGCTAATAATTGTTGAAAGAATTTATGATGTGTTGAATAGAAAAATAGCTTATAGAAGAGTACGTATAATACATCCCTATTTAATACATATACTGTGTGGGTTTGAATGGGAAAAGTCTGAACGAGTATATACCCTAAATATTAACCATTTATATTTTTGGATGGAGAGAGCTGAGAAGATTTTGTTTATTTACCTTTTGATTTTGGTGACCCCTGTAAGGTTTTTAGAATGATGAGCACATGCTATTTATATGTGTAAAAAGTGAAGAGAAAGACGTGTAGCAATGGCCATAAGATTATTGAATCCACTCTTATCACCTCTAAAATGTTATGCCAAGCAAATATTTGTCTTGCTTGGGAAGTAAGAGCCAAATAATATAAATTTCCTTAGGTCAAGAGTGGTACCCTCTCTTTGTTCATTGTAGGAATGTTCATTGTATGTTTAATAAAGTGCCTAGCACAGCCATATTGATATTCAACGTTAAATTAATCAACAAATAGGCAATGAAAAAAAAGGAACGATGAAGAGAGAAAAATTAGTTGGAAAGAGATATTGAGATTAAAAAAAAAGTTAAAAGTCGAATTGTATCACAATTAAGTTTTGCAATTTATCTTATTACATGGCATCTTAAGTATATTTTAAGAGGCTGATTTACCCAGACTTTATAAATATTTAGTAGATAATAATACTAGTGGGGCTTTTGTGAGTCATAGTTTAGAGTATTTGTTCTTTCATAAATTATTTTTTAAATTAAAGTAATTTAGGTACCTAGTTAAAAATTCAGTGGTACTGAAGGACCTGAAGAAGGGTAATCTCTCACTTCACTGCATTTCCATATCCCCAAACAGCTACTCTTAACACTCTTCGATGTTTATTTGGTAGTTAAATCCATGTTACTATATAATATACTAATTATTTATTAATTTATCAATTTTAGATAGTGTCTGTTGACATAATATGAAGATATATCTCTCTTGCAGTTTCTCTTCTCCATTCTCCCAATGTAGTTATATGACTATTTTCAATTTAGTCATTACATATATGCTATTAATTTCAGAATAACAGAATATATATTTTCCTATACAGATCTTAGTTTTTTCTTCTTATTCTCAAGCATATTCTCAAAGTTCTAATATTCAGTACAGGGTAGCAAATTTTCTGAGTCCTGATATATCTAAATATGTCCTTTTCTCTGCCTTCATGTTTGTTTGATAATTTAGATGTAGAGTTCTCAGTTTAAAATTATTTGCTCTCAGAATTGTGAAAGGATGGTTCCATTGTCTTCTATTCATTATGGCTGTTGAGACCTCCAGTGCCATTATCATTCTTCTTTGATTATATTAAATTTATAGACACCCCCACCTCCCTTTACCCCATGATGGTAACTTTCTTGCAGGAGTTATGGCATTTATGGTGATTTGCCTTGTGTGTGTGTGTGTGTGTGTGTGTGTGTGTGTGTGTGTGTGTGTGTGTGTGTTTCATTCAGTGTGCTTGTTACTTCATGGTTCCTTTAAATTTGAAGACTCATGTTCTCTGTTATAGTAAATTTTGTTAGGGTAGTTCTTTGATAATTTTCTACCTCCCATTTTACAGTTTTCTCTTCCTACATCTCCTATTCATTGAATATTGAACCCCCTTTATTCATTCTATAGTTTTCATCTTTCTCACTTTTTCTCCGTCAGGTTTTATGTTCTGCATTCTCAGGGATTTGTCAGCTTTTGTTTCTAATCCTCCTGTTGAATTTTCTTTGACATCATGTTTTTAATTTCCAATATCTTTTTTCATATTTTTGATTACTTATTTATCATAGCATATTGGTTTCGAATTTCGATGTAATATCTCCTTTTAACTCCCTGAATGTTTAAACTTCTGGTGGTTCATTTTAATTTTTTTCTCTTTCCTGCATTATCCTTTAATTTTAGTCTACTTTGTTCATTGTAGGAATTTTCAGGTGATTCTAGATTATTTAAACATGTTAAATTGTGAGGTATTAAAGGCCAAGTGTAAGCTCTCAGGGAATGGTGTCATGGACCAAGTGTTTGTGTACCCTCAGAATTCCCGCATTGAAATCCCTAATACGATGATATTCGGAAGTGGAGTCTTTGGAGGAGATTTAGCGTTAGCTTATGTCTTGAGTTTGGGGCCTACATGATGGGATTAGTGCCCTATAAAAATAAGAGGAGCCACAAGAACTTCCTCTCAGTTCTTCTCCCTAGGAGAATATAAACTAGGAAGCAGGCTCTCAGCAGACACTGGACCTGCAGACACCTTGATCTTGGACTTCTGACCTCCAGGGCTGTGAGAAATAAACTTCTCTTGTTCACAACACCCAGTCTGACTAAGGTATAGCAGCCCAAACTGACTAAGATGCATAGGCTGGTGGTTTGTTTTAACTGGTGGACTTCACCGTTTTATATTTAGGTGGAAATCAGCTTTCTTTTTTACTTCTTTTCTTTTCTTTCTTGCAGATGTCTGTATGTGAATATCTTTTATCTAAAGCTGATTTATTTCTTCTGAAAAGAATCTTCTGCTCTTTTATACTAAAGATACACAACACAGCTTCTCATTTTTTGTATGCTGAGTTTGAGGAGGAGGATTATTGGTCCAACAGTTTTTTAGAGCTTCAATTCATTTGTGTTTTCCTTCTCCATCTCACCTCTGCCTTTCGTCATATCTGGTGTCCTCCAGTCCCAAAGTCTTCCCCATTCTCTTTCTCCAGAGTATGTGCCTCTAGTTTCCTGCTTAGAATGTGGTTGTGGAGAATAGCTGCTGGGAATCTGCTGGTTCTATATTTAGACTTTCAGCCTGTTCCTCAATAATCTTTCCCAAACATCTCTTTTGCAATTTGTCTTATCTTGGGCCTCCTCCCAGTCTTTAGCTTCTTTCTCCAAGGTGATAAAGACAGAATCAACTTTCTTCTTATTGCCTCAGTGGATTCAGTGTCAGATTTTGCCACTCACTATTTCTCTCCAATTCCACTGGCCTTTTGATGTCTTATATAGGTTAGGCATACTCCTGCCCTAGTCCCTTTGCATTACCTATTTCCTCTGCTTAGAGTGCACTCACCTGCAATTACCCTGCCCCAACAAACAAACACAGAATCTCAAGGTCTCCTATTACTCCAGGACTGAAGGTTGGCAGTGCCTCTCCTGGGATTGGCTGGGCTCAGTGCCACCCATCTCATTTTAAGATCCAGATAACCTGTCTTGGGAAATGAAATGGTTCATGGTAGAAGGCAAAAATTTAAGAGGGGACAGAGCCAAACTGGGCAAGTGCATTTAAAGCTTCTACTTGGCTGTGACACACCTTACATAAGACATGTTCCATAGGTCAAAGCAGGGAAGAAATTATTGTGAACAAATAATTCAGTCTACTATATCCCAGATATCACGACTTGTCTTTTTCACTTCCTTCAAGTCTTTGTTCGAATATCATCATCTTTATGATGCCTTCCCTATTTAAAGTTTTATTACTCTCCCACTTTCCTTGATTTACCTTTATTCATAGCACTGCATATAATTTACATACTTATTTTTTTCAATTGACTCTTTTCCCCAGTTAGAATATCTCTAAGTTCCATGAGGACAGAAATTTTCTGTTTGTTCATTGCTATTTATCAAATTGGCCATCCTTAACAAGACATCTGATTTCTTAAATATTTATTAAATAAACAAAAGACTCCTGATTGAATTGCTGGATTTCATACAAACTAATGACCAAGTATAGATTTGGTTGAGATTTTTTAAAGATAAAGATCACACAGAGTTAGGTCCTCTCTAAATGCTGGAGTAAATAAATTTCTTAATGTAATAACTGTTACAAAATATGTTTTGGTTGGTGATGCCACCCCCTAAGGACATTTGATTCCTGCTTGCCCTGCATTTTAAAAAGTAACAACACAGTCAACCTACCTGAAAGTTAATTAGTTCTTGTGCAGATGTAAATGAAGAGGCCTATGTGCGATCAAGAATATTTTTATACCAAATACATATAACATTTTTGTAATTTATATTCAGAGAACCAGTTTGCAATTTTCAGCATGGCTTCTAACCTTACAAATGCAAAAATAAAGCAACTCCCCTCCTTGTAGCTACATGCCAGGCTGCCTGTCAGCTATAGTTATTTTCCATCAGTTATTCCTCATTGTATTAGCCTGTGTTTCAGTGGGTTGTTCATGCATCGTTTTCAACCCTCACTGCTTAATTTCCCCAGCCTAGGTCACTGTGCAACAGATATTTGGGTATCGTGCTGTTCTGTCTTCTTTCCCAGTTCAGCACAGTGATGTTGCGATAGAGGTCGTATTCCTGGTGCTCATATGTGAGATTGATGAAACTTGTTTCCAGTTTTTTATAATATCATTATATTTATTTGTTGACTGTTAAGGGAACCATAAACTTATATCAGTGTCTTCAATATTGATCAAAATAATGTTCAAACTCCCATCTGTAGATTTGGAGTCAGCTCATGGGCCACATTTTTGAAGTCTTGTTATCATGTACCAGCCTCTTATTCCTAATTAAGCAATGTTAACGCAGTGTGAACATTACATTGTCTGCCTTTTTTTTACTCCAAATAATGCATGTTTATTTCCAAAAATAAACCCATTCTGCAAAAATGAAAATCTGTATCACACCTAAAATTGTGTGATACAGATCTCAAAATTGCCTGAGAACATTCCAAAGTACTTACTTTGAAAGGAACATGCCTATTTAAATGTCTACATTATTACATGTGCTTTTTAAAATCTTTTTTACCTTATTGTTGCACCTCTTATTGCCACTTTACTTTTATTTTTATACTCCAAATTTTACTTTCTGTTTTCTCACGCCATTATCACTGACTCTACATAAATCATTTCTTTGTTGGCTTTGTCATCATGTGCTTACTGAAACATGTCTTACATACCAGGTAGCAGGAGACAGGTGTCAGCTTTCTTGTTTTTAAACCAAAGCATTAAGTTTCTCTCAGGAAAAGTAGATGTTGAATATGACATTAACTGAAGCGATGATGCCTCACATAATAAAATCCCAAAATTTTATAAATGAAAGGGACCTACAGTGGTTGCTAATGAAGATAAACACAACAATTCTGGTCTAGAAAGTGTGCAGAAATTCCTAAGATCTCAGAAGACAGAGCCAAGGAAAAAATCCTGGTTGATGCTTAACGTTGACATGAGCTTCACTTTAGCCTAAAGTAGGCACATATGATCCTGAAACTATGTTGATAACCATTAAGGTCCTTGAGTTGTTTCTGTTTCTAAGATACCTGCTACATTTGAAATGTTTTCATTATTAAAGATATTATGGCATGGTCAAAAAGGCCATGGTTTGGGAATCAGAAAATCTGAGTTTTAATCATCTTCATCTTAAGCTAAATTCCCCCATCTGCAAACTGGGTGTCTAAATAATTTAAATATTAATAAGTGGAAACAATATATGCTTAAAGATTCAAAAGATTTAAGCACTATCCTGGTACATGGTGGGTGCTTAAAAATATTGGGCTATTTCTCTTGGCCTTCTTTATTATTTCATAAAGTTTGGTGTGTGTGTGTGTGTGTGTGTGTGTGTGTGTGTGTGTATACATCTCTGTCTTATATGCGGTGCTAAAATGAAAAATAATTAAATGCTCAATGCTTGTCCTCAAATATCAATTTTGGTTGGGATATGACACAAGTAGATGCAGTTCAATTATATTTACAAAGTAGACTTTCTTAAATGAACTAGGAGCTCTGAACATAAAAGATTAAAGTGAAAGAATGATCAATTTAAGGGGTATGGAGGAAGTGAGTTTGGAGCTTGATACCACACCTTCAGTGGGAGAGTTCTCAGACATCCTTTTTAATTTCCTTAACTGTTTGACAAGACTTAATCAGCTCTGTGGTTCTTCATGCCGTTAAGATGGCGGGCCTTTATTATGTCTGATAGTAGTGAATACGGGCTGGTTAAGGTTATCTGTGTTTAATCTTCAGAGGCAAATACTGTGGAACATCTTTATCTGTCATACTCATGATCCATAAAACCTCTTTTGAAGTCAGGTTGCATATTGCGAAAAGTGGAGCTCTAAAGTAGGTCACAGTCCTAAGAGACGCACTGGAATCAACATCTGAAATTGAAAAGCTATTCTCTATTCGTATTAAGTTTTTAGGTTATCATTTAAAAAAAAAAGCACACTAAAATTAGATTAAATAAAGGAAGATTTGAGTTATTCACAATATAAAGAATATAGAATTTGTGCTAAAATTTTTCTTGCCTTTTTTTCTTTTGTTGATATCTCTAAAAATTGAAGTTAGATTATATAGCATCATGTCTCAAGATCTCTGACAATTGATCAGCTTTGCTGTCTTTTTTCTTTCGAGTCCAAAGTACTTGTGCCCTTGTACCTTTTTCTGTTCTAGAAACTTTTTGCCAAGTGTCTTTAAAAACAGTTACTGGGAATTAAATATTTCAGAATGGAATCAATTTCTCACTTTGACTTTTCAGGGGTCATTCTTTCATAGGCAATTGCATCAGCTTTTTCTATAAATCGAAGTGTAAGCATTGTATTTTTCTTAATTCAGTCTTATCTGGAAAGCTGTTAAAACATGATGTCAGAAGAACATTTTTCCACAAAAGGGAGAACAGAGCAGTATGGACTCTTTTTATGGGAGAAGTTTTGGAAGCAGAGGTTTATAAATTTTCAATTTGGGGAAGGAGACTGCAAAATATTTAATCAAGAATCTGGGAAGTTGTCACTTTTAAAATACACTGCTTCCAGATCCATTTAAATGTCTTTTGTATAGGTATTGTCTTTTCCTTGGCAGATTATGACAGATAGAAATGTGAGGAATATATCTTGGAAGCATAATCCTTTAATATTGATATGTTTATGTTAAATTCTTATATGTGGTCCATTGATTAAATTGTAAATCTATATTTGTGTCCTAAATTGTGAATCTATATTTGTGTCCCAAATTTCATTTTAATCATAGAGACTTGTGCTGTCATGTGTCCTGGAAGAGAAAGAAGGTTCCTGTCCAGTGAGTGGTGAATACTGCAGGCTCTGGCATATGATTTCTTGTGTTGGAATCCTGGCTCTGTCACTAAGTAGCTGGGCCATCTGAAACAGTTAACTTAACTAAGCTTCAGTTTTCGCTGTGTAAAATGGGGATTAATACTGTTTACCTCACTGAGTTATTATGAGAGTGAGAACCCATATGTGATATTCCCAATGCCTGGTTCAGTGTACAATAAATATTAGTCATCATCATCATCGTTGTTGTTGATGGACTTTGAAAGGCTGGTTTGCATTTTCTCAGTTATAAATATTTTTAGGGCACATTCTATGGACCTTGGTTTCAGATATTCCATAAGGAATGATTTCTTTTATTTGGGATTTTTCAAGTAGCATACAGCTTTCATTAGCATACTGAAGAGGTCGCTCCATTGTGATTATAGTGGTATTAATTTCATTGGGCATGTAAGCACCAATAATACGATATTCATAGAGTAGGCATAGTAACCTGAACCCTGACTTGTTGTCAACAACTACTGAAAGACCATTTTGTAAAAATTATCATTATTACTTGAACTTAATGAAATTCATGAATTATTTCTCTTTATAGCTAATCATATAATTTAAGATATCATTTAGACATATAATCATATAATGGGATCCTTTTCTTTAGTATTTAGATATTAGTATGTTCTGATATACTCTATTGATATACTGTATACTAATTATTATGCAATTAACTGTCAGATTTTGTGCAGGTGAATAGGAAATGGTGAAACAGGATTCTTTCTTCCTTTCTTTACATCAAAGTGACAACCTGACTTAGACTTTCAATTAAGCATTCCAGCTTCCTACCTGTGTTCTTGTATTGGTTTCTTGGGTAGGAACATTTTCTCTGCGTGGACAGAAACAGTTGATAAACTCAGCTCCAACAGAGAAATAAATTACATGCCAGCTATAATGAGACATCAACGTCTAGTAAATTTTCTTTTGCTTGTAAAAATGTGGCAGTATGAAGCAAGAGTCAATAATTATTTATTGTTAATTCCCTAATGTTGGCTGCTGATGCACATGTAAATTGTGATGTGACTAAATTGGACAGAATTATCAGTTATTTAACATATTCACTCTAGTGCACATGGATGAAAATGACTTTGATAATCTAGCAGAGATTCTTTGTGTTTTAGTGAAGCATGTACGTACCTATCCTATAGTCCAGTACAAATGTTATCTCTCATTGAACTTAATGAAAATTACCTCCTCTGACAGTGAACCAGACACTCAGATCAAGGAATAGGCATTGTATCCTCAGATGTGTTTTATTCCATTTCAGTGGTTCCACCTTTTTTGTTTATAATTTCTAGTTACAGATTCTTGTGGGAGGTCCAAGATCTGTTTTAAGCTGCTTTGCTTTTCTTAGCAAGAATAATAAGCACTATAAAAATATATAATGCTATGTAATATAATGACAGTATAATAAGCATTGATATTTCTTCATTAACTGTCCTTGTTGTACATTTATTTAATGTTCCAATAATAATATGCAAACCAAAATCGTAAATAATTGTTCCTGTTTTCTAAGATAGCTTGAGGAAAATACTACATAGAATTTTATTTTTACATGTATAATCCATTTTAATAACTGTTGTCAGATAACTGAATATCTCTCAAACAAATAGGATAGAATTAAATCAGTGAGAGAATGGAAAATGAAATACTTAAGAAAATAAAGATATATAGTTTGTACATGAGATCTAAAATCATTTCTGAACCCGAACCAGAAGACATAAACAGAAATACATATGTGCCAGTTAAGATCTCAATTGTGTTTTTACCTAATTGGAGTGTTCTTCAAATTACTGCTCCAAACCATCTTTTAGTCTCTAGTTCATTGTCACCAATCCTTCTAGTTAATTTATTATTTCTAATAAGGAGGTCATATTAATGTATCTTAAATATTGTTTTATCAATCACTAGCTTGCTTAGAAAATCACAAAAGTGACCCCTTTTCTTCTTTATCAATACTAAAGATTTCTCTTGGCCCAAGCCTCCCCAAATCTACTTCCTCTCTAACTCTCCAACCCTATTTCTACTTTGAAGACAACCCCCTTTGCTTCTGCTAGGCCCTTTCCCACTACGATTGTGTCATGTCCCACTTGCCTAAAAGACCTTTCACTAGAACCCTCAATTTTGAAATCCTCTTTATCCTTTAAGGATCAACCTCAAAGATTGATTAATTTTCTTATTCTAGTTCTCCTTGATAATCCTATGCTCTTAAATCCTTTTGCATGTATTGTTTGTAGGATCAGTTTAGCATTTAATTATATTTAACTTATGGATAATGTCAGTTTTAAAAGCAATGACATTTCTGTGTTTGTTCTTAAAAGGACTGAGTTATTGACCAGTCTTTAGTAATTGAAGAAAATCTTTGATATTCATCTCTATGTATTGACTTTCTCTCTATAGCATTATCTTAATTTTAATGCTCTTCTTTGACAACAATTTCTTCTAAGTTTTAGTCTTCTTATATATCTGTCTTCTTGTAAGCCACTTCATATCCTCGTCAGAAGAGGTAGTCTTCCATGGGCCCTCAATGTCTCTGCACTTGCTGGTATGCCAAAAATGTAACCCTTTACTCATACTATTATTTCTCAGGGCTCTTATATAGCAAGCAGCCTTGAGGGATAAAGTATTAACCACAAGCAGGCTTTCTTACTGCTTTCTATAAAACAGTGAATTCTCCAAGCTTGGTGTTCCTCAGCTGTGATATAGACCCACTGTGCTCCCAGCATCCATTTAGGCCCATGGGACTTGGGGGCCAAGGGAACTAACACACATACTGATATTCGTGCTGCTTGCTGTGCAGTAAGTAATAAAGTCCTTTGCCTCTGACCCAGGAGCCTCGTGTCTTCTGTCAGCATTCATGACAGCAGCAGGCTAACTTATTAGGTTGCAGTTCAGATAAAATGAAATTCTAGACCAAACAATGCCTTATGGAAAGATAGAAACTATTCTGTAAATTAATATAAATAAATGTGTTGTAAGCCTTTTAAACTAACCCACTGTGCATAGCACTATCCTAAATATGCTCAAGAAATAATTAGTTGTAAGTATGTATTCACTGTGCTTTTCAGAGCTTATATTTCATAAGATCATAGCAGCAGTAACAGAATTAAATTGGTCATTCTTGGTCGCTGAGAATACTCAAGCTATTAAAATTGCTTGGACTTTTCTGTTTTAACTAGAAAGATGAACAGAGAATATATTTAACTTCAGCTTTTTTTCTGGAGAGATTTCTGAAGAACACTTTAGTATAGAATTAAGAATTTTATATATTTATCTACCTAAATCTATGTTTGTACTTCTTTTATCTTTTTTTCCTTTTTTTGATTTTTCAGTCTCACTGCAGTTTTGAGAATGTAGCACTTCTATGTGGATAAAAAGCAACGACATATGTTTTTAAACTAAAACATTAAAGAAAAAAGGAAATTATGAGAATAGAAATAAATCACAGATGGCCTCTGAAAGGATTGAAGTAGAAAAACATTAATATTTATTGATCAGTAGCAAGTGCCAGGTCCTTCTGAAGTGCTTTACATGCATTGTGTCATTAAATCTCCTAATTATCTAAGAGTTAAATATTATTAGAAGAAGAAACATATAGGAAAATGAAACTAAGTAGAGTTAGGTAACCAGCCCAGGTTTATATTGCATCAAAATATAATTCCACCTGAGGCAGATCAACCAGCAACACCAAAAATACTTAACCATTAGTTCTCATCTCCTATAATAGTTAAAGGAAGGTGTGGTAGAGTTTATTATGTCTTCACCAGACCAGATTCTCCTACCTTCCCATGCAAGACTTTCCCAGCCCTCCTCCAATCCCTTGCATCTAGATATGGACTTACGGCTAGTTTTCTACATGGAAAGTGAGCAGAAGTAATGTACCAGGGCAAATGTCTGCCTCCCCCATGGTCTCTTTTCCCATCTACTTGCGAAAGCAAAGGACTCCGAGGATCACGGAATATGAGCGAGTCACAGATGGAAGGAGCCCCCGTCTCTGAGGCATCACACGGAAGGCCACCCCACTGAATGCCAGCGTTGGGCTAATAGAATGAAAAAGGAAAATTTTTATTGTCACACCACTACTATTCATAGTTTATCTATTACGACAGATCACATTACCTTACTAATACAAATGAAAATGATCAAATATCACTATTAGAGGCATTAGAGGATATTTACATGTTTGATGAATTCATGTGGCAGTTATTTTTGAGACTTCTAAAAGATTAGATTATTCCTTTACGTATGTGAAAGAACAGTATTGTTATTACCTTTATAAAAAGTAAAAAAATGAAAATCTGAGCATATTATGTTAACTGTACCTCAGCAAAAAAATAAGAGTAAATAACACAAATCATATTAGCATCATGAATAACTAACCGAAATACAAAATTGGAGCTATGTCTGTATTAAAAGTGTGGTATAATAAAATTTATGCTTAGTAAAGAATTAGATGGGAACATACAAAGGAAATTGAAAACAATTTGATATGTCAGTGATAGACTTAGGAAAAGTTTTTTTCTTTTAAGTTGATTTGCAGGGCAAGATGGGAGAAGAGGCTAGAAAAGTATTTAGTGGCTAGTTATTTAAAGATCTTAAAGACAGAAAACTTTGGATATCATTCTGTAGGTACCAGGGAAAAACACTTAATATTTTTATATAGATCTGTGATTGGATCTGGCCTTTTAAAATATAATTTATAGTAAGGGAGTATGGGAATAGGGATATACATTAGACCATTATTGCAGTAAATCAGGTGATGGTGGCAAACATGAATTAATCATGCCTTTTATTTTCTGTATTCTGATGCTTTGACATCTGCAGTCTTGTTTACCCTGGAAGGGGTGTTTCTCTCAGGGTTGGCCAATTCCTAGAGAAGATAAAATACTCGCCCAGGAGGATGTTTTTCGGAAGCAAACCAACCATTCCAGAGCCTTCACCTCAACTGTCATCTTTATCAGGCTCTTACACTCTGGGCTATTATCCACCTGCCCTAATCACCCTCTGACCAGATGCCAGACAGCTAGGGACAGCCCCTCTGGCCCAGAGCCTGCTGAAATTATTCAAACTAAACAATCGTGAGCCTGTTTACCTGCCTCGCCTGTTTCTTCCTGTGGAAAGCACAGCAAAGGCTCTTGCTCACAGTTTCCACTTCTCTGCCTCCCGGCTGTCCCCCAGTGCTCCCCTGTGTGGCCCAACATCGTGCGCCATGCCCTCCTTCTCTTGGGAACTGTGAGGAACAAACTATCTTTTCTATTGTAATGGTCTCCTGATCTGTTGGCCTTACTCTACCTCAAATATTCCATTAATACTTTATATTTCAAAACAAGATGCATGTGCCTAAATGAACAGGATGAAAATGGGGATGGAGAAAAGGTTGAGAGATGGTTAGGAGTCAGAATTAGAGGTTTTGATGGTGATAGGATGTGAAGGATAAGAAAATGAAAGGAGCAGATGATTGCTGACAGATTTCTGCCTTGATATTAACTGTGAGACATGATAAACTAGAAGTTTTGAGGGGGAAAGATAATGAATTTGGTTTGAAACTTGTAGACTTAAGGTGCCTGGAAGACACCATGAAGAAATGTCTGGTAGGCAGTAATAAAGATGTGCCCTGTGCAGTGGTTTAGAATTTTTATGACCATGACACACAATAACAGATACATTTGCATCTGACCCTATACAAAGATATGATTTCATATTTCACAAAACAGTACCCCTTTCTTTGTGTGATGCACTCTAATAATTTGTCTATGCCATCAATTTTTTTTTTTCATTTTTAAACGTGTGTTGTAAGCTACTAAATTCATGAACTAGTAAAAGGTCACAGCCCATTCTTTGGAAAACACTGTTTTGGAAAATAAAAGAAACAGACTTGAAGAGATTTAGAAGTTATAAATATATTGATGTTAGATGAAGCTGTAGAGGCTTTTCTAAGGGTCAAGGTGGTGAGCAAGAGAATTTCCCACATTGTAGCTTTATAGAATACCAAACATTTAAAAACTGTAAAGCTGATAGAGGAAGAGGAGACAGCAAAATAAAGTAAAAAAAGAACAGTAAATCCTAACAGTAGATGTAGTAATGTTGAAGTAATCAAGGAGAGCATTTCAAGTAGAAAATAATCAGCAAATGCTGATGATACCAAATAATATGAAAAATAACTATACCAGATTTGTCATCTAAAACATCAGTGGTGGTAAATGAGAGAATGATTTCAGTGGAGTGTTCCAGGGAGAGTAGTTTGCAATGGGTAGAAGAAAATGAATGGAGGGTAAAGAAAGAGAGGCAAAGAAGTTTATATGTATGTATGTATGTATGTATATATATATATATATATATATATATATATATATATATATATATACACACACATATATGTGTGTATACACACACACACACACACACACACACACACACATTTATGCCATTGGTCAGCTGTGACCCTAGGCTTGGCATTGGCTGCAAATCCCCACCTGCTCTGTTGCTGGAGGTTGGAATGGTAGAGTAATGTGAGCAGCGGGGAAACGGTGCTGCCTCACGAGTCAGGGATCAGCAGTTCTGCACCACCTCAAGCAAGTCAATCACATCTCTGAATTGAGCTGAAAATAACTGTACTTTCGATCTCATAGGATGGTGATTATTATTTATTAAGATAATGAGTGTGGAAATACTTTAATAAGTTAATAAAACATTGAAGTAAATGGCAGTAGTCTTGTGATTATCATGATTAGATCTACCCAAACACTACTGTCAGATTTGCTTAAAATAGCAAGTTCTAGGATGCTTTGGCTCATCCTCTGCCTAAATCCCCATGTGGCCAAGTAGACTTTTTTACTATGGTTCTTTTTCAGAGTTACCACGAACTGTTTTTAAGAGGTGGCTGTGCTTTCCCTAATATGTATTAGTGATAGGGCTCTTTGAGTGTTACTTCATAAAAGTCTATAATATGTAAGCTGATGAAAAATATTATGTAGAATTAATGTATATCACAGGGAAAAACTTTTGTTTTTCTTAACTTTTCTCTAAGTTTTCTCTGGGTTCATCCTCATGGAATTAGACGAATGACTGCATTTTATGTCAGAAAAAAGAAAAATTTCAAGGCAGATAATTCCTACTGGATTCTAAAATACGAGGCAGGTAAAATGATTCTTAGGTTTTTAAAAGAAAATAGAGAAGGGAATAAAAAAATCTGCATTTTTAAAGAACTTCTTTTATCACTTTAACATGCAGCGAGAAGCAAAGATATGTTCAAACCTAGCCAAGAAGAGTATAAAAAATATAAGTTGGACAAACTTCTGGGAGCTGCCAAAGCTATAATTTTAAAGTAGGGGAAAAGCTTCCAAAGTTGTTGGAAATTGTTTTGGAAATCTCAGAGCTTCACAGCAATCCAGTGGAGTCTTTTCCCTCTTTTCTGTAGTCTCTTACTCTGTTGAAAATAAAATAAAACAAAGTTCATCATAATGTGATAGACTGATAATAAACATAACGCAGGTCTAGGAGAAGAGATTCATATTAAGCCAGTTTTTATACTTTGTTTACCTAAACTTAACATTGGTTTAGGTAAACAAAGTATAAATTATTGATTCTGAAGTCTTAGAAACCTTCAATTCAGAAGTATAGAGTTAGGTCCAAAAAAAAAAAAAAAAGAAAGAAAATGTGGTAGGTAGAGTGTTAACTCTGTTACCAGTGCCTCATAGCAATAAAAATTTTTGGAAATATTTTTTGAATCAGGTACACTGGGAACACTGAATTATCAGGAAACACCAGGCAGTTTACTAGAAGGTGACTGTTATCAGAATTCTGAGATGAGCCTCAAGGTTCCCGGCCCTGGGTGTACAGTTCTGTATCAACTCCTCCCTATGAGTGAGTGGGATCTGTGAATAGATGGACTGTCACTCCTCTGATTATCTTTCATTAAATGGCATAGGGATTTTGCAGGTGTAATTAAGGGCCTTAATCAATTAATTAGTCGTTAATCTAATGGGAGATTATCTTGGGTGGGCCTGACCTAATTAGGAGAGCCCTTTAACAAGATAAGATGCAGCAGGTGCTCTCCAGTAAGCCTCAAAGGAGAAAGCAGCCATTCTCTTGTGAACTCCCTGTGGACAGAGGTGGCCTCTAGGGCCTGAGGTCCTCAGTCTTACTGCAAGGAACTGAATTCTGTCAACAACCTAGACAAGCTTGGAAGGGGACCTTGAGCTCCGGATGAGAGCAAGCTTGGCTGACACCTTGATTTCAGCCTGCTGAGATCCTGAGTAAGAGAAGCCATCTTGATTCACAGAATCTGTGAGATAATAAAGTTGTGGTTTTAAGCAGCTGAAAGTAAATGGCAACTTATTACTCAACAATAGAAAACTAATTAACACAGAATAAAATCAGAGGCAGAATGAGAATCCCAAACCTATTTAGAAAAACAACTAATAGTAACTGCCATTTATTTAGTTCTCGCTTTTTACTGGACATTATACTGGACATTTTCTGTAATTATCACAGCAAGATTTTTTTTTCATAAAACTGACAGTAAAAGTTTGAAAACTGCCCCACTTCCTTCACTGTGCAGTGCGGTATCCACTAGCCCATACTTCGCAAGTGAGCACTCAGAATGTAGTGAGGCAGAAATGAGATGAACTATAGGTGTGAACTATAAGTGTAAACACCAGATCTTCAAGCTTTAGTGTCCTCCCAAAATGTAAAATATATTATTTTTATAAATTGATTCCATGCTGAAATAATTTTGATAAGTTAGAATAAATTAACTATATTATTAAAATTAATTTTACCTGTTTCTTTTTATTTTTTTAGTATGATTACCAAAAAACTTAAAATTATATACATGGCTCACATATATTTCTCTTGGACAGAGGAGAATCTGTAAACAAGAAAGAAAATGAAATTCCCATTTCAGTACCCAGAAATATTAACTATTGTTAATATTTTTATGTACTACCCTTCTGTTATTTTTAAGGTATAAATTTTTCCCTCCCTCCACAGTTTATTTTAACATATCAAGAAACATTTGTATGACAAGAGAAGGAAACCCCAGGAGAGCTTAAAATGTTTGCCTGAGATACTACTTTTGTTAAGTGAAAAAGCTGAAATTCAATCTATTGTCTTTCTGGCTCCAGATCCATTTGCCTCCAAAATCTGTGTTCTCTCTTCTACACCACAATGCGTCTCCTGAAAAATCTTTATGAGAAAAATTAAAAGATAACTCTCACCATACTACATTATAGAAAATATTAAACACAGAAAACTCAACAGGGCCAGAAGTTTTACATTTTTATGACTAGTTCTATTTGGAAAAAAATAAAACTATATTTCTAGAATTTCTGAGTACTCACCAATGTTTATAGTGTTGACTGTGAATTCTTTTCTAGAATATATTCAAGACATGTATGTCAGCAGGGGATGCTAGCTTTAGTCAGCTTTGTTATTACTAGGCATGTACACAATTGAATAAATAACTGCTTTAGAAATAATTCTTTTAGAACGAAGTTTGCATGAAGAAGAAATTACGGGCATATAGATAGAAAAAGAAGAACTAAAACTTTATTTGCAGACTACATGAACTTACATATAGAAAATCTTAAGAAATCTTTTTAAAAATTCTAGAACTAGTAAGAATTTAGCAAGGTCACAAGACATAAAACCAATATCCAAAAATCAGTTGTATCTCTATATTCTGGCCACAAGCCATCTGAAAATGAAATTAAGAAAACAATCCGTCATAGCAGTAAATCCTGTCTGTGGCTAGAAGGTTCATTTCTGCCACAGGCAGATAGAATTCTTTGGTGTATACATAGCAACTTAGGTTTATTTTTAGGACGTTTTACCTTTAAAACATTTTATAATGCTTTGATTTCAGAATACATACTACTGAGTTTGAGCATTCATTTCTGAATTTAGCTGAGAGTAGCTTGTTTCACATACTAGCTTTTTCAAAAAGCAAACACAAAAAAGTTACGCATTAATTATTCCTGTTAAATGCATGAGCCGGCCTGACAGTTTACTGCTGATTTTTATTGTACAACAGATGTTGGCATTTCAAAATAAACACAAACTTTTTCCCCTACAATTGAATTCTCTTTATGAATCAATTTTGGACAAGTTAGTATAGGCGCGTGTCTTCTAGATATTGTGTAATTTATTATTTTTATAACAAAATAGCTTAAAAGAAAAATAATTATACTACCGTGAAATTCATACATCAGCTCTTTCCTTCTCTCCTGGGCCATAGTTCTAATTATTTTTTTCTAATGGTAATTGATAACCAGGTGAATTCCCTTGCTATTGCAGCTTTATAGAATTTTTTTTGCTCTAAGCTTTCTTGGGAATAATAGAAAATCTCCAAGTTCAAATATATGTCAAAGTGATGTACTTCTTCTTTACATAAATAATAACTGTACAGGCCCTGTAAAGGTGGGTTTCATTTTTTATTTCAGATTTGCATCAGATAGGTAATGACAGTTCATTAGCTCTTGAAGTATCTAAAACTAAGAAAATATATTTCACAATTCAAGGTTAAATGGGTCATCATCAGTTATGAAAGGAAGTATCATGCAGTCTGTAGAATGTTTCACATATTTCAAAGTGTTATCTATTGCAGGGAAATACAACTAACCATTCTTCTTCAGAGAAGTGACATGGCGATAGGAAGATCTATACTGTCTTATCCTTTAATATATGTAGAGAGAATTGGTTACGCAGATTTTTCCTCAGGGCAAGTTTTACACTGACTCTAGTTGTTCTCGTCGGTATTCAAATATTAGATGAAAAGGATTGTACAGTTATAAATTATCATGCTTTGTATTGTGCTTTTGCAGCAGCACTTTTTAATACTGCTATATTTGCATGTAGAGTTTTAATTAAGAGATAACTGTCACCACAGGTTGGCTGCAGAAGGCTACAATCTCCAGCAGAGAGAGAGATGCCGGTGCCAAGTCCTACAGGTTGGGGAGCAAATGGGGGATCGGCAACATAAAATAGGCTTGTAATTAAAAGCATAATAGTCACTTCTTTCTAATTTAATGAATAATCCAAAAATATGTAAATGCACTCAAGTATTTTTAAAATTTTTTTCTTATTCCTTTTAATGTCTTTTAAAAGTATTTTAAATGTTGCTTCCGCATAGGATTTTTTTTTTTTAATTTCAGCACATGGTTTGTTTTCTAAACTGGATAATAAACCCTAACCATAAAAGGTATGATCCAAATTCATTTAATCTGTTTTTTATTTTTATCTTATTAGAGTCAGGATTGTCTTTCCATGTTCACGAAAGAATTTTAAAGTGACTTAGGTCAAAGAGAAGATAAGTCTTAATTTATTCTAATAATAAAATCACTCAGAAAAGAGAATCACATGAAGTTCTAACTCAGATTAGCTATCAAGAACTGGTGGCTAGGAATATTTTTCACATAAGGAGGGAAAATGAAGTGTAAATAATTCTTTATTATTTATTCATTGAGCCTCTTATCCCATTTTTAGGTACAATTCAAATGAGACAATTGATATTTCCAGTCTACCTGCAGACTACATACACATAGATCAGAGGAAGAATGCTCTTATTCAAAGCTGTTATTCTTCCAAGGCTCACTACTTCTCCCTCCTGTTTTCACCCTGTCAACCAAGTGATTATTTCAAAATAACTTTGTCCTCAGTTATTTTACTCAATTATAATCCTTTTGGAACAAAGTAAAGTTCCATTACGAACAATATGGTAGGTGGGACAACCGCCCAGTCTCTGTTCTCATAGTAAATTAGTGGGTGCTAAGAAGAGTAAATAATTGTCATGCCGTGCCATAACATAACTGCTTAAACTTAACATACTGTATAGTTTCTTGACTGAAGTGTTAAATTACGGAAATTTTTATCCCCCAAGAAGTATTGGGCAATTTGAAAATGTTTGTGTTAATACCACTGTATTTTCCAATGTCTTTTCTGATTGGCTTTAGCTTTTGGTTGAAACTTTCTGTATATATCACAACGCATCCAGATTGGAAGGGGGTAGGTTTTGAGCCAGCCCTCCCTACTTTCTCATTTAAAAATAATTCTTATAGTGGAAGACAACTTGGATTATTGGAGAGCATAGAAGCAGAGCATTTTACTTTATTATTTTCTCTTATGGTATCATGTAAGTAGAGTATTTACTTTCTTCATATGTATTATAACATACTACAAAAAAAGATAACCAGTTTAGAGGGATAAATTTGCCATAAAAAGAAAGCGCTAAAAAAAACTAGAAATCTGATTGTTCCTGCAGTGCCTTTTATATCCTCTTTTCCTACTATTTCCGTTATCCATAGTTTTCCTGTAACGTGAATGAAGTCATTATCGTTTTGAATTTACAGTTCCAGTTGGTTACAGTTCCAGTAGGTTTATTTGGACAAGAAGAAGAATAACATGTTCACAACAGGGAAGCAAAAATCAAATTATACAATTTATTATTTTGCCAAATACTTAAATATGTTATCATTTCAAATGGTAGCATATCTAAAATCTGGCATTGAGAACCAGAATAACATCTTTCAGTTCATTCAGGATAATGATTTAATACACATTCAAATCGATGAATCTCTTTTAAAACCAAACCAGTATTTGTAAATCCAGACCTAGAGTCTTAGCTTTTTGAAACAAGAGGGAATCCAGTTATATGCCAAAAAGGAACAGGAGAGGCTCAGTAATTTACATAGTCACATAGCTCCTGGATCCTAATTCTGCTTTCCACTATTGATCTGTGCCTCTGACTTGAGTAAAGAAAAAATGTGGTGGTCTTAAAATTTACAAAAGAATTGACTATAGGGTTACTTTATAAAGCAGACTCCCACAGTATTTTAAAGATGTAACTTTAAAATTCAAAACAAAACAAACTGTAGTAACTACTGGTTCCAGACATGAAGTTAATCATTACAACCACGCTATTGGCTATATGTTATTATCTCCAGTTTTACAGATTAGAATATGGAGGCTTAGAGAGGTTAGTTAGATGATTTGCCCAAGGTCATATAATAATAGCTGCCAAAACATAGAATTTATATTCTGTCTGACATCAAAGCCCATCCACTTTTCATTATACTCTGCTTTCTCTCCTTTGTACTTTATATTTTCAAAAGATCAGTTTTTTATGAAGCAAAGCATATCTGTTTGAATAAGAATGTAATACTGCTATAAAGTAGTCTGGAACTATATTTATGTTCATTCATCTCACTAACATCTGCCTTGTATCAGTTCTATTGAGGAATTTCTGTTACCCATAAAAGTTCCACATCAGGCCAGTCTCTGATGCCTCTGTGTTTATAATTTACTGTGTCCTTCTCACCATCCTGCAAAAGTTTATAGGTCTAAACTTACGGGACTTTTTGTCAATTAATGACATTAATCATTTCCTCGGGTGATGTGCAATATTCAGAATGAGGTCAGCAAGATTTCAAATAGATGTAAGACACTTGGGTAAAGAATATGGAAAACGTTGAAGCCAGGTGAGAGGACATAATCAGGAAAAACACCGATTGGCTCAGGATTAATTCAGCTTATTTTCCACCATTTTCAGTGTGTGGCACACTTTTTCCTGTTGCACCTACTGCCTCCTCGTTCAACTCTACTCCTGGCAGAGACAGTCTCGGACCATCTCTCCGAAAGTGGGCATGCCCTTTCACCACTGCGTTGTGGCTTGTAGCCCTCTCAGTAGCTCTGTACATTCGGGCCCGTTGCTTGGCATTTCCCCCATCTCTTGTCACTATCCTTTTGCCCAGATCAAACCTGTAACTCTCCTTCCTTGAGTGAGACTGCATACCTAACATGGTTGTGCACACATTCAACTTACAGGAAATGAAATAAAGGAAATTGTAGGAAGGAAGAATATCATTCTGTTTAGTGTTTGCACCTTCACTAGAATGAAATCTCCAGCAAGGTAGAGCTTTACGTTACCTTCTTCGCTTCTCTATCTCCAGATCCTTGAACAGTAAACACATTTGAATGAATGGTTGAAGGAGTCACACTGATTTACCAGAAAGCCTCAGTAGCTGCTCATTGCTTTTCCTTCCCAGCAGATTCAACATGGAACACATCTTTGTTTATATAACACAGGTAGTTGCCATTCTTGTACCGACGTGAACTGCGTGTGATTCATGTTCAGATTGTGAATCTGTCTGATCATACGGACTTTCTAATCACTACTATGTGTGATGTTGAAGTAGTCACTAGTTTTTTATCTTGTAGTTACTAGCCCTGTTTTCTCCTTCCCGAGACTTCTTCAGAGCTCCTAATAATCTGTGAAATCGGGTGGTTGCATATTTTTACATTCTGACAAATGAAATTTGGATAATTACATTGTTTTTCTTTAGAGATAGAATGTGTGTCTGCAGTGTTAGATTTAAAAAGCAAATATTTCAATTACAGGAGTCCAAAGTAGTTAACAGTCAAAGGAGGGAACACAGTGGAATAAAAAATTAGGGAACGGATCCTTGCCATATCTTTGCCATTTCTTTGACATTATCTACATTATTTTCCTCTATTTTAAGACATAATTCTGTGTTGTTTTGTTTTAACTTTTTGAAATCAGGATGTATTTTTTAATTGACGTTTTAAAAAAGATTTGCTTGTTGCCAGGTAAAGAAGTAAATTGTGACTTCATTGTCACCATGGTGCTGTGCCTAATTACAGATGATCAAAAGTGATTCAGAAGAATCATTAGACTTTTAAATGAGGAGAAGGCATGTGATTGTGTTACCAAAGCAAAAATGCTATTTAATTATATGGATTAAGAGGAACTATTACCTCTTGATGTTTTTTTTTTTGGTAAAAGAAAACAACTGTATACATTTAATGTAGCACTTCACCCCATAAAAGATGTGATTAGATGGGTGATTGATAGAACAGTCTATGATGTCACACACACAGGAAATAGAGTAGTTATGTGAATTCTGGTATGTCATTTAACCTCTCTAATCATTGATTTCTTTACCTATATGTAAGGAGTTAGGTCAAGGATATTTCAAGATCCCTTTTAACCCTAGTATTCATTTATTCTTGTGTTGAAAATGAATCTTCAAAACTTAGCAAGATTTAAAAACTTCAGTCACCATCTATTGTTACATTTTTTATAGCCTGTAAGGGTTTCTAAGTGCCTGCTTAAAGAATTGTTTCCAGAAAGGAAATTATAGAAATATTATGTCTTTTGCTGAAATCACAAAACAAAAAAATGGCCATTTTTTCTCTCATCTATACATTTATTTGAGGAAAAAAGAAAAGACTGTTTATCAGCAAGACCTTAACCTAGAAGCTAAGGACAAATGAGAGTCACATTTATTTGTACCAGAATGTTTCTTTTATTACAACAATGATTTATTATGGTAAATTATGTTGTAGTTTTAAAACAAACCAATATTGTAGCAAAAGGAATCACTCAGTTTGTGAATTTAGATTACTTAAAGAATTCTACTTTGATTATAGATGTCCAGTGCTAATATATACTCTTTACCCTAAACACTTATACATGATTGTGCACTGTTTAACTGTATTATTGTTTAGCTTCAGTGACAAATTTTTTTTTGTAATTGCTCTGCTTGCAACTAAAACTCACGTAGGCTCCTGAGCTTGTGGATTGCTATTCTTATAATTTTGAGGTGATTTCAGGGTAGATGGTAGTTTCCAGTATTTTCACATGGAAGGGGGTAAAGCACGTGACATATTGAGGTCACTATAGTAATTAAACTTGGAAGTTGGTAGTGATAGAGAGGAACACTGGGAAGGTTGATATTCTAGAGAGGAACCCTAAAATGAACCAAAATTTAAATATTACTTGGTGTTAAAAACGATTATTTTTACGGCTCATTTAGTGTTTTGTGGGTAGATGGTGTTGCACTTTCAAGTATATAAAAGTTGGCCAACATATCTGTTTTTCTCCTGTTATTAAGTATTAACTTTCGTATCACTTAGGAGTTTGTGAGGACATAATAGAGACAGTCATTTTGAAAAGACAGGCCTCTTCACTCTGCCGTGCTCCACTAACTTTTCATGTTTATCTAGAGTTGTGGATCCAGGATGAGTTTTTAGGTCTCATTTCATTTTCCTTCCTTTCTGCTGACATCATATTAATTTTTTTTCTCTCCATTCTATTTGCTTCAGGAACCTAGATGGGACCAAAGGCCACTCCTGCCATTACCAGTGTGCAGCTCCTCTTTCCTACTCATCTGTTCATTCATACATTTGTTCATTTCTTCATTGACAAATTCATCTAATACATACTTGTTCAGCATCACCTTATGGGTCTAGCATTCCGAACATAAATTCAAATTGGCCACTGACCCCACACTCATAGCTTATAATATAGTTGGGGAAAGAAGTAAGGTAGCTTTTACCATATGAGGTGATAAGTACAACATGTACAGGTGCCATTGAAATTTTTGACATAACTGGAAGTTTCTGGCTGGTCTGTGAGGAATTTCTTCTGTTTTAAAGATACATTACAGGTGTGGCGTATATTCAATTTGTTCTTCATCTCAGATTTACTGACTTTTTTCTTTCCTTTATGTTTTGGTCCATATGGGGAAAAAAAAAATACTACCCAGTGGAACTAGGATAGTAGTCTCATATTTTCTTTCTGTCTCTGAAACTCTCTGTAAATTTTATGCATGTCACACTTTTTCAGCAGGCTATATATACCTCCCCGATGTATCAGTTTTAGAAACACTGTAGATTTTAGTTGAATTTTCCTTTCCCTGTTTGTACTATTCAATTTTACTTAGATTCCCTCTTGTTCTGGACATTTTGATGTAGTTTAGAGGGCTATGTAAAGTAGACCCAAAATGTGTAAATTAAAAGAAGAAGCAGTTTAATGTTGCTATAGTCTGCATTGCGCGGTCTCAGGCAGAGGGCTCCTCAATCTTAATGTTACCGACATTTTGAGGCACTCAGGTATTTATTGGGGGAGTCCTGTGAACTGCAGGGTGTTTAGCAGCATCTCTGATCTTCACCTACTAGCTACCATCAGGAACTTCTTCGTCATGACAACCAAAAATGCCTCCAGACATTTCAGTGTCCTCTGGGGAGCAACATAGCACCCAGTCGAGAATTGCTGGTCTAGAGTGTAGACATAGAGAAGTGCATCTGGTTTGGAGGTAGAATTGGTTTAAGACTTGCCCATGGATCCCCTGTGGAAGTTGAGGAAAAGAAAAGGGTTGGAAACGAGTCTCAGGTTTTTGGCTTGCGTACTCAGTGGATTTGGTGCTATTTAGTAGACACAGATGGGTAGGGAAGACTGGGGAAGTACATGTTTACGTATGGGGTTGGGATAAGTGGAAATCAAAGAGGTTTTTTCTAATTTTTAAATTTATTTTTAAAGTACAATTGACATACTATATTAGTTTCAGATGTTTGACATAGTGATTAGACATTTAAATACCTTATGAAATGATCACCCCAATAAATCTAGTACCTATCTGGCAACATACATAGTTATAACAATATAATTGACTATATTCCCTATGCTGTACTTTACATCCCCGTGACTATTTTCTAACTGTGAATTGGTGCTTCTTAATCCCTTTACTTTCTCTACCCATCCCCAAGCCTCTTTTCCATCTGGTGACCATCAATTTGTTCTTTGTAACTGTGGGTTTCTCTTTTGTTTGTTCACTTACTTTGTTTATATGTGTGTGTGCGTGTATATGTGTATTATATATATATATATATATATATATATATATATAAAGTATATTATATATATTTCACATGTAAGTGAAATCATATGATATTTGTCTTTCTCTGTCTGACATTTCATTTGGCATAATACCCTCTGGGTCCATCCATGTTGTCACAAATGGGAAGGTTTCATTCTTTTTTATAGCCAAGTAACATTCCATTGTATATATGTACCACATCTTCTTAATTCATTTGTCTGTTGATGGACACTTAGGTTGCTTCCATATCCTCACTGTTGTAAATAATGAGTTGTGATCAATTCGGACATACCAAGTTTAAGATGTGTATCAGAAATCCAAAGGAGATGTCAAATGGAATTTTAGTCTGAAGCTCAAAGGAGAATTTTGTAAAGCAGTTGAACTAGAGAAGAACAGCTACGGAGAGGGTATAGATGGAGAAGGAAAAAAAAGTGATCTCAGAATCAAGCTCTAAGGGTGGTTAGAGGAGTAAAGGACTTTCCCGTGAAGGAGACGGGAGGCCGTGCTCTCAGGGAAGTCTAGGGAGGAAAGTGCATCACGGAACGTTCACCTGTGGTAAAGGCTCCTGAGATATTCAGTACCACATGTTACTTCCTATTTTATTTTTACAAATAAATAAAATCATTTTTAGCTATTAAAAAATTAGGTCCAAAAGAAAATAAGGCAGTACTAGAGACACAAATGAGTTGTGAAATGAAATTAAAGTACTGAGGTTTCCTAGTCGTAAAGACCTGTACCCTTGCTCTGGGTGAGCTACAAATCTTGTCTCTCCACAGTCTAGAAGCCTTTATACTCTACAGCATCAGTTATTTGGGTTCACAAGACCACAAAGTGAAAGCAAACTGTGTCAGGGGCCCACAGCACCACCCCAGGGTAGATAATTTGCTAGGAGGGCTTGCAGGACTTGGTAGACAGTCACACTCACAAGTAAGATTTCTTACAGTGAAAAGACCCAAAAGCAAAATCAGGAAAGGAAGAGGCACTTGGGGTGACATCCAGAGGGAGCCAGCACAAGTTTCCAAGAGTATTCTGATAGCGGAGTCACATAGGACACGCTTCAATTTCCATAGCAATGAGTTATGACAAACCATGTGAAATCTTGCCTACCAGGGAAGCTCAGTAGAGACGCAGTGCCCAGGGTTTTCAGTGGGAGCCAGTCATGAAGGCCCCTCTGCCCAGCATGCACCAAAATTTCAGACTTACAGAAGGAAAACAGGTATTCAGTGTGAAGCACACTATTTATGAAACAGTTTAAGCACAGGGAGCCACTCTTACCGGTCCGGAATTGGTGGGAACTCTCCTGAAATCTGAGTTCTCAGATGGCAGTAAAGGGCCAATGATGCAGGCAGGCCTTCCTGAGGGTAGCCGTCTCAAGCCCTCTGTATTAACCCTTTTCTGTACATAGGCCAAAGCCTAGAAAAAATATAAGCCATTGCTGGCATAACCAGAATTTCTCTGGAATGGACATTTGATTAATGAACTGTTTCCGACATATTCTAGGTCGTTTAGATAGCTAGTAAGCTAAAAATTTTGTCTCTTTGTATTGGGAATCAGTTCAGTATATAAGAAAATAATCATAGACTGTGCTATCTGACAAACCTGGCTTTTAGTCATGGCTCAGCTACTTATTACCTCTCTGTACCTCTGTTTCTGGTCATAAAACCTACCATTTTGAAGATTCACTGAGATATGTACAGTGTCTAGAATAGTAACTGGCACTTAACAGGCATTCAGAAATAGCGGTGGCATTGGTATTGGTGTTAATAATTGCAGTAATGGTTCTTGTTTTATTATTGTCTTTCTTCAGTTAGATGTGCCATTACTTTTCTTGGATTAATCGGTTGTAATATCCACCCTACCGTATTTTCAGCTAAATGGTTTTCAGTTTTTCAATTAAAACTTCAGTTGAACAGTATCAGAGGCATTTTAATAAAAATTTTACTGAGCTTGATTAGTTGATGAGAAGTAAATTGCTCATTTTTGATTACCACATTAACTCTTTCTGGCCATCGGGGTGCCATTTAGTAAATTACCTCTTTTAGTACAGTACTCACAATGTTACCCAAGTGACCAGAAAGAGTTAATAATGCACCAACAGACTGCGCAGTTTACTACCTTCTTGCTATCAGATCAGTCTCATTACTAAATATTTCTCTTCCTCTAATTGTCATTTTCTTTAAAAATGATATATTGGATATAGTTATTTATTTTAATAGACCTTCTAAGCGCAATAAAAAGTATAGTGAGTTCACTCGCAAGCCTACTGAGGAAATTTAAGGCATTGGTGCTCACTCTATAATACAGAAAATAAATCCAATGGGGATAATAAGTGCATTGCACATAGTGCACAGAAAGGCGTTATCACTTTTCAGGGACACGAGTGATTCCTGATTTTGATCTGAGTACTAGAGTGTCGTATTAATGTGCCTTCCTAAGTGTTTGAGCACTGCAGAAAATTATATCTTACAGTATTGTAGCAGGTTAACTTTTGTGTGGCAGGAATTCTGCCTTTTTATATGTATACGTGATCAGTCCTCTTGTAGATATGTTTTTACTACTAATTCTAATTCAGCTTTTAATTATTCAGCAGCGACTCTTACTCTCTTGTGAATAGGGACCTGTAATCAATTCTTAAAATCATATCTCTTACGTGAACATTTTTCCAGGTAGGCTGAGAAAATCATTACCACTCACTTGGAAAGAATACTTGACTCCTGAAGTACTAATTTTTTTTCACATAGAAAGTTGTCTTCATTGATATGTTGTAGTCTCATAATCTGTGAGCCACTAAGTATTTACTGAGTCTTCACTATATGTACAGCATTATGTCAAGTACTTTGAGTGATACAGGAGTAGTGTATGACTGGCTGACTCAGTCATTTGTTCAGTAAGTACTTACTGAGCCAGCTATGTGCAGTGTACTCTGAGAAGACAAAGATCAACAAAAAACATCAAAGAACTTGAAGTTTGGTTAGGGAGTTGATTAATGGTGACAGCATATTATAATAAGTGTAGTAACAGGAATAAGCCTAGCTACCTAGGAACGTTGGAGGAGGAGACCTAAACTGGAAGGAGCCAGGAAAATTAACCTGTAAGAGATAACACTGAGCTGACGACACTTATAACGTGAATAAGAGTTATCTAAGGACATTGAGTATTTCTACCAGAGGAGACAATCTAAAGGTGCAAAGTTGAGAAAAAAGATGAGGGGCCAAGAGCTGGTAGTACTCCAATGGTTTTTTTGTTGAACATCACTCGCAAAGCAGAAAGCAAGGCTGAATAAGTAGAGAGACATAAGATCAGCACTATGCTATGGTTTAAATCTGCTGGGTTTTTAAAACTAATCGGAGAGAGAAAACTAGCATTTGTACATGATGTTGACAGTATTATGTGTGGTTAACAGTAGGTCACTGGAGTCCATTATTATATGCATTCTTCCCCAAAACCCATGTGAGGAGTACTTTATTTCTACCAATTTTAGATAAAGATCCTATTGTTTAGAAATATTAAGTCAATTACCCAAGGATTCAGAGAAAATAAATAATGAAGATGGAATTCAATTCCATAGAATTCCAGAACACAAATTCTCAGAGAGATTGAATAACTTGTCCAGGGTTGCATAGTAAGTAGCTAAGCAGGTGTTCCATTTAAATCTGTTCTTCCTTTTGTGAAAACAGTATTAAAAATGGGTTCTAATTACAGAGCATACCAAGAGAGAACAGGAAAAGCTTGATAAACATGGGCCATTAGAGAAGGACAATGGTATATAAGCACCTCGGGAACACTTGTGGCCCTCACACAGTTACTAATAACACAATCTTTCACTCTTAGAAATGTTCTAGTTTGGATGATAGATTATACGATCACCCTAGATATAGAACAATAATTATACAAAAGTCAGGTTTTGTGCCAACTGAAACAGAGAGTGTGACTGGAGGAGGTCTTAGAAGTGTTGGTTTGCAAAGTGAGACCAGATTATGTTTTCTAACTGTAATTGAATTAATTAGAAATGGAAATGGGGACAATCGTTGATTTCACAGTGGTATAATCTTAAGGATGTGCCCAAGAACAAAATGGCTCTTTTTCCCTCATATGCTGTATAGTCCCTAGGACAACCATTTACACACGTGTCCAGACAAGTTGAAATTTGGTGGATTGTTTTTGTTTTATAACAGATTTCTTTGATATATGAAAAATCAGGATTACTCTGGCATTGTAACTTGCTCCCTTCTCCTCAAATTAGTCCATCAGCCTTTTAATATAAGAATCAGGAAAGGATAGTGTGGAATATTATAGGAAACCAGCAGCCAAGTTATAAATCTTTCTTAGCTGATTAGCCCTGCCTCAATCAAACCTGTAGAGATTCACCTTTCCTATGGAATATAAATTCTCAGTGGGATTAGCTACTTCATTATTTTCTAACTATCCCCCAGTAGGCATTTGGGTGAATTTTGATATTCACCCAAAGAATTTCCATACAAATATGGAAATTCTTATTGGTATTTCTATTTTTAAAAAGAATTCTATTAATAGATTCTTTAGCAAAGACAGAGTGCTTCTTAAGCCAGGATTTGGGCAGAGGTGAGAATCTCATTTTATTTTAACAGTCTTTCAAATGACTGTTGTTCGTTGCTGGTGGTGTTTTATTTTGTTTTAGCAAATATTTCTTCAGCTATATAGGCCAAACATTTATGGTCATAAGTTGCTGCATTTTTTTCATAAAGGATCACAATGTCATTTGATCCATAAAGAATTGTTATGTATTATTATATAATATCAGTACCTACCTCTCAGAATTAATGTGAGAATCAGAACACATGGAACAGTGACTGGCACTCAGTAACCACTATGCAAGTACTTGTTATTAGCCATATTTCTAAAAATACATGTTGAATTCACAACAGTGAAGAATTCTGTCCAATATGTAGATAAATAAATGCCACAAACAAACATGGTGTATTTTATTTTCATTAGATTTGCACATATTAACTATGGTTGTTTCTATTATTATTACTATGACTTTTATTTCCTGTTTATGGCAAGCTTTTCTTCTGGCTAGATCAAGTTTGTAACTTGTAATTATATTAGGGCCAGTATCACGTGGCCCTGTCCAGGGAAACATTGATTGGGTTTTATAAGCTATTCTTATAAGATTTACATCCAAATAGCCTCTCAAATCTCTCTTCTATTGGTGTGACCATTTTCTAACAGAAGGGCTGCATGACCATTGAATGGGAGTGTCACAGCTAATACCTCCACTGGGCATCTGAGCAAAGCAGCTGCCAACATGCACACCATGCTTTTTAGCTTCAGTGAAACTCCAGTTAGAAATCCTGTGAGGTCTCTTAGTGGCTGGTGACAATCACAAGTGGGTCAGAGGATCATATCCTGGCTGCCGGGGCAAGCATATACTTTTTATTTTATTTTTTCCTTCTGCCAAGGAAGAAAAAATAACTGACTTGCTTATAAAATAAGCAGAAGTGACTGCTGCTCATCTTCAGGCTTGGCCCCTGTGTTTCTTGCTCTGATGACTTAGAACCCTGTGCACACAGTAACATTTCATGTGACTTCAGGCTTTACTCCTTAGCACGGAGCCTGTCTCTGCTAGCTCACAGTGAAAGGTCTGTGAAGTCACTACTACTTATCCCGTATGCTTGAAAATTTCAACCCTTGCTTCTCCTGGTCTCAGAAAGTTTAGGTTTAACTCACATAACTTTTAGATATTTTGTTTGTTAGGCAGAATATCTTAACTATTTTACTGTCTGTCAAGGAACCTCTTTTTTCCATGCTTCTTTACTTTACATATTCAGTGATTTGTTCACTAAAAGCCTGATAGTTGGAAAGATATATATATGCTAGATACTGTCAAGGAGTGTCTAGAAGAATGAAAGAAAGACAATGACAATTTTGTGTTTCGGTTGGAAAGGAATAAAGATCATAAGGGCCTGCTCTGTAGATAAAGTGTCACAGAAGCTGTGACACAAGTCTCATTTCTTGACCCTAAGAATCCCTCATTTCGTTTCTAGACCTTCCCCATTTCATTCTTCCTGCATTCTCTCTGCATCCTGTGGAACTCTCATATAAACCACAGTTTGCCCATCATGGTTTCTTAAATCAGTTTTCAGAAGGACCATCTCATACAGTTCACCATGAGCCAAAATCTGTAATTGCAGAACATAATTTCTCACTATGTAAATATACCTGGTCTCTTTCTCTTCTATATAAGGTCCCTCTTGTCTCGTTTGATCTTCTAATTACTTATATTGAAGCCTTTTTCCAATTGTTTGTACCAGCTACTTTATCTTTCTGCTTTCATGGTTGGTTATTCCCTAAACCAAATTCTCAACTTCAGTCAAGTAAACTATTACCATTCCTTAGTCAGGTATCTTGCTTTCTCCTACTTCTTGCCCTCTGCTTTTGCAAAACCCTTTCCACTCACATGCAGAATGCCTGTGTTTCTCCTCAGTATGAGACCTTTTTTTTTCTTGCCTTTGTTCAAAACTTCTCTGTGGTCCTGTCCCCCTGTATAATCTCATTGCCTCTGTTAATTCTAAAATTTCCACTTGCATTTAATTCCATAGCTATGACTGGTTACTTAATGTTGATTTTGTGTTGGAGGTCTATAGATCTATTTGTGTACCTATCTCCGTTATGTTGTATGCTCCAGTGTCTTAAGCTTCCCAAGGCCCAATAGTGTTCTCTGAATGCGAACAAATGCAAACTGACATGTATTTGTTTTTCTGAGGAAGAGCGCTGACTCCTCTTACTGCTCACTGACCGCGGTTTTAGGGAGTGCATTGTTTGCAATCTTCTCAATGGCTTAACTAGTTTTCATTAAGTGAGGCTTCTTAAGCACTTTCTATTTGCTTTTGACAGATCTTTTGGGACAGGGGTTAAAATGCTGGTATTGCCTGACATTTGAATATTAAAATACAGAAATTAACTTGTTCAGTATAAACTTTTCTATAGTATTTTTTAAAATTCATATGCCAGACAGGCACATATTCCTTATTTGGCAGATTAAAACAATCGATTACATTGGGCAGAAATTCATGTATTTTGCCAAAGATCTTCCCAAGAAGAGTTTGATGAAACAATTTTATTTACAAGTATTATGGAATGCCTAGAGTCATAAGGCATTTTACAGAGTGCTGAGAATACAAGAGTAATAAGCAAATCCACATAAGCATCTCATACCTCAAGGAACTTATAATCTAATTAGAACACCAACGAAAGGGTCACACAGATAAGTGTAGTCACCACCAACATAGGGCTTACTCCAGGAACTGTTACCTATGCTGAGATTTGAAAAGTTAGTAGGATATAAACAGGGACAGAAGAGGAGGGGAATGAAGGGGATTATAGGTAAGGTGCAGAACATAAGCAAAGGTTGTAGGAGGGAGCATGACACCTTTGAGGAACTGAGGGACGATCATTGTGGCTGGAACACGGCAAAGGGGAGCGCGATGCAATGGTAAGCTATGTTTAAGGGTTTGGATCTTTCACCAAAGAGCAATAAAGTGTGCTAGAGCTTGGAAGGATGGGAGCAGATCCGTATTTTGAATCATCACTTTGACCACAGTATAGAAGAACAAATCGGGGACTGCAACGAGGCAGTCGTGGAGATGAAAATAAGTCGGTGGATTTTGGAAGATAAATATGAGACAGTATAGACTGAATGTCAGAGTGAGGGAAAAAGAAGTTTTCCAAGATGACACTGACATTTTTGATTTGCATGAAAAGATGGGACAGTGGTGCCATTTTCTGCTATAGAGTGTATTAGAAAAGAACAAAGCTTTGGTGCTGGGGGAGGTCATGAGTGTTGTTTTGAACATATTGAGAATGGAGTCTTTTGCAGCCTCCAGGGGGAGAGATCAAACAAGCAGTTAGGTATAGAGCTGAGTAGCTCAAAGGAAATGTCAGGGCTATAGATATAAATTTCGAAGTGATCATTATACGGATGATAATTGAAGCTGTGGGTGTAGATGAGATTGCTTTCAGTTTATATATGATTAGTTCTTATCTGGGTGGCTGTCAGCAGATCTCTAAACACCTCTTAGCATCCATTTTTCTTGCTTGAACAATAATTGGGGTAGATCAGGAGCTCTCAGCCAGTACATCAGCATCTACCAGCAGATATCAAAAACTTACCTGCTAGACCTCTTTTGACGAAGTTCCCCTCAGGGATTTACTTTTTAACTCCACACCACTGAAGAAATAAAAAGTAATGGAAAGTTGTTGCTCCTCAGAAAATAGCTGTAGTTTATAGCTAAAATGATTTCTAAGTTGCCATCCAGTTTTAGAATGACAGAGCTGTGATTCTTTTGCATGATTAAAAATGTTAAGATACCAACAACAAAAAAAAATCAGTTTATTTATTTACTGTGCCTATGGTTTGCATTGAAATACCTATTTTTGATTAGTAAGAGTTGATCAGTAGATACATATTTTTTGATTGGTAGTATATCAAGAAACAGTTCTTGGCATCTCCATAATACAACCCAAGTCTGCCAACTCGTCTTCGGGCCCATTATGGCCACCGGGTCTGAGCCACTCGCTATCATCTCTGGCCTAGACCTCTACAATTGCCTCCCGGCTTGGTTTCTAGCAGGCAGAGTATCTTTTAAATCAAAAGCCCCTTCTTAGTTTTATCCTGCCCAAACCCTCCCATGGCCTACACGACCCTGCATAACCTGCATTTCGCCAACCTTTTCAGCCTCGTTCTCTCTGCCTCCTGACCTCCCTTTGGTTCTAAAACTTAACCAAGGTCTCCCTCCTCATCGCGGTTGCACAGTCATTGTTGTTTTTGTTGTTGTTGTTGTTGTTGTTTTGTTTTTTTTAGGAAGTCTATGCCCATCTGGCTTGCTAGGGCTTCTCTCTCTCTCTGTTTAGACCTCAACTAAATGTCGGCTGCACAGTTAGTTTTCGTACTATTCTAAGTGGGGCCCACCATTTTTTAATCCATGTCTTTGTCCTCTTTGCTTCTTTTCCTAGCAGTTATATTAATCTGTTGTTTCCTTTTTATTTGCTTTTCTTTCTGGAAAAATTGAAAGCTCTTGATATCAGGGTCCATGTCTGTTTTGTTCACTTCTGTATACCAAGTACTTGGTACCATGCCAGGAACAGTGGATGCCCTGTAAATATTTGTTGAATTCTTGAACAAATTGAACGTGTACCTTCTTATTTGAGTTTTGCTTCAGTTAATTAACATAGGTTTTTATTCTCTGAAAACCCTACCCAGGTAACTGAAATAGAGTCTGGGAATGTGCAAAGAAATCGGGAAGCCGACCAGAGATTTAATTTGTCCACAGCTTAGCCAGAAAATGGTTGAGTTACATATGGATAGTCTAAAGAATGACCAAGAGGTGTCTCTTTTTGAAAAGGTTCTACCCATATCCCTTCTGTTAGCAGAGATCACTTCAAAATATATATTTTGAACACATATTGGAATCCAAATACATATGACTTAAAGTTTCTAATTGTAGGTTTGCAACATGTTTAGATTTATAATACTTGATCTGTCTGATTCTTGCTGAATTAAATCTATGCCTTAGTTTTCTAAATATTGAATATGCATGTTTTTACAAAATAAATATGTCCTCTTCTGTTTCATGATCTGCCTCATGTTATTAATTCTCCTGAACAAGCAGGAATCTTGACCTGTATCTGCTTGCATCTGCTTATTTGTTTAGTAGAACACAGACTAATGGTAAAGCAGAGGAGTGGTGCAGGTGTATGTGCTAGCTTTGCAAACACTTCTCCCTTCTCAGTCCAGAACATGCTATGAGCTCTTAATTTTAGATTTTCTTGGGTTTGCTGGTAATGGAAAGTGTTTTACAGGTTTATTTCTAAACTATATTATAATTACCTTTTCTCATTGTGCTTTTAACTGTTGGATAAATTGTGTATACATTATGAATGCACATTTATTATTATTGTATGTTACCAACACTCTTTCCCCTTGTGTAACAGCAGCCTATCCCATCTTTCAGCTTTTTAGTTTTTTCCTTAGTTCCTTTTGTAACACCTACTTTTCTGGTCCATCATGTTGAACATACACTCTCTCTTTCTCCATTATCTAATTTCCATGACAACCAGAGGTGGTTGCTAAGTACTGATTTTATTCAGGCCCTTTTGATATCAGTACTCACTACACTACCAACCAAAGGCTAATGTGGACTGGTGCATTCCCATTGGAGTTCATTACATCGCAGGTAAATGGCAGCTTGTTCATAATTTGACAGAATTCTCCATTTTTCACATTATATAAGAAACCAAATTTTTATTTTAAATTTATTGCTTGATATCCCCTCATATAAAGTATCCTAGGAATATTTTGTTGTTATAGCTGTGAAGGGACTGAGAAGAAATAAATGCTGTGTAGTAGCCACATAAGCAGTTTCCTTTGCCATCTCCCTCAAAAAAACTAAAATAAAAATAAAAAAAATTTTGCTTCTCGTATCTGATTGGAAGAGAAAAGAAACCACCCATGACTCTCATTCAGAATTCATCTGGTCCAAACCCAGATCGTCCTCTTATTTTAGGAAACTATGAGCTGCCTTCAGATGCACAGTATTCACAGTAAACAGGAGTTTTAGGGACTTGAATAATATCTGCACTTAGAACACACACTCTAACAACTTCAACGCAGGTTGCCAACACTTCAGAGTGAAAAACGGAGCCCACGGACCTCCAAGCTTCTGCAGCTCTGCTGGGTGTGAGGGCACTTCCCTAGTCCTAGCGGGGTGGGCCTGTCCATTCTGGCATTCTTTGGTTAGTCTCCTGATATAGATGTTACTCCAGAGATGGCAGATGTGTGGCATTTATGTTAACACTCATACCTCGCATGCTTATAGCAGACATCCGTGATGGGCCGTGGCAGTCCTGAACAGCCTCAGAATTCTTCTCAACACAGCAGTCACTATCGGCTGCCATTCTTGTTTTTAAAAGAAGCAAAGGCACTCCCTGAGATCCTTCTAACTCGAAGTTATTCTTACTCTGTGCTTGTGCTGTCTTTCTCCCCTTCTCACCCCACCTGTGTCTCCCACCATGGAAACTAGACACTTATTTTCATGATTGCTTTGTGATCTAAATGAGCTATCATTTGCTTTTACAAAATGAAAAACAGATGATGCGATTTTTTTCTTCTCTCATCTACTTTGCAACCCAGCAGTAACTTACATAAGTAAGCAGAGGAGTAGGTAAATTACGATAGATGTTTACGAACTCTGTCCGAGCTATAATTCTGATGTATCCAGTGACACTGCACAAAATTTCAATTCTCCCAAAACTGTGTTTTATGGTGGTGTGTGTGATATGTGTTTGTGTGTATGCACGTGCATTCGTAGCTGTTCCAATCAAGTAAAATGTCAGCACAGTAATTATAGACCAAGAAAAGTTCACGTTAAAGGATTAATTCTGTTCAGAGGCAAATTCACGATGTGGAACCTCGTATTTTAAAAATAAAGCATTTTCGTTTAGTTCTTTTCCAATTAAAGGCGGGTGGAGTAGGTACAGCTCTCCGATGAAGTCTATAATAGCGAAACATCCTTCTGGATGAGGAGTGTGCTGTTTGAGGTTTCCAGCTCATCTTGTAGGATTTCAAAACTTAAGTGCTAAACTGCTAGCGTTTTTCGGATTAGGACTCTGCGTTAGGTGAGTTCTTGCAGAGAATTGGAGGGCAAATGTTAGGCTCGTCGACATCTGAGAACTACGGAAGCAGTCCACCCATTGTTCCAGTCACGCTTTCAAGGCTCAGCACTTTTCACTGATGAGTCTGCTTTTGAAGTATTTTCTTTGCTTAATTTGCTTCACCTTTGAGATCCTTTCAGCAGTATTTTCTTTTTAAAATATCATGCATTCTTCTTTAGAAGAATTGGTCTTTCAGATAATATAAAGAAGCGTAGAATTCTTGTAATCTGTCAAGTGTGGCTAGAAACCTTGGGGCATTAAGGACAGTTAGAGAGACGATTCTGGAAGGAGAGTCTTTTCAGTCTAATTATAAATCTGCTTCTTTCCCCCCTTTTAATTTAGTCTAACTATAGAGAAGTTTATCTAGGCAAAGAAAATGAGAAATTGGAATTTGTTTTTTATGCGTAGTGGGAAGTCAGAGTGAGCATCCTGCCTTGGGGTTGTAGTTATATAATGGAATATTATTCGTGTATGAAAATAGTTCAAGGTCTTATAAAAACCTATTGTTTTACAAGGAGTACCTTTTAAAAATTATCCAAGATAACCATTCATTTAAGTTAAAAATATTGTTAATGTGGAATTCATAACAGAAAATAGTAATTCCTAGAATAACTCATGTGGTCATATGTATATATGTATGTATGTATGTAAGTAAATGGGCTCATAATTTAAATGCTGAACTTGAGAATTTTAGTATACTGTGATTCACAAATACATTAAACAATCATCTTTGCAGGCCTATTTGCTGGGGGCTAATCTTCAGAATAGTATTACATATGGCTAAATTTCTATTTATTAAAAATCTCTGTTTACTAAAACTAAACACTGGGGTCACAGTTCTTGAAAGAACTCTTATTTCCTTCTCTTTCCTGCTGTAAGGAAATCTGTGTCTTTTCTCTCAAGTGGTAATATCTTTTTCAGATGTTAATAATTTCAACATCTGGTGGACTTGTTCTTGATTTTATTCCATGAAACCTCATTCTGGCTTTAAATGTTAGCCTCTGATGCTTGCTTAAATGTTTATTTCAGATTTCCTGCGTTTTCATCACTAGAAATAGGTTATTAATACCTCTGACAATAGGTATGTAGAGAGGTTCTTCTATTACTATAAATCTGCCCTCCAGTAATGTGGACTGTTTCAGGTTAAAATAAAAGGTGTCTATTTTTGTAACCCCAATACCTAATATAGTGTTTAACCTGGAGTAGTTACTGAGTGTTTGTTGAATGAAAACGTGTCCTGAGGTGCTGGGATGGGGAAGACAGATGTTCAATTCAACTTCCATCGCAGGAGTTGAGCGGTGCTTCAGGGAGTTAGCCAGTTGAGAATTGGTTTAAGTTAAATTGGTTTCTGTTAAAAAAAAAAATCTTTATATATAATTGTACCTCCCTCCATCCTCAGTAAGACACAGATGATAAAGTTACCCCTCCTTCTTTTAAACTGAGCTCTCAAACTCACTTTTCTGACTCTGACAATATTCTGTTCATGCTAACAATCATTTTTATAAAAGTACAAGAGCAGAAAATGCAGGACGACTGTATAAACTGTACAGGTACATGCTAAACTACATGAATTTGCACAAAGAAATAAGTTTTCAAATTCTGATGATCAGAAATGGTACTGATAAAATGCACTGAATCCATTATAAAGTATACAAAAGGAGAGGAATAATAAAGATAAAATTAATACAGTAAATATAATAATACTCACTGAAAATATTATTGCTGTTTTACTTGACTTAATGTGACGCCCTGTCCATTAGGCAAACTAGTAAAATTTGATGATCATGCAGAAGTATTCTAAGGTTGCACCTTTATTGTATTTAACGTTAAATGATACGCGATATTTGGCAGTGACAAGACCATTCATCAGCTTGGGCCTTGGTAGCAAGTTTTTTTTTTTCTGTTAGCATTTTTTCTTTGCCTTACTATTATTTAAAAATAACTCGTGATTTGCTTTCCAGTACTAGGTGACATTCTGAGTTCCAGTGATTGCTGACCCATTAATTCATCTTTTATTGAACCTCCTGTGTTTCAGTACCGCAAAGATGTACAGAAGTTAGTTCCTACTTTCAGGGATCTCCTAATCTAGCTATGTGATATTTAAACTTATGTTACTTTGCATTGTTTGGACCTATATCAGAATTCATTTTTGTTGTACCATTCTGAAACTTGAAGATATTCTGAGGCTCACCAAGCTAACTAGAGAAATGGAAAATGAGACTCTTGTGGGGGGAAAAAACCCTCAAATTATGTAATGGGAGAGAAAGCTAAAGGGAGATAGATATATTAATTGTTTTGAAGCTGTAATGCATTGGTGACCCATCTGGGCCTAGTACTGGCCAAAGATGGTAAAAGGAAAAAGTGAATTAAACTATAGAATGAGATATGTGGTTAGACTAGAAGGTTTAAGACCAAGTAAATTAGTTTAACACGCATCCTTTTAATGAATGTACTCCAGACATTTTTAAAGGATAATTTTAAACTATATAAAATATATTTTGTTTCCTGAGTTGAATCTTGACTGAATTTAGGGATCAACTATAGAAGAATGTTTAAAGTTCTGTGTAGTCCTTCGAAAATTACAGAGCTTGAATAGGGAGAAAAGCGAACACGTGGTTCCAGAAGATGTAGTCACAGCAAGGCCATCCCTGTTAAATTCACTTTTGTAATCTTAATAAATCATTTAGAAAATTTTAACTCATATAGTATGGATAAACTTAAGGGCAAGACTTTGATCTTTTTTGATCTTTTAATGATAACAGTGTATTTTAAGCAGTGTCTCATTCCTTTGCTCAGTTGCCTGCTGCTAAGGAAGATGTATACAAAGGAGTTAACATCTGTCATTTAAAATGGAAAGGCATTTTTGCTGTTGGCTTTTGTATTTTTTTCAAATTATAACAGCTCGGTAACTCGGTAACTCGGGGTAGGATCTCAACCTTCAAAGAAAATGGGGAGTTAGAATTCATCTGCTTTGTGATTTAACTTATCTCAAAGCCTCTGATTTTTAAACCCTTTCACTTCAGGTGCCAAATGGACTCAAAGCACAAAACCCCTAAAACCTTTCCTCTTTGCCAAACGAACAATTTTCTGTCTACTCCATTACCATAGAGCCACTGAAATCTAATATTCGGTGATATGCTTAGGAAGGGGTCTCAGTTTTTCCTCATAAAAATATTCTTTATCATTTTAGTTATGGCTAATCTTAGGCACTGATGTGTACACTTCTGTGGTACCTGACAAAAAAATTAGCCTGGGAAGGTGAATATCCCTTGGATAAGGAGCTGTTTATTTCTCTTCTCTTCATGCTTTGGGATAATAAACATTTTTAAAACATAACAAAGGTTTTCTGTTGACTAGCCAGATTTTTAAAATCTCTCCTTGATCTCTGGTCTGATTATCTTTTTTTTTTTTTTTTTTGGAAAAATCTTTTTTTGTGTGTTTATATTTCTTAGTTTTAATGCCAAAACCATTTGTACTGTTCTTGTAATAGTATTTCAACTTTTGCCAAGAGGTAATTACTGTCCTCATCACATCTGACCATTGACTTGGAAAATTTTTTATAGTGTGTTTGAACAATTCTTTGAACTACATTATCCTTGTAATTTATATTTTTTGAGCATATATGCTTTTCTACCTTTTTTTTTTGTAAAGATAGAGACAGGACCAGTCATGTCCCCTCTGAATATGGGCTTCTCAGCTTTCAGAGGAAAGTGTCCTATATTCTCCTGTCATTAACTGTATATCTTTTTCTAGGAATGATTTCAGCCTATTCACAGATCAGGAGATTTGGAATAACAAATGATTCCTTCCACAAAGAGACTACCTCCTAGATGGGCTGTAAAAAGTATAACATACTATAAATGTGATAATAGCCAAAGGTAATTGTCATATAACTTGAAATAAGAAACTGAGATCCAAAAGAATCTAGAAACAGCATAATTGATTCTATAGCAGAAGTGATATACTCGAATTTTTAAAAAGCAAAACTTAAAGGACAAAATTATCTCCAAGAATCAACTAGGATAAGATTTAGAAACTTGGTCCCAGATAGCTCTACACAGATAGTTGAAGCTAAATGCAGATCTGTGCTACTCTTGCTAATCATTCATGTTTTATTTGAACTATTCTGAAATGTAAAATGAAAAGTAAAATTCAGAAACCTCCATAATTAGAGGGGTAATTAGGAAGACTAGCTTTATTCTTAATCTGACATTTAAACACTGAAAATGATGATTAATTTTAATTTCTTTACTCTTTCAAACAAGTTATTTTAAAAACATTATGATTTGAGAAATTTAAGATTCGCTGTTATCTCCGTCTATATCTACCTATATGTTTCATTTATTGGGTGCCTACTTAGAGCAAGCCAGTATGCCAGCCAACGTGTGTATGTGTGTGAGGTTTAATTTAATGTTCGCAGCCCTGAGGAGCTGGTATCATTAACCCTGCTTGGCAGATGAAGAATCTGTGGCATGGAGAGGTTAAATAATTTGCCCAAGGTCATAGGATTATTAAGTGGCAGTTAAAATGCAGATCTATCTAAAATCCATGGAGAAAAAAATAATCAAAAGAATTCTGAAACAAAGCCCACTCCATCATATCATGAGACTTGAGAGACAATGAACAGTGTCTGATTTGTCTTTTTGCAGCTTTAATTCTATTTCCACTTTGCTCCTTTTCCTTTTAAGCTTCCTTTATTCTTTTTTTGTGATTTATGTTTCTCTTTCTAAAGCCAAAGGAGTGAGCAGCTTAAAAGGTTAAAGAAAAGAGAGAGAATAGGGAGGCGGAACAATTGTGGTTTCTTCATTTTTTTTCCTCAAGTGTAAATGCCACAATATCCTGAGTCTTCCGAAAAAAGCAGTGAACGTGGTTACTTACTTAGCTCACATTCAGGGCCATGTGAGTACATGCTGGAAATGTATGGCAAATGCAAAGTAAGGGCATAATTAACATAACAAACCATTCTAATAGAATTAGTACATGACTAAATGAAGCAAGCCATTCCAAATTATTCTGTATTGTTCAGTATAATTCTTTTCTGACATTAGTATAAATTTAACTGTGTCGTAACCACTGACAACCTATCAAAGCTTTTTTCTTAGTCAATAAATACTGTTTGACTCTTAGTCTCTATTAACTATAATACTAAAGTCTTATTTAAAATACCATGCTTATGTAGTAGATATTATGTAGGTATAATTCAGAAAAAAATTAGTTGCCTGATAGTAACAGTGAATGCTTTTTAAAAAGCTGTTCTCTGAGTATTTTTAAGGGAAAAAAATTTCTGTGTGGCTTGGGGCTTAAACATAGATTTGGGGCTTAAAATACATTTAAAACTGCAACGTTATAATGGAATTTTGTGCCTGATTCATAGTAGTTGCTCAATAAACAAGCACTGAGTGACTGTTCTAGTAAATGTTAATATAAATGAAAAAGCCATACGAGTAAATAACATGTCAAGGAAATTTAATATCTCAAACAAACAAATGCAAATATTAAATGCTTTATATGAATTTTAAATTGTTACCCTTCAAATTCAATAATACATTAATTTTATGACTTCTAAAAGGTAATATTTTAATAATTTTGTGAAAATTAAATTTTAAAACAATTCATTAACTCAGTACTCTCCCAAATTAATATTATTTTTTCAAATGCTTAAGAATTATTGTGAAAGAATTACTGTCCAGGTCTCAATGCTTGATGCAAAAAATAATAGCAGTTCTTTTTCTGTTTAGTCTTTTTCCTCTGTCCAGATGCACCACTGATTTGAGCCTCATTGTCCCGAGCCCATTAAGAGCAGCAGAAGTTTTACCCCACTTGTCCTCCCTTTTCTTAGGAATGTAGAAATCTGGCTAGAAGGCGCAACCACCTCCCCGGCTCCTAGTAGACCAAGGATTCCTATTGTCAGGTGCAGTGGGCATGAAAGCAGCAATTTTACAGCACAAAAGCTCCAATAACATTTACTTCGGTTGGCTGAGATTGAAATGCACACAGGCACTGCTCAGTCTTGGTTGCTTAAGCACCAGCTTCCCTTGGCTTTTTGCCACTTTGTGCATTTCAAAGAGACAAGTCCTTTAAGGAAAAAAGAGTTTTCCTTGTAACTTACAGTGGAGTAAACAGACCATTCAGGCATAGTTTATTGCATTACAAACTCAACTATGCAAATTATTCCAAATTGAATGCAACGAAGTAATTAGTGACATCATCTGGTTATTAGAATTCATAAGTATGAATTGTCCTGTTTTAAAAGTATACATTTTATAAAGAATCACTACAAGATTTATATTTAGAGAATGACAGCTTACCTCTTAAAAGTTTTTTCTAATTCAAGTATTAAAGTTTATTTATGGTCCTGCATTTACAGATGTCTCCTTCCCCTTCCCACTCTCCTGTAGCCAACACTCTATTGAATTAATATGGTGGGGAGGGGGTCCATGCTTATGATTGCCAGGCAAACTCTGAAATGAGGGTGAACCACTCCTACTGGATAAAGTAGACATCACTTCCCATGTTATTATATAAAGTATAGGCAGAGAAAGGCATGACTCTACACGATCGAAAACATGTATATCCTGACACATGCTGAGCTAGGTACAACTGCATATCCAGTTCTTCTTTCATCAGAGTCCCCAGAAAATAGGCACGGAAAACAAGAGGGTTGTACATTACAGTAATCTAGAAGTATTGCTTTGATCAGTGATTTTATTCATTCCTGCAACCAAATTTATCATACACCTATTCTGTGCTAAACATGAGTAGCTAGCTATGGTTAGTAGACATTGTTATTTCTACAAGATTCCTGCGTTCTATATCTATTGTTTTTTGTAGGTTTTTTTTTTTTTTGGAGGTGGGACAGGGGGAGGGGGGAAGCTTAAAACCAAATCATAAAATCTCATGTAAAATGAAATGACTTTTCTCATTTCCACTCAACGTTATCTGTAATGATTATATGTTTATAAAGCAATCCTGTTTCTACTAGTCAGAGTAAACTGCACATTTCAAAAGGATATTCTCAAAACTGTACAAAATGATTACAATATTTAACAGGACCCTATTTACTGTTCACATTGCCAACTCCAATCATTTGCTTGTGTGAACTAAGCACCCTGAGCTTCATTAAAGTTATTGTTTATAAATAAATTATAATTGAATTTCTGCAATTACATTTATTTTCCACATTTTGTTAAATAAACTAGGGCTCAGCTCTTAATCAATGTGTTCAAATACTCATTTATTTTAATAAAGCACTAGCATCTTATTTAAGGTAATAAATGAGCCATCATTGACAACCCTAAGCAAGACCTTATTAATCTATGTGTTAATAGTTTCTTTATTAACGAATTGTCCCCTGCTCAGCTATACTTGGAGAAGCCACAGGCACAAAATTATGGGCATTAGAGTTCAAACTATAGTCTCCCTACATATTCTAATCACACCCCAGGGCAGAGAGATGCCTACTTCCCCTTTCCTTACCTCCACACCCACCTGGGCTCACTCCACCAACCTTCAGCTTCTGCACTGTCACCACTCCAGCTGAGAATCAGAATCACTTCTGAATTGATGGTGTCCCTGGGCTGTGCTCATGCATAAAAAAAGATTCATGTGTATCAGAAACACTTTTCCCTAGATGTCTGCACCATTCATATGTATTTACACTTCAAAATTTCCGCTAGAGTTACCTGCCCACTGCTGAGTTGCAATCCTAGGTTATTTCTGGCTTTATCAGATTCTATTTTTTTTTTTCAGAGTAAATAGAAAGAGAAAAGAGAGAGGACTTATAAATAGGCTTGGCAGGCTTTGCTTCTCTACCTTGTCATGCTTTTATCTATAACTATAATCTGATTTGCCTTTAATGTATTGGGAAGGGCTTAAATGGCATCTGAGGTAATCTTGAGTTTCTGGGTTACTTTTCAGTAGTTTGCCCTCCTTGGAGTGTATAAGAGGAAAGAATGGGAGTGATCCTGCCCTGTCAGTACATGACTGTGGTAAAAAAAAAAAAAAACGCTTCAGAAAACAAGCGAAGCACTCCTAATGAATTGTGCTTTTGGTTCTTTGAGTCTGCACAGCATCTCTATCAGGTTTTACAGCTGGACTCTGGCTGTAATTGCTATTGGGATGAGATGCACAACATGGGGTGTTGAAACTAAGTACTTGTAGTGTTTTAGTGGCCAAAAATATATGGCAGGGTAGGAATAGGAGGCTTCACGAAATTTACACTTGTATATCTTCGTGTTCCTCACCCATTTCTGACATGCTGCTCATTTGCCTGCATGCACTCCAGATGAAGCTGATAAAACTGGCATAGCTGAAAGATGTTGTTTCTTAAAAGATACTGTACATCAATTGAGTAAGAGAAAGTAGATTGGGGATATGTAAAAAAGCCTCTGTAGCTGTTTGTTCTACAGTAAAGACAGTTGATATTAATCTCATCAGTGTAACAAAACAGTAAGATAACAGTTTTAATCTAATTATCATGTGATACAAAATGGCACACATTAAAGTATTTGTCCTAATGCAAACAAGAATTCTGTATTCCTGTAGTATCAGCTCTCAGACCCCTTATCCTGATTTGTCATTAGATATAAATCAGTTTTTCTGCTTCTTCCGGAGAAGCTTTAAAACCTGATGTTTTTTTATTTGAGACATTATAATTCTAAAGAGGGTAAAATTGATAGTTTCACTAGAGAAAAGTATCATATTCAAAATTATAAGGTATAAGAATAATCCAGTGTCCACGCTGATCCATCCTGATGGTTATTTAAGGCATAATCAATGAGGCTTGGAACTTAATGCAATTCAGTTGGCATCATAATTCTCCAGGGTGTCAGCTGTGACCACTGAGTCTCCAAACAAATTAGATAATTCTTTATTTAACGTTACTCTCTGCATTTTATATTTTGTTCTCTTCTTTTGTTTTTTTTCTTTTTTCTTCATATCTTAGTTTTGATTTTTGAAAATCAGTCCTCCTTGTGGCAGTCTACGGAAAGGATTGTGTGGTGCTTACATTAACTTATATCTTAAAAGCAGTTTATTTATATATGTTAATTATGAAAATAATAGAATGCACAGGACTGAACTATTGAAAATTGTCAAAAGTGGTATAATGCAAAGTTTCCTAAAACCTCTGAAAGGAATAATTTTCCTGGTTGCCATAGAAATGAGGAGTTCCTTGTTCTTTGGTCTTTGCTCAGATCCTGCTACTTTTGTTTAATTACAATAAAATAGTAACCATTAATCAAAAGATCCTTTGTTCTATTTAGAAACTTTTGTTCTCCTGAGCGTATTTACCTGCCTTCCTAGGATTACTTTCTAATAGCGAAGCCAGAAAATGGCAACACGATAGCCTGAATCGAGAAGAAAAATGTGCCCGTTATGCAAGCACCCTATAATAAACTTTAAGATTTTCTATTGATTTCTTTAATGCCCAAGCTTTGCTGTATTCTATTCAGAAAGTGTTTTCACTCCACTGGTCACTTGAAGTTTTATTTCATTCAGAATTACTTTAAAGCACATGCTTTTATTGAAATTCAATTTGAGAAATGGAGAATTGGAAATCCTCATACATTCTCTTAAGAGTAACTATCCCCACATTATTATACAATATAGTGCAATACACAACACACACACACACACACACACACACACACACACACACACACACACACACAGCCTAATCCTGGCAGCATTGCAATGCACAGGGGTAAGTTCTTAGAATTAAAATTTCAAAAGCATTTTAATGTAAACATACACAGTTGCATTCTAAATACATATTCCACAATTCTTTCCCTCAAATTTCTTCTTTAACATTAAATTGAGAGCTGATTCTATTTGAAGGTGATTTAATCGTTTAATATTTCAAAACTTTGGTTATTCCCTAGAGTCTGCTTCCTTTGCTGCAAACAGTGATTTCCTAGTAATGCCAGCAGAAGCAACCCAGTGAAGCTAATGCAGTCACTCTGCCAGGAAGGAGGGATTTTCAAGGGAAGCAAGGCAGTTCACTTGTTCTTTCCTACTGATTAATGCCGGCAGTGGGTGGTCATGCCTGCTCTGTTCTTGAACAAAGGACTTCCTTCTCAGAAGCAGCAGGACTAAAACTGACACGTATCACATCTGTTTCGTGCTGCTTCTCCAATTCCCAGGGGCTAGCACCACATATCTAGCGGCAGAGCTGATGGCACCACGAGGGAAACAAGGCAGTAGGGTATCATAAATGAAGATATTCTGCTCCAGTGAAGGAGGAAGGGAAAAGAAAGTATCAAACAGCAACCACATTAAAAACAAAAACAAAAATACAGCATTACTGAGGAAAAATAAATGAGCTAAGATTCAGTTTGTCAGAGAAGGCAAATATTTTAGAGATTGTCTTTCCATTTGGTATAAAAATCTAAGAGTTTATATGTTTTCAAAAGTAGCGCACGGTAAAGTTCATCTCTCTCTCCACATACGTTAAAAAATCTAGCCCTGTATAAAGAAAGCATGGTTTAATGTGTGGACCACGTCCAACTGGTAGTAACTTCTGGCCTTTGTTGTCGCTCTCTGCAAATGGGAAGAGAAGTGGCAGGTGAAAGTTAAGTGCCAAAGAGGATTGAACAATTATAACTAATAATTGAACAAATGGAATAACAGGAGATGGGCTCAGAACAGCATTGGTGGAAAATGTTCTAAATCTGGATTGGCTGATGTTTGTAAAATTTGGTATGTCTATTAAAAATGGTTGAATTTATGAGTTCAGATTTTAAAATTATAAATTTTATATTCTATAAATGATATCTAAATAAATGTTTTTTTTAACTAGCTTATGTTGTCATTGTTCTTTACAGTTTAAAATACATCCAAATAGTTTATGACATAAGAAAATGCTCATGACTTGATGATACCTGGAAAATAGCAAAACTATAGTATGATCTCAATTGTGACTATATTTGTATTTAAAAACCAGGAAAGGAAGAAAACAAACTGCCTCTGGGTGTATGAATTAGAGACGGTTTTTGTTTTCTTCTTTTCCTAGTTTTTATTTTCCCCTGCAGGTTTGTTTTTCCCAATTTTTATTTTGAACATAGAATACTTTTATGATGAAAAAATTTTGATGAGAAAGTTTTTTGTTGTCACCAGTCAAAATGGTTTCTGTGTAGAAGCTGAGACTCAGTATCTCATTTCTCATTCCTCTCATGTGTCCTATGGAAATAACTGATTAGTGATTAGGAGTTTAAATACTAGGTGGACATTAGAAGCATCCTGAATGCCCATTAAAAGGTAACTTATGCTATGTAATAATAGTATTCAATCTTTATGAAAAAGAACTTTAAAAAGTATATATAAGAATTATTGTGTTTATATGTTTGTAAACAATTTGTGTGTGTGTGTGTGTGTGTGTGTGTGTGTGTGTGTGTGTATGTGTAGTTATATACACACTAATTTGAAAAAGACATCCAGGTTCTATTGTGGAGTGGATAAAAAGGCAATTTACCAATCTAAATAAGATTGATTGCATTTTCAAAATGCAATCAATAGCCTAGGCAAATTTAGGCTATGTGAGAAATAGAACTGTCTTTCTTTGAAATAAAATAAGTTTTAATTTTGAGCCCCCATTCTACCAGCTAGTAAAAATTCTTCAGGCAGACATAGACATAGCCCAGTCAGGGTTTCTTATCAATATCCTAAACCCATTTTGGGATTAGGATTACATTAATGTGACATTATGTCGAATGCTGTGGATGGAATTGTGTCCTCCAAAATTCATATGTGAAGCCCTAACTCCCAAGGTGATAGTATTTGGAAATTAGGCTTTTGGGAGATATTTAGGTCAGATGGGGTCATGTGGGTGGAGCCCATATGATAGAATTAGTGCCCTTATAAGGAGAACAAACACCAGAGCTCTCTCTGCCATGTGAGGATACAGTAAGAAGGCAGCTGTCTGCAAGACAAGAGACCAAGAAGAGGGCCCTCATCAAGAACCCAGTAGGCCTGGACTTCCCAGCCTCCAGAACTGTGAGAAATAAATGTCTATTGATTAAGCCACCCACTCTGTGGTATTTGGTTATAGCAACCCACTATCGATTTTACAATCAAGAGATGATGTGCTGCTATTACAAGTACATAAACATGCAGAAGCAGCTGTGGATCTGGATATTGGGTAGATAGATGCTGCAAGAGTTTTGAGTTGGAAAAGTGATTATAGTGAAGTGTCACAGGGATGTGAGGAACATCTTATTGGAAACTGGAGGAAAAGTGATCCTTGTTATAAGGTGGTGAAGAGCTTGGCTGAACTGTGTTCTTGTATTTTGTGGACAGTAGAACTTCTTAATGATGAAATTGGATATTTAGCTAAGGATACTTCTAAGCAAAGTATCGAAGGATTGGCTTGGTTCCATGTCAGTGCTTATAGAAAAACGCTAAAGGAGAGAGATGAATTGAAGAAGGAATTGTTAAGCAAAAAGCCACCAGAACCTGAAGATTTGAAAAATCCCCTTCCTATCCATACTGCAAAGAATGAGAACACTTGTTCTGAAGAGATGACTAAGGGTAGGCTGAACAACCATTTGATTAAAAAAAAAAAAAATCATGGGTACTACTCAGTGGATGTATTTAATCAGTCATTTCAACAGAAGCCAGGAATAGAGATGGGATTATGCCAGCAAGACACTGGCAGTTTGAACTAAGGGGGACGGAATAGTATTGAACATAGAGCTATTCAGCTACAAACCTGCACTGTTCTTCAAGAAAAGGTAAGAAGCACCCTAGAAGCAACTCAGAGATTATCAGGGCTGCAGCCTAGGTTTCAATAGGCCAGAGGGCCTCTGAGGAAAGCATTGGGGACAGGCCACCCGGAACTTTGGGGGCACAACCCCCCACCCAGCGGAGCTGTGGAAGCAGACCACTGCCCCAGAGGGTCCAGGAGACAGCATCAGACCAAAACAGATAGTCCCTGAGGCTTCAGATCTAGTGGCATTTGCCTTGCTCGGTTTTGGACTCGCTCGGGACCCATCACTCCTTCCTTCTCTCCTGTCTCTCCATTTGAATGAGAACGTCTCCTGTGTGCCTGTCCCTCCACTGCTATTTTGGAAGCACATAACGTGTCTAGTTTCACAAATTCAAGGCTGGAGAGAATTTTCAAGATGAATTCTACCTCAAGTCTCTTCCGTATCTGATTTAGGTGATATTTAGATAAAACTCTGAACTTTAGGCTTTAGAGTTGATGCTGGAACCATGAAGATTTCTGAGGCTGTTGGGATGGAATGAAAGCATTTTGTATGTGCGAAGGAAATGAATTTCGTAGACCAGGAGCAGAATGCCATAGACTAAATTATATTTACTTTTTGAAGCTATATTTCCCTCCCATAATGTGGTGATATATGGAGACAAAACCTTTACAAGATAATTCATTTTGGATGAGGTCAAGAAGATGGGCTGTCATAATGGGATTAGAGCCCTTAAAAGATGGAGAACAGACACCAGAGCAGTGTCTCCACCAGGTAAGAACACAGGGAGGAGGGGACCGTCTGCAAGCCAGGAGGAGGGCCTTCACCAGGAACCGAATTGGCTGGCACCTTGATCTTGGTCTTCTCAGCATCCATAACTGTGAGAAATAAATGTCTGTTATGTAAGCCACCCAGTCAGTCTGTAATTTTGTTGAAACAGCCTGAGCTAACTGATATAGTGAGAAACCTTTGGTCATCTTTCATACCTCATCCAGTGAAACCTCTTGTGTCTTTGCTCATGAATCTGTTAAAATCACCGCAGCCTCAGAAATCCATTCTGATCACAAAACCTATTAACATCCTGGCCCTCTCTCAGTAATTTCCATGACCCTTTGATTTGCAGGAAATGTGCGGCTGTTCTGTGTGACACTGGGCATGGCGGGAGCTGGGCACAGGAATGGGTTGTCTCTTTGAGGCTGTCTCAGTTTCATCTGCCTAAATGTGCTACACAACCATCTTTAGTCTTATACTACTTCACCAGGATAAGGAAAGGGTAAAATCTTGCTGTCTTAGGTGTCTGTTATTGTATCTTTTGTTTCTGTTACTTTATACAGCTTGGAGGGGAACAGCCTTGAGCAGGGCTTCCTCTCAACACATCAACACTTTGCTTAATTTTCTTCTCCAGTCATGCAGTCTTAATCAAGAGCCTTGGGGGGTGTGGGGATAGGTGCTAGAAAAATTAGTTTGGAATACTCAGGAATTCTGGTTTTTGCAGAAGTCTAAGCTTTTGAAACTAAAAGATCAAGAATTTATTAATTTATACTCTGCTTCTGCTTTCACAACTTTTTCGTAAGGTGCTGTGTACTCCGAGTAGGGAGAAGGTTCGAAGGAGACAAGGCAATGGTGGTGATAGTAGGGTAGTAACAGCATTAATATTTCCAGTTGTTACTCTGGTGCAACTGATTATCTTCAGAATTTAAGATTAGAGAGAGGACTTTCATTTTTTAGTTTATATAATTCTATAATATTTTAAAGTAATAATCATCCCTTTTTAATAATAATAATAAAAACTTCCATAAGTTTTATATCAATTGATTCTTAAAATACTGTGACGTGATTCATACAAATTATAAGTATCCTTGGTCTTGGACAAGTAAGAAAAAATAGGAGGCAAACATAATATGTGTTTTTAGTATGTAAGGCATGTGCTAGGAAAAAAAAAAAGCTATCAAAAATGTCTAAATAGTACCTAGTGTTTCTGTAAGCATTTCCAAGTTCTTTTTTGGATTGATTTTTCCACTGAAATAGCCGATCTCCATGGCTCTCCTTTCATTCCCAGGGGTGTCCCTTTCATTCTGGTCTTCATGGCTTCATGTTTCAGCTTCTGTCATGTCCTTTCCTGCTGCTGTGAAGATTCCTGCTCCAGTCCATTCTTCACACCAGTGGAAGCTGTTACAACATTGCTTGGATCGTAGCATCATAAGGTCTCAGCACTGAAAGGGCCTCACATGCAGCTCCTCGCATAGCTCGGGAATGTTTTCTAGAGGATGCCTGGCATGTGATTTTCCAGCCTTTCCTTGGACAGTTGGATAGGGATTAGCTATTTTTTGGTGCTGCTTGTCCTATTTTTAGCTACCTTACAGTCTTAGAAAGTCCCTTCTTACTGCTTTACAGAATGTTTCCCTTTAACTTCCACACAAAATGAGTGCAGTCTTTCTTTTAAATGGCAGTCTTTCAACAAAAATATGAATCTTTGTGTTCTCACCTCAGTTCCTCTCTTTACCAGGGTGGGCATCCCCAGTTCCTCCCTTGTTTTATTTGTTTCTGTATCCCCGAGAGGACCACAGTTCTTGACATGTAGTTGTTTCGTGCGTTAATGAATGGTTAAACTGCCCTATCACTGCCGTGTTGCTTTGGTTCCAGTTTTGTAATCTGTAAAGGAAAGCATCAGTACATATCCTCCATCTGGTAGGTGATCTGTAGTAACTCCTGCAATGATATAACATCTGTTTCTCTCTTCTTTTAGCTTCACAGAAATGTCAGATATTTCTATGCCAGGGTAATTTTTAAATCCATAAGTTTATTCCCTCTTTGCTCTTATATCTGTTGTTTTTGAACAGCACATTCCAGCAGAACAGTATAAATATCTTAAATGAATATGTGCAATCTTATTTATCTCCTAGATTTGAAACATTTCCCATTGGGTTTGAGTCTTTTACCCAGAGTGTGTGAAAATTTCCAATTTTCATTAGTATTCATATATAATTAGGCCAACCCTAAAATGAAGTAATAAGGCTATGTTAACATGTTCATTAGTAAAATATATGTTAATATGTCATTAGTAAAATAATGTTAATATATCATTAGTAAAAACACTGTATTGCACAACTCAACTGAAATAATAGGACTGAATTATGAGATTTTCCATATGAAATTATAGTCTTGATTATCACCTACCTTTATTTATTTTTCCTACTGTGTAGACTTTTTTTTACCTGCAAGATAATGAAACCAAAAAAAAAAAAAACAGAAAATAATAAGTCAGTTAATTCTTTTCTGACATTAGGTGTATTTGGCTGTGAAACTGAAGCTACAAACTAAATTATACATGGCTTTTAATCATACCCACACCCAGTTAAAACAAATGATCAAAATTTTCTGGAGTTGAAATTTTTATAATTATTATTCAGGAGCAGCTATTTCAAGTCCTCTCTAAGGATACTGTAATGTTGCAACTATGTTGGTTATTCAACAATGGCATTTTTAAAAGGAAAACATCAAGTCAAATAGCTCAAGAAATGACTTTAAATTATCATGCACCTTTGAAATCAATGTCCCTCATAGCAATTGTCATTTATCAGTATGTTTTCAAACTTTCTGTCATAAATCACAGTGTCATATTTTATAGTGTCCTCGTAAGCATCCAGATTACCCTATTAAGTAAAACTCTTGGAAGACACATTTCCTGCTTGCATACATAAATGGCTTAGCCATCTAGAGTATCCTGCTTTAAAGAAAATTCTTCATGGCATTCTTTAAGAAGGAAGGGAGAGGGAGGAGTGGGGTTTTCACATCTGTTAAATACTCATTAGCATGTAGGATTGAATTGCTATCTTCTTTTTCAACTTAGGACCAGCTGTTGAAGTGAACTTGAAGGGCCCCTTAATTATTGCATATTTCAGTAGCTTGTAGGGGATTCAGTTACCTAGTTCCACCACTCTGATCAAAGGAAGCCATGTACTTTGTACGCCATTGTTTTTGAAAGCACTCCTTATTTGATTTTTTTTTTTTTTGCTTCTGAAATGTTCTATAAAAGGTCAGATAGAGTGTTTTTCTGCAATTTCATTATGCCTCTGAGAATAATCTCTGCTACCAATTGTGTGTTACTTGGATGGGTGCTAAGATACTTTAGAGCTTCTTTCCCTTGGCCTTAGTACATGTTTGCTTTTGTCACTTATATTGCTGAGTCAAAGATGTTTCAATGTCAGTATGATATTTGGAGTCAGTGAAAAACAAATTGAGAAAAGTGAGCAGATTTTCTGTGACATGATTCGGTAGTGTTGCCAGCGATGCGTTTGTCACGCGTTGTGCATCCTAATCGATGGTTTTAATTATGTTGAGGGTTTCCTCACTGTTGCTGGCTTCATGACTTTTTTGTAACCATGGAATAAAGTCTTAACCTGGCATAACACACAGCTCAGGGGACAAAGGAAAACCAAGGCATAAAACTTTGGCCCTTCCGTCGGAAACACCATATGAATGACTGAATATGAAAATCAAATCCTGTCTACTTTCAGATAGATCACGGTACTGAATTATCATGCAAGTGTTATGTGTATTGTTTCTTTATCCCACATCATAATGTACTATGTCAAACTGGCAAGTGCACAGCTAGCCTGAGGCCTCTTGCATTTGCAAAATGGGTGCTCCCCCTTGGAACTTAACACCCTGAATGACGGTCAGGATGGGTTTAAAGATACGTTCTCTTGGAATATGCTCTCATATCTGCACAATTAACAATTTTAGATCTGAAGCTATTTTCTCAAATAGTGGATGTCAAAATCTCTTTATAGTAGATGTACAATAAACTGCTTACCTGGATACTATTCTTTCTTATAGCACTTCACTACTTTCAAGATTAAATTTATTGGTATATATAGTGACATATTTTAAGACTTAGGAAGGCTGCATTCTTAGATGAAAGGGTTTTTTCCCCTAAAGATAAATAAAAATAAATGGAGCAGATATCACTCCATATCACAAAAGATACTTGCAAAGGGAAATAAAATAATGATAACTTTTAAATAAAGAAGTAAATGTAAGAGACAGTTTAACCATGACTGGGAAATCTAAATTTAACTAGTAGAGCCCAAAATGGAGGTTGCTTTTAAAGATTTTTTAATTTATTCATGTGTGATGAAATGACTTGTGTATGAAAATTTTGAGTAGGCTGGCTGTATTGCCAAAATATGTTCAGAATCCAACAATTTCCCGTCGTCTCCACTGCTAATATGTTAGCCTTAGCCACTATCATCGCTCACCTGGATAGCAGAAGATTCCCATCTGGTCTTCTCTCACGTCTGTCACCCCCTCACCATGTGTTTCAACACAGTGGCCGCAATGATTCTTTTAAAATGTAAGTTAGATTATGTCACGTATCTCATCGGAACTCTCCACTAGCTCCCATTTCACTCAGTAAAAGCTCTACTGTATAGTGTCTTGCTGTTATTTCTGAACCTCCTCTCCTACTCTCTCGCCCCCATGGTTCTGCCACCAGGCATGTTAGCCTCCTTCCTGTTCTTAGAATACACCAGCCATGGTCCTGCCCGAGCCTTTGTAACTGGCACTGTGCTGGTACCCTTACTGGGACGTTCTTCAGCCAGACTTCATCCTGTTGATTCTCGTATCTCCCTCATTCAGTCTTTGCTCATTGAGGCTTACCCATCCCCCTACTCCACACTCTGGAGTTTCCCTGCTTCTTTTTTTTCCTAAAGTACTGTTGCCTACTAAGTTATCACATAATTTACTCTGTAATGGTATTTATTGTTTACTCCTTCTCCAAAAGAATATAATCCTCAAAAAGACAGACTTACTCTGTTTTGTTCATAGAAGTAACCCAAATGCCTAGAAAAGTTCCTGGCACATACATAGTGAGTACTCAAAAATATTTTTTGAGAGAGTGAATTGAACCACAACCACTAATAAAGTTGAAGCATTGGTTTGAAGAGAAAGGTGTAAATTTTGTATTGTCTTTTAAGTTTTAGAAGTAAGCAGTAGAGCTTTGGAAAGAGAATGGAGTTCCAGATGTAGTTATGAGAGCCATGTGCATCTAATTCACCAGCAAATCCTGTCAGCTTTAGCTTCAAACTACATTTAGAATTTACCACTTTCCACCACCTCTATGACTGTCACACTCATATAATTCACCATCATTTCTCACCTGGATCATTGCAGAAACATCCCATAACAAACCATCTCTATTTGGCCCTTACCCCTCACTATATTTTAAGCTCAGCACAGAGTTGGAAGGCAAGGATCCAGGGAAGAGAAATGCCAGAAGCTGCAGAAGAGAGGTAATATTTAAGGAAGAGGTGTCTGAAAGGAGCTTAGATCAAGGAGAAAAGTAGAATTAGAAAGAACAAGTCTGCCTTTGCAACTGTTGGAGAGTGGCTGAGGCAGACCAAGAAAGTCTGAGTAATTTTATTCCCACTAAAAACAAATGACACCAAACATCAGGAAGGAGGTAAAGCAACAGGAGCTCTCATGCTCATCTACATCACTGCTGATGAGGGCTTAGTCAGGTTGAAATGCCTTGGAAGACTGTTTAATGTTTATAAAGTTAAACATCTTCCCTATGACCCAGTAGTTGCACCCTTATAAATTTACCAAAAAAAAAAAAAAAGGAAAACATAGTAAAAAAAAAAAAAAGACTCGTACAAAAATGTTTATAGCAGCCCCATTTGTAATAACCTAAAATCAGAAACAGCTCTAATATCAGTGTGATATATTCATACAATGAAATACTATTAAAAATGAAAAAGAACAAACCACTGCTATTCACAACACTGTAAATACATCTCAGAAACATTAGGTTAAGCAAAAACATTATGCTAAGACACGAAAGAGTACATACTGTATAATTCCAATTACATGAATATATAAAACCCGAAAACACACACACACCGTACGTATACATGAATATATATTGACAAAAGTCAGAGAGTGGTTGCATGGAGTGGGAGGCGGGGGGAGTAAGAGGGGACTTATTTGGAAAAGGGGCACAAAGGAACTTTCTGGGTGAAGGTAATGTCTAATATCTCGTTTTGGGTGGTGGTTAGATAGCTGTACACAGTTGCCCGACGCATCAAACTGAACACTTAAGATCTGTACCCTTTATGTAAATTATAACCAAATAAAAGCATATTTAATAAAAATGCATGAGCATATATTGTGAGATTCTGAGATAAACAGGAAGGAAAATGTGAGGACTCAAATCTTAGAAAAGTAAGATGCCAAAGTCATTTCCGAGCTTGATGCATGAGTGATTAGATTGGAAGATTAGAAAAAGCTTAGACCAGCTACTTTAAGGAATGTGACAGGGAGTCAACAAGAGAAAACAAAAGTATTAATGAGCAGAAGTGAAGGCTTCACTGACTATGTGTGATTATGTTGCCTTGGAACCAGTGAGCATAATTTTGTGATTAGGGGAGAATAAATTAGATAACTGCTAGTCAGGAAGTGAGAGAGACAATTGGAGCCTAGGGTATTTGTGTCTTTCTGAAAATCTTAAGAGAGGTAAGATTTGAACTTCGCCTCAAAAAATAATGATGAATGCCTGAACCAAGACAATGGCATTAGGGAAAGAGAGGGGCCATAAAATTCAAGAGGTATTTTTTTAGGACAAAATTGACTGGCCTGATTTAGTGATTACATTTGGTGGGTCAAAGGTTATGGAGTAAGATAAGTCACAGATTCCTCTAAGATTTATAACTTGGATAATATTGCATGGGAAGGGATGCCATATAGCACATTAGAGAAAACATGAAATAAGCAGATTTGTAAGTTTAGGCAGAAAGAGAATAATACCACATTGAGTTCTAGGCACTTGTCCACTTGTCATATATTAAATCACTTTAATGTCTCCCAACAAGTCAGAAATTAAGATAGAGAGGTTATTAATTTTGCCAGATAGCAAAGAGCTAGAAGGTGGTAGAACTAGGATTCAGATTCACACCAGTGGTGGTTCTAGATGGTTTTAACATTTGGGAGGGGCCGATGAATAAATGATATTTTGGGTTCTGTAAGTAGTGATGGGTACACTTATCTGGAGTCACGTTGTGCTAATGCTGTGTACCGTAGTTATAGTTTGTTGGAAGAACTGACAGATGAATCTGGAATATAATAATCAGAAATGATGAGATTCTTAACTCAGGACAAGATTATAAAATCTGTACTATTTTATACACATAACTCAAAACAAGTATGAATGACAGTGCCTGTATTAAACACTCGATAAGTAATAACTTGAGCTTATTTCTAAGAGATATAAAGGTAGAGGCTATGAAGAGGAATCTATTATCACAGGTCCTATTCATTTTTTTTAATATTTATGAATCATACTCTATTTTCTTTGCATTTTCTTCTCTTAACTTTTGAAGGATAGGAAAAATTACAGTTAACTGAGAATTCTACTTAGTTGCATAAAATTTTCCTGGTCAGAAATTTTGGTAATACAATCTATGTTTCAGACAATATAAATTTCCACTGAAAATTAACTATCTAAGAAACAATTGGTATGCGTATCTTAAGAACGTATATTTTCCTCGATGTATGTAATTAGCTCACAAGACTGCACAGTTTCAAACAACGTGACATAATTATAAATTGCTGTGAAACCAAAACCAAAGACCACTCTGGCACACAGCAATTAGGAATGAAATGACCCATTTTAAAACAAAGACTTTGGACTGACTCTGGAGTGAGTGGCAGATTTGCACACAACAGCATATTTTATAAACAGCCGCAAACCAAGGAGTCATCTTAAAATGAGAACACTGTTGTAAAGACAGTTGCTTATCTATCACATTGGTCTTTTCGGCCACACATAAGTAGCTGTCAATCTGGAGGAGCATGTATTTAAATGCCAGGGAGAGCCATGTAATACTGCAGTGCACTGAGTCACTTATTACAGCACCATTGTGGCGATCTTGGGCATGGGTCTACATTTAGTTTGTAGTGCCAAACTCATATCTCAATCACTTCTATTTAGAGCTAAGTAGAAAAAAATTAGAAGTATTCAGGTTAAGGAAACTTCTTTTAGTGGTAGAAATAGTTGTCCTTAGGTTTGGTAAGAGGCTTACCTTCATATGCTAACTCAAACTCATTGTTGATATTTACCCGATTCAGGATTTGAGAAATGTTTAGAGCCTTCTTGGCAGCCGAGAGCATTGTATATATTAATAATACCTGTTAAGGTCACAGGCCTAGGATGGGAATGAGGTTATGGTAGGGGGAGTAAGAAGGGCTTCGTATAGTCCATGTCTGTCCTAGGGTCTGGTTTTGTTGATTCTGCTTAGGTAAAACGGCAATTTTAAAAACAGTCACTTATTGACCATCTACTATCAATTACAAATTATGCCAGCTACTATTTCACGGAATTTCATTCTCCTTGAACCTCCAGAGGTAGTAACTGTTAATCCACATTTTCTGCATTAGAAAAATGCGACACAGATTTAATGTTGACCAGACTCCAAAGACATTGCTTAGTTTTTATCTCACTTGCGATTTGAGTAGTAGGACTCACCTGAATAATGACACTTGGTAATACAGCCAATAATATGTGTATATAATCATATGAACTCAACACATTTCTGATAGTGACAACATAAATTTATTAAATCAATTTAAAATATTAATTTTGAAAAAATTTCTATCAAGTGTTTTGGTACATTTTTAAGTATAGTCCTCTGAGTAAACATTTACGTTAGCTTTTTAACATGGGTTTTAACTCTCTCGATCATATTTTTTCTCATTTATAATAGTTGCTTTTAATCTTCACTTTTTTTCTCAATCAGAAAACATGATGAAATCCTCTGTGACACCATCAGAAATAACTACTTATAATAGAAACAGTGATATATTGAAAATATTGAAAACCCATTATATTTGTGTTTTAGCCCAGTTTCCTACAAAGAATGAATGCCACAAATATTTATGACTTCAGTGTAGTATATCCATTAAAACTTCTAAAGATTTTCTCAAGAATTTGAGATGAGTACTAGAAAAACAGATCTAGGAAAGGGAATACTGAAGCCTTGTATCAAAATTAAATTTTTTGTGCGATTTAATATTTAAAAGAAAGTTTATAGTTTACTTTCAGATAGTCCCATGTTATAATGTTTTATTTATTAAAAAGGAGAAATGTTACGATTCATATTTCACACATCATTGAAATTGTACTTAAGCTGAAATTCTTTTCATATTCATTATTATTTATTACTACTTATTTTTTAGAACTGAAAACATATATTTTATTGTTCAGGAATAAAAATAAATAGATTAACTACAATAAAATACCAGCAACTAAAATAAATTCTCCTTAAAAGCCTTTAGCTCAAGGTATTTTCTGTTTCATTTCAAGCATAGAAAAGTATTTTAATTCACTAAAGATTTCGTTTTTCAATGTACTGCCTTCTCCATTTGTGATTCAAAACACTTTCTCACAATTTATCCAAGTCCCATAAATTTTTATTATAACAAACTTGACAGTTTAGTTTGGTTATGTGAGGCCAGAAATTTATATTCTTTCAAATGCCTCTTTTCAATCTTTTAAAATAACTAGTCTTGTCAACTTGATTCCCATAGCATGTGGATTTCTACTCTTATAAGAATTTCAATTAATCACAACTTTATTATTCATTCGTTCATTCATTCATTCATTCGCTACTTTATTCCAGAAAGGATACTCAATGGAAGAATTTACTTATGTATTATTTTCATTTGGTATCCATTACTTCATGCATTTATTTAATTGCCATCTCTACTAAATTATATTTATGAAGCTTCTGCTTTATTAGTTTCTTGTTTTAGAAATGAAGAAAACATCTTTAAGCAAATGAATTCTCCTGAGCCACTAAATAATTTTAAAGTATTAAAGCATTTTATTGAGCCATTTATAGCTGCTATTATACATGTTAACTCAAATTAAGCACATAAAATATATTATTTCCACCTTTGTGACAATTTTAAATGATACTTGTAGATAAAGCTTTAATTGTAGTGAAAAAATAACCAATTTATATACCTAAATTTGGTTATAGTCTTATTCCTCTTTTTCTCTTCCCCCACCCTGCCACTGCCCTACAAACCCTGCTTCCTTACAAGATTTCATAGTAAGGAGGTAAGCTTTTCAGTAAAACTTATTTCAAAGAGGAAACTCTTTATAATGCAATTTCAGATAGTAAAACAGTTTCTCCTGCTCATAGACATAGAGCATATTTTTTAAGTGATTAATTATACAGATAGGCCTTAAATCTGTCTTTACCTGGCTTATCTCCCAATTTCTGTTAAACCTGAAGCTAACATGGACTTTACAATTTTTGGTTTTGTAATCACTATTTCTACCTTCTAAACCAAGGATAAGAAAAAGTCATTATTGAAGAAGCAATTACAAGTTTATGTTTAAAACTGATTAGCACAGGTATGTAGTAAAATTGCGTAGAACAACAACACACACATAGACACACACACACACACACACACACAGGAATACAAATAAAACTGGGGAAATCTGAAAAAGGTGGAATAGTCTGCAATATGTTACTGTGGGGAGAACTGAGCAAAGAGTAAATGGGTCTCTCTATATTATTTCTTAAAACCGTATGTGAATCTACAATTATCTGAGAATTTTCAGTAAAACTGGTTGGCAAACTCTTTCTTAAAGGGACAGGTGGTAAATACCTTAGGCTTTGGGGCAGGGGTGGTGGAGGCATGGGATGGCAGCCGCTCAGATCCATTGCTGCAGTGCAAAAGCAGTCAAAGAAATGAATGGGCATGAATGTGTTCTTTGAAACTTTGTTTACAAAAACAGGTGTCAGTGGACTTGTAGTTTGCAGACATCTGGTTTAAAAAAGAGACAAGAACTTTTAATATTGTATCTGCTACTCCTTTCCAGGAAAAAAAGGAAGAAAAAAAAAGGGTAGCAAAAGTTAATTATGTATTTACAATACTTTAATTTGCAGCTTATCTCTGTCCTCAAAATTTTCTTAACTGCATAAGTATACATAAAGTTTTACATATATACTTTCATTTATTTTAAATATTCTACAAAGCACTGCTTGGGTATCATGTTTCTCTATTTTAGAAAATCAATATGTTAGTTATTCCTCTTAGATAAACTTTTTTTAGACTGAACACTGTATCAAAGAAAGAAATAAGAATTTCTATGCTAAAATTCTCATCTCTAAACATGAATTAAAGAGTTAAAGAGTAAGGTTCTAAGCTGAAAAATAAGCATTCCTGTGCTTTCCTTTTGTTTTTCTTCACTGTGGCTGAGTTGAACATCCTCTGAAAGAGTTTCAGCTGTACTCACTCATTTTCAGGGTGTGATAGAGCATCACCATAAGCAGAATTTAACTTTAAATAAGAGTGCACTCAGACTCCTGTTTCAGACAGTGTTAAGAATATCCACTGTATGGCATGTTTATTCAGCGGATTTTATATTTATTCAGTAGATTTCTGGGTTAACTTCTGCTTTCTCTCTGCCCTGCCACATCACTGAGCATAGTTCTGAGAAGTCAGGTTCCATTCCTCGTCAGTATTAAGTTTGTCTTTTCCCAGTGTGTTTCTTTTTTCTTCCACTTCTTCATCTGTTTTTAATATGAGTGGTTTTTGTGGAAAAGCACCTTGAATGTGGGATAAAAGAGCAAAGAATTTGCTTTAAAGCACCATATGTATTAAGTTTGCACTCAGTGCTATGGAATTTTTCAAACAAAGATAGATTTTGCAGTTTAAAGGAAGGGGAAATACAATGCACTGGTGAGAAAAAAATGAAAAGTTTTCAGTAACGACAATGTAAAAGAAATAAAAAACAATCCTGTATAGATTACCAGAATGATTAATGTGTTTAAAGCCAAATAGGATTAATATGGTGAGATCTTGTGAATTTTAAGTAATTTTAAAAGATGAAATATATTTCTGAAAATATTTTGAAAATTTATTCTACCTCTTAATTATCTCTTGAATCTGACCCTACTCTTTTTTTTTTTTTATCCTCACTGCCCAGGCTTTCAAGTATGTGCTCAATACAATACTGCAAATACCTAACTTTCATCACCTACCACTCACCCAAACATAACATTCACACATGCGCATATTCACACACATACTCACATACGCACACCTCATATCCATTCTCCATGCGGCTGCTAGAGTAATCTTCATAAAATGTATCTCTGACCTTGTCATTCATTTGCTTAAAACCTTTCAGCAACTCCTTGTTGCTAATACAATAACATGTGGATTCCGTGGTCGGTATACAAGGCAAGGCCTATCACAATCTTTTCTTCCCTGTCTTTCCAACTTCATTTCCTATCCCATTTGCCTTTCTCCTGCCCTGTCCCAACATCTACCCACATCCTTTATGCTCCAGCCAGTCTGAACTATTGCTTCATTGTGCTTCATTTCACACGCATGCTTTTGCCTCTTTCACACTGTCTGAAGACTTCTCTGCCTGAAATATGCACTCCTCAAGACTAGTGTTATCTTATCAGAAAAGCTTATGTGAACCATTCAGAACTGAGCATATTTCATTTCATAAGGTTTTTTTGCTTTTGTTTTTGTTTTTTGTTTTGTTTTTTTGTTTTGTTTTTAGCAGATAACATTTAATCTCTTTGTGTTTGTCTAGTCAGGAGTAGGAGGGTAGTATATAGTATAGTAGGAAAAAAGGTTTGGAGTCAGACATGGTGGAAGCTGCAGTAGGGCAGGAAAGTATCTTTTTAACTCATTAAATTAACTAGTATCTGGTGAGTAGGTACTGTAGGAGTTCAGTGTACATGTGTCATATAAATGAATCAACGAATAAGTAAATGAATGAGATAATTGTGTTTTATTTTTTGGAATTGGGCAGGATATCAGCCCCGGAGGTATTCTAAAGATATTAAGGGATTAAATGATGATCCCCCTTATTGTGGTATTGCTATAACGATGGAACGAATATCTGGAGGGAATTCCTAACCGTTCAGCCAGTTACATAGGAAACAGTAATTGTTAATTTCAGAAATATTGGTGGAGTCATCAACAATCATGTGGATCAACTGTATTAACAACAGCAAATTTAATGAATCTGGAAGAAAATATAGAAATTTGGGTCATTTTATTTTGCTTTAACATTAATAGCTGTGGTTATCATGCACATAAATAATAGCACTTCCTTTTTCCAGCTACAACTCTCTTTACAATTCCTCAAATATTTAGCAATCTATAAGCTATCTCACCAAAATATCCTAATATGTAAACATTTCTAAGTTACTATCAACACAGCTGAAACCTCTATTATTGTTTAAACTAATATATCTCTGATACTATGGTTGGCGTTTAATACATATTCGTAGAATTATTGAATGAGCTATTACCAAGTGTGTTTATTTAGCTTCCATGATTAAAATGATATCATTTCACAGCCAAATTGCTGCCACAAGTCCTTGAACCCTGGAAGAGCACCCATGTTCATCTTCCTCTGACTTTTTTTTCTTGTTATAAATGCCTTCCAAGGACCCTACCAGTCCTGTCAAATCAAGTACAAATTCTTCTGCTTGGAGTTGAGAGCCATCGTTGGCCCCACTTTGGCTATCCAGAATGCTCTCTCAGCTTTCTTTCCAAACCAGCGTGGCTACTCGTGCCCAGTGTTCTTTGCGATCACTGCATAACTTTCCTAAATCTTCTCCCTTCAGAGTTCAGCTAATGGTTAGCCTACACTTTAGGCCATTCGATCTACCTCAGCACAAATCAGATGTTTCCTTATGTTGCATATAGTTTTGAATGGGTTTTTTTTCTGGTTTTGTTCTGTTTTTACACTTGCATGGGATGTGTGTTCTTTAGGTGTCTAAGTCCTATCTCCAAAAAAGAGAGCATAAGCTCCATTAGGCCAATAAACCTGTCTGTTCTTCTGAATTCCCACAGTCTTTGAACATTACTGAGTAAAATTTGGACTGTGGCTTGCCGACAATGACTTGAACCATTGGTTCAAGAAGGAGAACAAATTTATGAAAATGAAGTTGTCAGTTATATGTAGTTGGAGTCAATAGCTAAAGATATATCAGCGTACAATTTTTTACAGGGCTTCTCCCTATTCAGCAGTACAACAGTTTTATTTAATAAATGAGAGATAGGGAGGGACATTAAAGAACTAGAGAGGGTAATGCCGTGAGCACCCAGGGAAAGGTATATAACCCAGGTAATGTTGTGAATGAACTAAAAGCAGACTTCACGATTAAATATAAAGGATATGAGTCAAAAGAGTCACTAAACTTTTAAGTAGAAAATGGCGATTTCATCGGATAAGTAAAAAGGGTGAGAAAGAGGAGATGGGTAGGGCAGGGTATATAGGAGGAGGAAGATGAACTTACTTTGGGGCAGGTTGACAGTGCACATGAAGACAAGAAATATGTTTCCTTTTAGGTATTTTAGAATAAGAATGATGAAAAAATAAATAAAACAAAAATAATGACATTACAGTTGACTACAATGGATTTTTTAAATTGTATCCACAGATTTGAAAACTCATTTCTTTCCCCCAGATGTGGATTTTCTATCTAGATTAATTTTCAGGGATTAAACTTTTACTGATTTTTTAAAAATCACATTAGTTTATTTTAAAGCAAGCTTCTTAGGGTACTCTGGTATAAAGAAAGTTAATTGAAACATTCATAGTTGTATAATTTTGTTGTAATTCTCATTTCAAATTTAATGAATCATCAGTGCCTGCTGAAAAAGAAGAGACACATCGGAAACTAATTTACCTGTGAGAAGGCGGAAGGGCTGCGGATGAAATCTTGGTTCTTTTGAGAAAATTGTGTGATGTTGAGGTTTGTTTTTGCTGCTGCTGTTTCTCTTGCTTTAAATAGGATATAACTATGTGTGAGGACCATTAGAGGACAGATATCAGATTTTAATCAGTTTTGATGTTTTTTTCTGTTAAAAAAAAAAACAGGTTCAAGTTCACTTTAAAGCCTAGAGAGTTTAATTAAAGTAAGTAGAGACAAAAGTACTCTTTTGAGAGCTGTCATTTCTCTTTGTGTGACACTATTAATAATGTAGTGCAATGCTAAGTTTGGTTCTTGCCTTGTCTTTTGTCTTGTTCTGACTCTTCTACATTCTAAATGAAAGGGGAACAAAGCTTAAAGGGAGATGCTACACTAAATTCTCTTGTCTCCTTGTGCACTGTATTCTCTCTGACCTCAGCTGTAATTCTTTGAAGAATAAACCTTCCAAGCTCTGTTTTTTTTTTCTCTTTCTCTTCCTCTTCTATTGTGAGTCTCTTTCAGCAACATTTGCCAGTTTCTTCACAAAGAAAATTTTTTTTTTCAATTAGAATGAAAATTAGACTGTGATGTGGCCATTTCACTGTGAGTGTAACTTCTCTTTCTGACAGCTCCATTAGATCTGCCCAGTTATAAATCTTCATATTTCTGACTTGCCTTGAAATCAGGAAGTGTTTTCATTATGCTAGTCTTTGTGAGCAACAAGCATGAATGAAGGCATGGCAGACATCAGAGTTTGAGGAACTCACCTGTTTAAACTCAGTGCCGGGCAAAATGTTTACCGCTAAACCAGATGATTCAGCTTTGATTGCTAATTATGTGTGATATGTTTCTGAATTTAAAGAGTTATTTCTGAGGTCACTTTCCATTTTATGCGTGCGGTAATGTGTTGTGTATAACTGGATTTCACAATCTTCATTGTCTGAAAGTTAATTAGTATTCTTTGTTTGAATACCTCTACTTTGCTTGAGTAATCATTTAATTGCATTTGTCTTTGTCACTTGATTTTGGTGAATTTTTTTGGTTAAATTATATATTTAAAGTGTGGTACCTCTAATTGCATTGTCATACAAAAAGCCAGTTACTAAACATGATATAAGTTATACTTTTATTCTTTTTAATTATCTATTTTTATAACATGTTTAAGGTTAAATTAAAATAGCCCAGTGTTTTAACATAATAGGTAAGATGTAAGAAATTGTAAGAGGAAGCAGATTTTCTTTTGTTTTGAATATAATATGTGAAATTGGTCCTATTTTTATGCCCTCATACTATCAACAGGACAGTATATGATCAAAGTAAGAAATTAAAGAGTTAACAGTTCTTTATAAACCAGGCCATTAACTTTTTATAATGCTGTCTCAAATATTTGTCTTTACATTGTGGTGATAATCAAAGATGAGCCTCTGGGATTGTGCTTTGTAGTACTGTTTGATTTGATAACTCTAGTAATCCCTTAAGAAGGTTGGGAAAAATATTTTATGCTTACATTAGCAACTATAGTGAGTTTGTAAAATAACCTCCCAACCCCAAGATGTAGTACGAGGGCAAGAAGAAAAGGAATATTGTCTAGGACCTTGTATTTTTCAAATTATTATTTTCTGAGAATCTTTTAACCTAATATATTTTTGTTTGTTAGCATTCGAAAGAGATGAACAGGCTTCAAAAAAAATGAGACTAAACCCTGCCTAAAACTAAATAATGTTAAACTCTTTATAAAACTGGAAAACAACATCCAAATTATTTTTCATCTGTGTTCTCCACCTAAAATGCAACCCAGTTTCCCTATAATAAAAGAAGTTTTCTGTTACCACCGCTGTGTTATGGTCTCCACTCTGGCTTTTACTCAATGTCACCCTGTCCCCAGACTCCAAATAAAGCAAGGATATCTCCGATTTTAAATTGAATTTCTTTAGTAGTATCTTAAAGCTAATATTTCCTCTTCATTTTCTTTTTGACAACATTCCCAAAACAAAACTGACAGAAATAATTATTCATGTATAAATAAGTATAGAAAGCTTTGGAGTCATTTCTGTAACCATTACTAGAGTTCTGAGTTTCTCTGAACTTTTTTTCTATCTTGTGAAATAGGAATAAATGCTAACAACTCAAGGTGGCTATGAGATTAAATTAAATAATGTATGTTGAGCATATAGCATCATGAGTGTAAATTTTCTGTGTGGGTTTCTCCACCCATTGCATACCCTACCCTTTTGCATTTAGAATAGATGAAGTTATATTGAGCTTAGATTTTTAGTAATTTCTTCTTAGATTTTTAGTAACTCCTTTCTGGAATTATTAGGTAAATTATTTACTTAAAGCCAGCAAAAAAAGAGAAAGAAACAAACAAGCAAACAAATAAAGAAAAAATATATACAATAGTTCCTTTTTTCCTTTTTTTTTTCATTTTAGAAGAGAACATTATCTTTTAAGCACACAGTACTTTTGAGTATCAGGGGTTAAAGGAATTTTTATAGACTGGATATGGACGTGTTGGAATGCTTTAAAAAATCGATTCTAGCTAATGGAGAGAATGTTTTTAAAGTGAACTATTGCCATTCCTTCAGTGAACCACATACAGCAGAAAAAAAACTCAAGTAAACATTGAAGGAGAAGCAAGCTCTTCCTTATAGAATTAATGAGAATTGCAGTGACCTACCAGGGGGAATTCGAATTTGAAAAACCTTTTCCATGTGCATTATTCCCTAATGTGTAGAACCAGATAAGTAGACTCTAATTTTAAATGTGCAATTATCCAAACAAGATGAATGTGCAGCACAACGCTGGATAAGAATGTCGATCTTAGCGTTAATATTTTTATTCTCTCGTATAGTAGACATATAGTTGGCAAAAGCCACATGTCTGAGAGATCCCGAAAGATCACAGCTAACTCAGGAGAGATGTAGCCAGCTGTATCTTGTATCAACTATGGAGATATGGCCTGAGGGAGACACATTCCAGAATAAGCCCCTTGCTGTTGCCCTCTGTGTTTTTGATCAGTTGTTTTATTAGATTTACATTTTTAAAAATACAAAGTGATAAACTGTGACAACATTCGAGGCTTAAAATTAGCAACCAAAGCTTTCAACCATGTGTGCATTCACACACATTTAAAACATTATAGAAATGTGGATATTTTTTTAAACTGGAAAAAAAGACTGTAGATATCACAGTCTATCCTCTAATTTTATGTATAAAGAGAACCAAAACTGAAAGAGCAGGATACGTTAGTGAGAGGGCCAGGACCTAAATAAGTTGTTTTATGTTCAAAGCAAAAAACAAAAATTATCAGATCTAATAATTGTCTTTTTTTTTCACTTGTATCCTTTTAATTTATACATAAGTAAGATTCTATTATGGCTCTGTGTCTTTACTAAATAGAAATGACTTATTTTGGTGTGTTTGAGTTTCAGAAATTTTGAAATTAATGTCAAGACACTAGATTCCTCTTAAAAATAAAGTAATAATTACATTTAAAAAATAAAAATACACTTTTGCAGCACAGTCAGCATCTGGTAGTTGGTATATACTATATCCATATACAATGTATTGTCCTTACGAGGCAGGTAATGTACATGCTAATTGATGAAGGCTTTGTGAACTACGGGGATTTGGCACATAGTTTGATTATATTATAATAAAGTGATTTATTAAAATATCTGGGTAAAAGTAAATGTATTCAAGACTATTTGCAAATGAGAATATAATAGATTCAAGTACAAGATTTTTATTGTTAAGTAAATTCTAATAATACAGGTTTCACCTTAGTTTTAAGAATCGTCATGATTTTCAACAGAAGGATATATTTATTGTAAACCCTACGCAGTCTTTCTGAAACCTGAAAAAGATTTGTGAAAACAGCCTGCAATAAAAATCACACACGCTTCATAAAACACTACTTGATAGATATCACTTGCACCATTAAGAACTAAACGACAAAGGATGTAATTTCAGTTCTGGCATGCAATATTAATCGAAAGCCTTTAAAACATCTTGCTGATGGGAACTATGACAACGTGACATTGAAGAATTATGAGCTAAAGACATTTATCTTAATCAGATTTTCAAAGTAAATGCCATAAAACATAAAGTTGTTTCATTCATCTTTACATTTTCACGTTTTGGTGGGAGCATCATTTTTTAGTGTGTTGCTTTAAATGCAAAGAATACAAATTCAGTACTTAAAAAATATGAGTTCAGTATACAGTGTTGAAGCAAATTTTAGCCTGCCACCTGCAGACACAGGGAATTATTTCTGTAATAAGGTACATTCTTTCCATCTTTTATGCTAGTGATACATTATCCTAAGTAAACACTCTAAATGGTTATACTTTTGAAAATTAATTAGGTGTATATTTGCCTTTGTAAATTTAGAAATTACAACACTATGTTTTCAAACATCTCCCTTAGAAATTATTTCATGAACATACTCATACATAAACATCTTTTGGCAATATAGAGTATATTCTAATAGAGCGTTAAAAGAATTATAATGGGAAAAGTCTGGAAAAAATAAGAACCTTACATTAAAGTAGCACTTCACAGTTTATAAAATACTTTAATATGCATTATCTTTTTGAATCCTCACAACATTTATGTATAGGAGTGATTTTTACCTCCATTTTACAGATGAGGAATTGAGGAACTTAGAATATGAAATTGATTTGCTCCAAGTTACACAGTTATTATATTTCAGACAGGGAACTTAAACATAGGTGTTATGGACCTAATGTTTGTTTTTCCCCAAATTCATATGCTGAAGCCCATGTTCCATCTAGAGGTAGAACCTCGAAAGACAGAATTAAGATTAAATGAGAGCACAAGGATAAGGCCGTGATTTGACAGAATTAGTGTTCTTAGAAGAAGAGACACCAGAGAGCTTATTCAGTCTCTCTCTCCGCCGTGTGAGGACGCGGGGAGAAGGCAGTTGTCTGTCTACAAAGCAGGAAGAGAACGCTCACCAGATACTGACTCTGCACAACCTTGATCTGGGACTTTTAACCACCAGAACTGCAAGAAAATGAATTTCTGTTGCTTAAGTCATCGAGTCTGTAGTGTTTTGTTATGGCAGCACATGCAGACTAATTCACCAAGTCGTCTTTAATCTTCTCCACTGTAAATCTAGTGCTTAATTACTTCCTTTATGGAAAATTTATATATACTGGCACTAAAATATCTGTAGACGCATGAAATAAAAGATCAGAAGATCTGTGAAAGGATACCTTAGTCAAACCTGCTTCTTTTGAACTTCTGTTATGAGGTTTCTAGTGGCAGATAGCATCCGATAGAAAGTCTCAGGTTTCCAGCTCAACAAATCTTGCTTACTACTATTTTAAAAGGCACAGCAAAGCCTCAGAAAATACAGATCATTTATACTCTAAACAATAATGGTACCTCACATTTCTATGGTACTTTGCAATTTACAGAACACTTTGATATACATAATCTTATTCTAATATTTGTTTCATAATATCTTCCATATTTAGTATTTTTTCACTGTACCATCCTGCTTTCTGTTGGTGCTGTCATTACAACAGCAGCAAATATCTCTTTGGAAGAAGCTTTTAGTGTTATATTCGCACAAAAAATTATCCCCAAATTATTTAAGACAGAGAAGAGAATATAGCAAATATGTGTGTGTCAGCTTAAATTATGACTATTTCCCTTTTAATCAGAGAGCATCATTACCTGGTTTTCACTTAACAGATCACCCTCACTACACATGGCAATGTAAAGGATATATGGGTTCTGCTGAAGTCTGTTGCATCTACTTAATTTTTAATGTTTGTGACAACGCACATCTCTGCCCAAAGACCATAATATGATTGGAAGGAAATTTTAAAATATTTTATTATATTTTAGTGTAAGACATTTACAGGCAATGTGGACTCCATAAACTGTAGATAACAAATATGATATCAAATAATATGCTAGGGGAAAAAATTAGTGGTGAAGTTAATATTGTGGGGGAAACAAGACCAGCAGGATTGCTGGGTATTTTTTGTGTGTTCTAAGGTCACTTATTTCTTCTGTAGTTGCTGAAATATTTAAAAATAAAAATTAGAAAAAACTTCAGTTAAAGATTAAATCTCTTTTTCCTATAACTGATTAATTGTAATTTAAAAATTGCATTATAATTGTCATCAGAACTTTTGAAAAACAGATTAATTTTATTTTAAGTTTGAAAGTTGTACCCTGGCTTTTTACATACTTGGTTTCACAATTTTAATATAGAAAACTGAAATAAATTTAAATTTAATATAAAATGATTTGCACTATATGTACCTTAAGATTTTACCAGCTACATGTTAGGTAAAATAGAGTAGTTTATTTTAAAAATAAAAATATTTTTAGTATTTATAACATAAGATAATATCATATGGTGTTTATGGCATAAGTTAATATGGGGAAGTTTTCATAATATTTACATTTAAGTAAAGCATTTTTTTGCTCTTTGTCCCTTCAATGTTTTATATGTATAACTTCAGATAAAATGATAGGTTTTTTAAGTTACTTTAAATTTTTAATATTTATAACACAGCTAATGTTTCAAGAAATATTATGTATAACATAAAGAGAATTTTAAAGCTAAAAAACTTTTAAATTTATTGCATGATCCCACCCTACACCCCACATGTACACAAGCACCATTTTTTTTACAGAGAAAAACTAAGATCTAGAAATTAATTGATTTATATGTAGTTATGTTTAGTTAGTTAAAGCAAGTGCTTTACCCTCTCTCCTGTTTTCTTTTCTGGTACTCCCTCTTCTATACTAGACATTTACTACATGATAAAGAATATGAAAAGTTTGCAAATTCTGCATTACTTGAAATATTGGATTTGCTTTTCTTACTCAATATAAGCACTTGTCACATTATCATAGCTTTTAGTAGCTTTGTAGCCTGCCCTTATTCATACCCAAATATGTACTTTATTTATATCATATCTATTTCATTTAGAGTCAATAAAATTTAATTGCACAAAAAAAATCAAATGCTTATTAGATAATGAGAGGAGAGAAAAGTGTTTATTGATTGTTAACAATTTTTTTATTGTCAAGATTGGGATAGTTCTTTCTTTTATTGTGTACTCTCTCAGGTAAAATATTTTTAAATGGGTAGAAGAGTATCCTGAAACATACACTGAAATATTTTAGAGGCATTTTATTCCGTTTTTTATGCATGTATTTTAGTTAAGTTTTATGTAGTTTCTATAAGAAATAATTATGCAAAACTAGGAATTTCAATAGAGAATATGTCTGCAGTATTACTAGTGTTAAACAAATTAAAAGATGAACTACTTTGACAAGAAAAAGTTAGCCAATTACATTTCTTTCTACCCACTGAAGTAGGTTAAGGTATTTGACATTTTAGATTAACTACACACTTGAACAGAAACCATAGAAGCCAGAATATCCTCAAAGAGAAGTTATTGTCAATCAAGAGGTTAGCTATTTAATAGAGCAAGCCCCAAAAAAGCTGTCATTCAATAACAAAAAAGGATAGCAGAGATAATTCATAAGAAATTAGAAAGCAATGAGTAGATTCATGTTCTGTATAATTTCACAGCTATAAGTATGGTATTAGGAAGTATGGAGAAAGCTGTTGTAACTGTAAAGAAAATGCTCTTTATGACTTTTGAAACTCCTACTGGTTGTATGTTGGGCTTTTTCATTCTATCTTTTTCTGTCTTTGACCTACTCTTTTATATTCAACCATGCTTAATCTTTCTAGTGCCAAATCACTGCGTGATTTTCCCAGATCTCTTTTCCAATGCCCTGGTACTCTCTACAGTTGTATCTAATTCACTGTTTAAACTATCCAGTAAGATTCTAATATTATGACTGTATTTATCATATTTATACACATTTTATTTTTGTAAACTGCTTATTTTTTAATAATGTCTCATTAACATTTTGATTTAAATTTCTTTGAAGTCTTTAATTATTCTAAACATACTAGTTTTATCTGATGGTAATGTAATCTGAAGTTTTGGCAGAGATAAAAATTTCTACTCTTTATTTTGTCTGTAGCATTTGGCTCAGTGTGGATTGTTTCCTCTTAAACTATATAATTTTAGACTAACTATATTGAAAACAGTTATATCTGTAGAAATTCTATGTAACTGAGGTTGAGAATATATTCTTTTAAAGAAGTTTTGCATTTTCTTGTACCAAGTACCCAAGGACCACTTTTTATATTAATTTCTTGGCTTGAGATTCCAGAACTCTGTTGATAGTATGTTTCATCCTTATACTCCCCAGAGAAACCCAGACCAGTGGTTAAAATTTCCAGGAGTTGTTTTGTTCCCCATCCAGAGCTTAAGACAACACAGCAAGATTCTTTATTGTTCTATTTGCAATGAGAAAATTTTTTAAGTCTACCCATAGACTGAGGGTATAATGCTTCAAGGGTCCAGGCCTTATGTAGGGGTCTCAGCAACAACTGAGACTTTCTCTCTTAATTCTTCCTTGTACATTAAAATAGTTAGACTGGCAGATCTCGGGGAAGCTACAGTGTCAGCTCATACGCTCTTGACATTTTTTCTTTCCCCTCTGTTTCTGGCCCATCTTCTCTTTCCAATTCAGTTATATTAATCTAAAGTATAAGTTTCACTGGTGCACTGAGATTGTTTGCAGTTTTGTTCACTGCTGCATCCTCAAGGCTTGGAACAGAGCTTGGCAACTGTTAGACACTCAAATACTAAATGAATTAATCTCAAGTATAAGTATTATATTTTACCAGAAATTCTGGGTATTATATAGCAAGGAAGGTGACATTTTGTCTATCTAGGTCTCCACATTGCTTGAGATAGAAAAGGCCAATGGACTCTCAAAGAGAAAAAGAGAATGCAAAGATTTAAAGACTTATACTTTGATGATTTCTTCTAATCCTCATTTCAAAGAATCACCCTAAAGAAACTAAACCACATTCTCACTAACTTAGTAAGTACAGTAAATCAATTCATCTGTGCTCAGTTAAATAATACTCTGTGGTCAGTACCAGTCTTATTTTTACAGCTTATTTATCTCTAAGGTTTTTCATATCCAAATGCCTTTATATAAATAGCCTTATAATCAATTGTCTGATGATGAAAGTAATAAGAACAATATTGTATACTTATATGGGATTTTATGTTTTTAAGCACCTTTTAAAAATTTTAATTTGATTTGCTTACAACTATCTGAAATGTTTAAGCGATAATTTGTGGTGAAAACTTTCAGACACTGCCATAAAAATTTTGCTCTGATATGAGTTCTACTGACCTGTCGTCTTCCTAAAATTACGTATTTCCTTAACTCAGATTTTTCCCATTTATAAGGTAAGTTCTTGCTACTTGATGTTTCCTGGGTAAAGGAGACATTTTCTAAATAATTTACTATTTCCAGTGTCATCAAATTTTTTATTTTATAGTACATTCTTCCTCATAGCTGCTGAAGTGTAGCCAGATAAAGATGTTTTTACCTAAATTTACCATTGGAAAATCAGGGAAAAATAATTTCCATGAGGCTACTTGGTTGATAATGAAACAGAAGACTAAACTAAATCCAAGAATTAGATTGGGATTTTCAAAATCAAAAGCTGGCTATGATTTGGTCCATGCACACTGGGAATATTTACTCCAAGATCTGGTCACTATAGTGAAAACTAATACAGTAATAAAACACACAACAAAAAGTTTTATATGTTTTAGTGACCGATTCTAAGAAAGAGGTCAGTTTTAGAAAAAGACCTATTTTTTTTTTTTGAGACAGTTAGGACAAGGTAAATATGTAGCCAAGAAGTGAAATGAGCATGAATCAGCTTTAAGATACAGAAACAAAGGCTGTAACCCACCTTGGCTAATCACCAGTAAATGGGTTTGGCTGCTTCTGAATACATGTCTAATTCAGCATGGTCTGTCTGTCTATATATTGTAGACACTAAGAGAACAGACAGGAATCCAAGTTTATTCCTTATTCAACTTGCTGCTGTGAGTATCCAAGAGTAAGCAAGCCATAGGCAGATGAATGCCTAATAGGTGTTTGTGTAACATTAATTTTTAGTTTGGTAAAGTTAAAAATGTTTTTGGTTTTTTTGTATTTCTCTCCCACAGCGCCCTACCTCCCACCCTCATTTTCCTATTACCCTCCCTCCAACTCCCTCTCCATCTCCCCCCATTTGTCTTTTGTTAGCACACTTTTTAAACTGCAAAAAATTATTTTAAAGCAGCACAGGTATCAGCCCCTAGCTGCTGTCTCCCTTCCAAATTAGAGTACTTCCCTAGAGACGCTTGCAGCCAACCCAGGACTGAGCTCTAGGGAAGGAAGAGTAGGACAGAATAGTGAAGGAAGTGGGTGGGACAAAGCTGCTGGAGTAGCTGTGGTGACACCCTGCTCGAAGCAATTGCCAGCCCCATTCTCCTCCTCACCTCTCATCTCAGCTCACCTTTCTGTTCCTCCCACATGAACAGAGGCACACACAGACAAATGCACGCGTTTTTATCTCCCAGCAGGCATTATTTTCTCTCCTGTTTGAAGGTCCATTTCCACTCTGCTCCCCAAAGACCATAGCCCAGACAGGCGCTAGAGCTGAGTTGCACACAGCAGTCTGGAGGATGCCAGTAGTAACTTTTAATTTTTTAAAAAATTTTAAACTGGCAAATATGCCCAGATGTGTTCAGATACCAGGTGTTCCCTGCCCTGTGTTTTTTAATTCTTGACCTGATTCTGCATTCTTACTAGATGGGAAAAAGAGACTCAGACTAACCTTTGAACTGTGAGATCAAATTCCCTCTTCCGTGGGAACTGGCAAGACATTAGTTTGTTTTTGATTCTATGCCATTTCTGATTCATGTTTTCTTACCTGGTAATGGAAAAACATTTTCTCTTCAGACATATTTGATTGTGTGTTCTTACTGCTCGGGATAATGTTATTAGTTGCTGACAAGGTTCTTCAGTTACTTTGTTTTTCCTCCTGTCCTTGTGCCTTGGAGGGAGTGTTTCTACCCTACCATTACGTTACCATTTAGCACTTACAGGGCACCACCTTTTCTATCTTTTAGGTTCTTTAAAATTATATTATAAAACAAATGAAGCTCAGAGGGAAAAGTAACTTGTTTAAGAAAATATCCCATGAAAAATAAATATCCCATATTTATTGTCATTTATCTCTATGGCACCTTTCACCTCAGTGATTTATAACAGCAGAGTTGCTATCCAGGAAAAATAAAAAAATTTATTTTCTTCCTGCTGCAGTCAGTTAATATGCCCTACATTTGCTTGGCATTTGGGTTTTATAAATTGCTTAAACTGGAATCTATCCTGTTATCAAACAACTTTCTAAGGCTCCTAGCACTTTCCTGGTCTAATGGTCAAAACACCTTATTCAGTATATACCGTCATTCAAGTTATTACCCCATGCTGATAGATTTCATGTGACAGCCTTAAATGACACTATGGAAGAGCTAAATTGTCTGGTGATAATGGGCTGAGCAAGATAACCAAAGTCTTATCCATCTAATATATATTAAAATAATGTGTTTTTAAAAAATATTTATTATAATTTTTATTCAGTTTATGAAACAAAAACAAGCAACTATTAGTCCGTCATGAGTTATAAGAGCAGTAGGAACTTAGGAAGAGAGAGAGAAAGAGAAAGAAAGAGAAAGAAAGAAAAGAAAGGAAGAGAAAGAAAAGAGAAAGAGAGAGGGAAGGAAGAGAAAGAAAAGAAAAGAGAGAGAGAGAGAGAGAGAGAGAAAGAGAAAGGAAGAAAGGAAGAAAGGAAAAAAAGAAGAAAGAAAAGGTGAACCGAGGAAGGGCATTAGATAGGTATAATATATAATTTCCAGTAAGCATGGTACCAAAAATTTTATTTTTTAATAAAGGGAAGAATGCTTTGAAAAAATTACCTATACCTTTCTAAAATATCTGATTTAGAACATTTGTAATCGTAAGCTTTAAAATATAAGGAAAACATACTATATTTGGTAAACTCTAATATGTATCTCACATAATTATATTTTAAATATTCTATATATTTTATATAATCATTCCATTATTTGCACATCTTCAAAGATAGATTTTAAATATTGGAACATCTGCCATGGTTCCAAAGAAATATTCTTAAAAGCCAATTTCTGGAGCGAGTGATGTGGGTACCCTGCCTGGATGAGATTACCCCCTAAGGTGCTATTATTGCATAAATGTCACCAATCATTCAGCACATTTTTAGGAGTCTTTGAAGTACAAGGCTTAGTGAAAGTACTGAAAAATCCAAAGAAATTTAAGTTAGAGTTCCTGTCTTTCAGGATTTATGTAGTTGGGAAAATACGACATTTTTGCAAATTAGCTTGCAATTAAAGGCACTATGGCAGGCGTCACTTTTCACCACTTAAACACCCTCGACATTGACTTCGTCACAAACCATCATTCATTCAACAAATATTTATTGACTATCTATCCCTGTGTGGTCCTTAGAGGTTCAAAAGTGAATTAGATATGAACACTGCCCATGGAGAATCCAACAAGGAACATGAAACTTAAAAAATTAACTGTAGTACAGAGGGAAAAGTGAAAAGAGCAGTAAAAAAAAGGAATAGATAAAATAAGAAAACTCAGAGAAGAAATAACTAATTTCTACTTGGAAAAAAACTGTCATCTTACAGTTTGAAATCTGTGAGATTTGGAGATAGAAAGATGGAGGAAAATGTCTTTCTGGATGGAAGCAACAATGCATAGGGGAAAGGTGAGGGGGACATGATGGGCACAGCAAGCTTGACTCGAACAAGGTTACATGAAGACGATTCATGGGGAAATGTTTGCAAAAATATTTTGGAGGCTATCTTTGAACAAGCATAACATTCACCGTTACAGTTCATTATATCTTTTATAGGCACTAGGAAACCATTTGAAGTTTTCCATAGTGAAATGACATGTTCAGACCTATGTTTCATGAACATTAAACCTGGTGACTCTGTGAATCTAATGGCCCATCTATAACTCAGTCATTAAATCCAAAACTTCTCAAGGCAAAGCCTGTATCAATGGATTCACTTAAAGCAAAGACTGCAGTTGGTATTTCGGATGCTCTTATGTGGATCTGCCCACCTGTATTAGGTTTTAAGTGCTTGTCTTTAAGTCTAGACCCTGTTCTCTGTATCCTCATGTCCATTTTGAACCTTGGTCATGAAACTTTCCCTGGATATCCAGTTGTACTTCCTATGAGGACTTAAAAGATAATTTTCTCTCTATTTTCAGTACCAATAATAGTTATATTTCTCTAAGCAAATTTTTTTTATATTAAAAACACAAATCATGTAACTCATCACATTTTTCTTTGTGTTGGAAACTAGATAATTTAGAACCAGATTTGTATTATTCTTTAAAATATATAGAGAACTATACAGCAGGCATTTTCTCCTCTAACCTCATATCTGGCTTTATTTTATCTTTCCCATTTTTAGTTTTCTTTTATTCTTTCTTCCTTCCTGGCTATGTTTAATTTTATTTTATCTTGTTATACTTCATAAACTTATTCTTTCTTGAATAAGTTGATATATATAAAGACATATTCCAACTACTTTTACATCCTGTAAGCCCGAATCTCTATAACTAGCATTGGCCGCCAACAGAATCCTCAGATTTTGCTTCTATTTGTGGTCTGCTGCAAATTTAAATTTCTGGCCACCCAGCTCAGACTCTGCACTTACTCTGTTCCATCAGATTTTAGACTAACCCTAGCTTTCATTTGGATTTGTCTTATTGGTGGGTCTCCTGATTATGTAGTCAAGTCAAATGAGGTCCCAGCAGACCGTACGCTGAAGTAACCTGGACAGACAGCTGGAAAGAGCACAGATCTTTTTACAATGTCTTGTGCATTGAAAATACTTTCTAAACACTTGCCAAATGAATGAGTGAACCTAAAGAAAGCCACAGCAGCACTACTTATTTTTAAAATGTTTAATGGAAGCTTTTTTTCCACATATTGAAATATGTGATGATAATAGATCTTAAAATCATTTAATTTTCAATGCCAATCTTAATATCCATACTACTTTACCATTTACACAGAGCTTTCACCTGTTATTGATAGCACATCATTGGATTCTAGAGGCTTGATAACTGTTTATGGCATGGATGACTAAGTGCATAAATGAATGAATGAATGAGTACATTTCATTGAGTCCTTAGATTGCACTAACACTTAATTGGGGTAATGGAGAAAACTGAGTCTCGCTGTCATGATGCCTGACATGAATTAAATTTGATATTTTGACTTCTATTACACTGCTCTTTCCTCTACACAGTACAATATCTAATATATATCATTACCCTATATGATATATACATAAAATAATACCACTCTTTCATGAAGCCATGCTTAAAAATATGGAGTCATCTGACTCATCCCTCTACTTCTTTCCAGGCATAATCTTAATACTTTTTTTCTTTGAAATGTTTTTCTCTTTGTTTCCATTCCATTGACATCAGCCTAGTCTAGACCCTCATAACTATAGCTATTCTATCACTGTATAAGCAACTTTTTGAAATATTCCTTGAAGACATCCATAGAGATTCTAATCATATGCACTGATGCTGGGGAAGACAAAGCTAATTAATTACTACATGTACCTGAATAATAAATCTCCCATGAATTTTTAATTGTTAGTTTCATTTTTTCTAACACCATTAAAACTATGTGCTATCTTAACCTTGCCATTCCCTCAAAGGATAATTTCAATTTAACTGAGATTTAGACTCATAATTTTCACAAGCACCAAAGCAATGGACCAAGCAAGATGTCTATAGTTTTCGGTATGGAGATTTTCAGGAATAGGGACTGTGCAAGGAAGCAACTCTATTTGGTATATTTAATGCTGATATCTCTGTCCCTCATTTCAAGATTAAGTAATTATTACTTGTTCAATGATATGGTATGGATTATTAGAGATCCCTAGAAACATGCAGTAATTACTGATATTATATGCTGTAGGAGGAGTTATTGTACCCTGCAAAGAGGTTTGATAGTATATATTCAAACTATTACATATCATGTATTCATTTCATGCAACTAGAATTACAGTGTTAGACTATATTATTTGGCTTAACAATCACTGCTGGAGTTCACATTGTAAGTGAAAAATAGTCCATGTGTTTCCTATTCTCTTTTAATACATTTATATTAATAGTGTGATTTAATACATCATTTTAAAATTATATTGCACTTTGAACTACATTTAGTCAAAAATTGACATATTTTGTGTATGGAACTATAATAAATTTGGCATTGAATTAAGAAGTAATCTGTCTGTTTGCTAAAGTGTAGTGTTTGTGAATTCTAGCATGTCCAAAGCTAGATAATAATATTGAAAAGTAAGTCTCAGATGTTACAGTACTTTGTGAATTTTAACTTTTGACTTCTTAGCTTTAAAGAATTTTTTCATGGTCACAATCTAGCATTGTGTTTATATCTTGAAGTTGCCGGATTCGTTATGATTCTGTTTTAGAACAGAATATTTGTATCACTGACATAGTGGCATGAGTCGCTCTGGTCACCTATGACTTACTCCAAAATGTAGTTATACTGCTTACTGTGAAATTGGAAAATCTGTTCTGTGTGTGTTCTAATGGATGTAACGGTCATTAAGTATATGAGTCTTCTGACGTTGTAATCAGATGTGATTCAGTCTGTTAAATATCCATGAAACAACATCTGCTTCACAGAGTGACCTTCTGCTAAAGAATACTTAGCGTCTATTAGTAGATCACAGTGCAGATCTGCCTTATTTGGAAGGCACTAAACTAAAGTAGTCTACCGCTGTTTAGCAACTAGCTTGTAATAATTTATTGCAGTTAAATAAAGCTTAAAAAAACTCCATTAAATAATTATAGGGATTATATGCATTTCAAAAACCTTTGTGTTCTACCGAAATTACCCATTTAATTTCAGGGTTGGTTTGTTAAAAAAAAAGCTGAAATCTAAAGGCACATTAGGGAAGCTGTCAGATGCTGTTTTCTGTAGGTGTTAATAAAACCAGATGAAAAAAAAAATCTGAAACAAATTAAAACCAAAAGCAATTTTGCCATCTGTTGTATATTAATTAGAACTTTGTGTATCAAGGGTAAACTTGCTCTCAGAGAATGTCACTGAACACCCGCTTAATAGAATAATATGCAAATTTATTAGGTTATGGATTTACATGCAGTTTTTGTTCGAATTCATCTATAGTGGATCCCCAAGAAAGTGGTAGTGTGCATAGGTGTATATATCTGTAAATGTACATATATAGATAAAGTTTTCTTTTCTCTTTTCAGAGCAACCTGCAAACAACCAAGGCCAGTCCACCCTGCAGCCTTTACCACCTTCCCATAAGCAGCACTCTGCACAGCATCATCCATCCATCACTTCTCTCAATAGAAACTCCCTGACGAATAGAAGGAACCAGAGTCCGGCCCCGCCGGCTGCTTTGCCCGCCGAGCTGCAAACCACACCCGAGTCCGTCCAGCTGCAGGACAGCTGGGTCCTTGGCAGTAATGTACCACTGGAAAGCAGGTAACTTGTATCTGCGACACTTTCAGATCATTTGATTATTAGGACCACACGACGGTCATGCACAGAGAATGCACATTGTATAATAGTCAACAAAATTTAAAGATAAACTCCTTCAATGTTTTTCTTACAAGAGAAACTTATCATATTTATATACTTCATGTTTCGTCTTCTCAAAGAACAGTTCCAGATTATTGGTAAATTTTTGATTGCCGGGCCAATGAACTTTCCTTTACTACCATTTTTTTTTCTTATCTGCAAATTATCAGACATGTGGAGAAAGAATAGAGATGTAAAATGTGATTCTGAGTCCCATGGTTTAGTGAACATGTTTAGCATCTACTTGGTGCTGGACATCCCTACTTTCACAGACTGCACTGTGTCCATTACATCGTAAAATCACAGTGGGCTCCCAAGTATGATACGTTAGCAAAAGTCAGTGACTGTTTGTTAAGAAAATTTCTGTTTCTTACAATCAGTCTGAGGCAGGTGGACCTACTCTCTGAAGTTCCTTCCAGCATTTGTTCCTACAATATTTCATTCATTCTTAGACAATTTTATTAGGAAATTCTTCACTTCGTTGAATCGAAATCTCCATTTCTGAAACTTCTATCCTCTGGTTGTGATCATGTAACTGGTAATATGTAACCACACAAAATTATTTCCCCCCATTTCTGTGTGACGGCTTCTCTTACTCTTCGCTTCCTGGGGCTTCACCAGCTTCATGCTCTTTCTCTGTGCACATCCTGGTGTTTCAGTGAGCTTCTTAAATTAGGACTTCTAGCACAGGTTGGCCTACAGGTGGCAACCCATTCATGTAGAAGTATAGATCAGTAAGAGCTGTTTTGAGCTAATCTATTTCATTACTGAATATCCCCAGGTACAAAAACTTTTACCTTCTTTCTTTGGACAGAACCTGAATAGTCAGTGTCTCCTTTATATCGAGTATTACACAAGCAGAGTGTGGTTTGCTACCTCATTGCTCTCGTATTGGACCCTTTGCAGCTAAGTTCCCCTAACATCTTGTTAGTATTTATTTCTGTCTGGCCCTAAGCTTCCATTAGGCTCAGAAAAGAATCATCACTGCATAAAAGCTGTACAATAGAGGACTCCGGACTTCCTGGGAGAATGTCTCCTTAAATGCCCTGCTCTATAGAGCCCCTGGTTAATGTCAGCATTTAAATTAGCTTCTGGATGAAGAAATGGGTCTCACAATGAACAAATTACTATTTTTTTTATTTGCCACTAAATGCATGATCTAAACCAGTTTTGCCCTGAGGATGAGTTAGCAGGAGGTCCTCATAGTTAGCTATCAACAATAAAAATCTTTTTGTCTTTTCTTTTACTCTTGACCTAAGAACTAGATTTCGAAGTACTTTTGTCTTTTTATCTGTAGTGTTGGCTAAGAGTAGTTGAGTTTTATTGTTTATTTTGTATTATTGAACACTCTTCTGGGAGAAATTAGAAAGAGAGTATACAGGAAAAGTAGGCAAATGTCAAATTTCTACACTTACAACAGAGTCATGTATACAGATTTTGTTCCCCTAAGGTTATTAGCACAGAGCTAAATTTATCCAGTGTAATTATTTAGCACACACTGAACAACTAATCAACACTGATTCACTATTGTCATTTGGAAAGATTTTATTAGGAAAAAAGTAATTTTACAGTTGAGTCATCAAACTGAATATGGATAATTGCATTGTAGTTGACAATAATTGTTTTGACAAATATTTATGAAATATGTCGAGTTAAGTCATCAGAAACGTGTTTAATTTTAAGGATGTTATATATAGCACAAAGTTTCCAAAATTGTGAGTGTCAGCAGGAGAACTGCTATTCCTTGAAGTCGTGTCTTATAGTAAAGAGATTTGTAATAATTTTGGTGAAAGATAAGATGTATTCTTGTTATTTCTCATATTGTAATAATTAATTTTAGTTGGTGGGAAGTTAAGAAAGAAAATAGCTTTTAGGAGGGCAGCCTATTATAGCTATATGTGAAATAGTAGCTGGTTTTTCTATATTCAGAGCATATAAGAAATCACTCTCAGGGAGATATCAGAGAAATATCATTTGAAACTCCATTACAAAGCAATAGTACTATTGAACAACCCATGGAATTACATTGTGTGGTTTTATGAATTGACATGGGAAGAAAATCTACTGGATGATATTATCTCATATAGATATAAAGAATAATAAACCTAAGATTTGTATATCATGTTTAAAATGTTTAATTTGCGGTGTACTTTTATTTTCTCATTTCTCAGTGTTCACATATAATAATATTGCTAATCAAAAGACATGACATTGCCCCTTGCGGGTACTCAGTGAATCACGCTAAGCAGCGATGTGAAAGCCTCACACTGCACTGACACTGTACTGCTGTGGTTTCTTTAATAGTCTCACTTGGTTGGGACTCTTGAGGTGAAGAACCAGTCTTATTTACCATTGATTTTTCCTTTTTTAGTTAAGATTCCCTATTGAGTATGATTCTCGGGCTCGGTATCAGCTATATGAACAACTTTATCTAGACCTGTGTCTGCCTTTAATAAGTTTTGCATCTAGTGTATCATTTCATCTTTGGCAATTATTTCTATTTATACATATATTCATTTTATTGAGTTTCACTTTTCTGAAACTGTCATTTAAAGGATGTAAACCATAAAGTATGAAATTCAGTTATGTGGAGATAAGAATCTATTTTTTTCTCTTTATCTCCTCCCCTTTTCTGCTTTCAGTGTATATTGATGGTGGTTGGTTATCAATTAGCATCTAAAAATCCATGAAAATCTCAGTAACTTGTGGACTTCCAGTTTATCTAAATTGATAGAGATGACATAAAAGATTTTCTACCTTGTCCTGTTTCAGTGTAGCTTTCATTTTGATTTATTAAAAAGCATTTTTTCCCCAGCAGTTTCTTATTTCCATAAAAATGTTTATTTCCTTTTTCTAATTAATTTAACATTTGCTGCTGCTGGAGACAATATTATTGTGTCCTGTATGTTTCTACTCAGTAAATAGAATAGTTCCGGTCTATATTCTCCAGTGAGTTTCAGGTCTCCTAGAGTCTCATCAAGATCCAAACAAGCATTTGCAATTTATAAGCATGTCTTTATTATTTCATCATCGCCTATAAATAACAATCAGTGCCTAGATATAATAGCAATACTTGCTTAGAATTTTTCTTAATATTCCTTTTCTTTGAGCTCACTATTTCTTATACTTTCTATATTTCACTGGTAGGCCATTTGATAGCCTATAGCTTCTCCTTTGTTTATTTTATACTTTGGCTGCTTCAGTGCTTAATAATAGCTGCTAATAGACTATAGAGCAGCTGAGGAAAAGCTTAGACCTGACCCAGGAAAGCACAGCACTTAAAGGTATAGTACAGTAACTCTAACTGAGAAGCCCTGACCTTCAGCAATTGTAAAGTTAATTGCCTGCAAGTTCCTCATTTATATATATGAATTAAGTAGCCTAGCAGTTACCTATTAGATGTTAACAAAATGCTTCATTTGTAGCCATTTAATAAAACATTTATTAAAGTCTTGTTTTATTATGAAGTCTACTTTGGCATTGATAGTTCATTAGTTATGTTCCCACAGCTTTTTACCTTGTAGTTCAGTAATGCTTTGCTAATTATTAATGTATGAAATTGCATATTAAATTACCTTTATATTATTGCATGTTTAATTTAAATATTGAGATGTCCTGGGCTGCTTTAATATGAAGTCAATTGCTACATCTTTAAAAAAATAAAAAGCTAAACAGAAGTATCATTTACTAAACTAAGATATTCTCATTTTTTCCCTACTTTTATCTTCACTCCAAATGGTTCTAGAGAAAGGCAGAATAACCATATGGTTATTCTGAATCAGCCTTGCCAGTTAGAAGTCTAGGCTGTAGTCCACACATCGTGGCCGTAGTAGTACCAGGGGAAAACTTTGGCATTTGGAAACTTGCACATACCTCCACCTTCGTGCTGATAACCAATTACCTTTAGCAAGATACTAAGTAGTAAGATCCTTTGTAATTGAAGATAATAAGTAAAATATCCCTAGGAGAATAATCCACTGACTTCTGTTTACTGATTGATGCCATGCCATTTGATTAAAGGTAGTTTGGGGAGACTCAAGGGCACCTGTGGGGAAAGAGAATATCACAGAATATAGAAAAGATGTACAAAACTGAAGAAGCTAGGGTTGCTGAACACAAATTGCAAAATTGAACCTGGGCCTAGATTAAGAAATTCTGGATTAATTTTTGAGAGTCTCACCATCTCCATTTGTTAAAAACAAACAGTGAAAACAAAACAAAACAAAACAAAAAACCTGCAAACTCATCTAAAACTGTATACCGATAAATAGTAAAAATCAGTTGGGCCTAGATCTTTTGAAATATTTCACCTTTAATAACTTATGATATTTCTTAAAAGGCCTATAAAGGGATATGTGTGCATTTGTAAGAGCAATGGGAAGAAAGAGAGAGTTATGATGTATAAGAATTTGCTAGGAGGTGTTTATATTTAAGGCTCATTTCAATTTGTGGCTTAAAATTTTTTTGTCTCAGTGAGAGGAGGATAAATCAGGAAGCTATTATGGTCCTAATTCAGTACTTGTGCTCTATGGTGACCACATAATTTATCCTCAAACCAGGACAATCTGAGAGCAAAAGGGGAATAATAGCAATTACACTGGAATGACTGGCATAAACTGAGGTTGTCCCAGGCAATGAGGGACATATGGTTACCTTACTAACTTTTATTCCCAAGAGTAAAGTTACTTTTAAGCCCATATTATCTTATACCAAAGGGAAATAATAAAATAAAGATCAAACATAAGAGGCAGTGGAAAAGCAGCCATTAGTTGAATACAGGTGTAACTTCCAACTTGAACTTGTCTAGTTTCTACTGCCAACTCATAGCTAATATTTAACACTTTGTCATCCACTTCACAGAAGAAGCTTCTGTTAGTCACCAAAATATATAACTCCTAAAATAATACATAAAATATTTATATTCCTTACAATATCAAGAGAATAAGAAGGGACATATTTTGAAGTCATCATACTGAATGAATTTTTTTAAAAAAAGATCAATCTTCATTTTTTCAATGTCAAATGTTAGATTTAAAGGTAAATCATATATTCACTAAAATGTAAAACAAAGAAAAAATTTGGTCCTGAATTTAATCAAAGAATGAATATCCACGTGTCTCTTGCAGTATTATAATTTGGTTTCCAAAACCATTTCCTTACACTGAAATAGAAACCTCATTCTAAAATAAAATATGAGATAAAGATTCAAAGATGATTACTAAGCTAAGTGAAAGCAAAAACATGATTTTTAAATGCAAGATTATTATTAGCCAATTGTAATGCTACAACCTCAACTTGGTTGTTTAGCAGGAATCAGGCAAATAATTAAAATTAGTTTTTCCAAAGAGTTAATGTTGATATACGTTCTTGACAAAAACTTCTTAGATCTAGTAGGAATACAAACACAGTTTAGCATTATGAGAAGAGCATGTGCTTTGTAGTCAGACCTGGTTTCAATCCTAGACCCATCATTTGAACTATATAATTATCTACAAATTATTGAAATTTGAGGTCGATTTCAATGCAATAGTAGTACCTACTCAAAATAATGTTGTATTTATTAAATGAAATAATGTAAGTAAAGCACCTGACACATGATAGGTACTCCATAAATGTTTTCAAAAAATGACATCAGAATCCTCATCCTCATCCTCATCATCGGAGCCATTGCATAGGGTAAGATAACCTAATTGCTTAATAGGTGAACAAATATCTTTTATCAATTAGTAGCTTTCTGTTCTCCAATGGATAAAGTATTTATCGTAACTGGAATATTTATAGGAATAAATAACAAAATTATCTTTATATGTTAGATAAGCCAAGCCTGAACCATAATTTTACGAGAATAAATTTTTTTGTTTTTTTTTTTTCACTATGCCTGTCACTTAATAAAAAGTAGGTGAATTTTTGTCGGTAAGAACCACAAGTCTGCTAATTTTGTTCTTGAGAAGAAAAAATATCTTCAAATTATAATGAAAGGCATTATATGAATAGTTATTCATATGCTTGAAACATTTAATTAACTAAAGTAGTAAATGTTTGGAATGAATCAGTAAAAGCCTTTGATAGATGCATTGTCTCCACATCAGTCAGAAGTTAGACCCCCATTTTATTTAAGGTATTTAAAGCTTTAGGTATCTTTTGAGCATGATGAAGGTACTATACAATAGAGTAGGAGTGTTATTTTGTTTAATTGAACCAGTTTTTTTTTAATAGCAATCAAGGTACCAAGGAAGTATGCATTAATCATTTGCTATAGGCCTAAATAATTTTTGAAAGCACAATTTTAATACATTGTGAATATTATATACTCTGATAATGTTTGGTCTGGGGCAACCAGCAATCTGTATAAAATATTCATAAACAATAACCTTAATTTCCATAATACGTAGGGAAATGAAATCCTAATGACCTCTAACACATTTCTAGTCACCTTTGTGAGCATGGTCAAAGTAGAAAGTCCTCTGTATCATTATTCTGGTTGTAGCTAATGACTGTGATTAAATCATAATCATTTTCTGAATATGATTTATTTACTTCTGCTCTTCCTCTTCTTCACCAACTGTTTTGTGAGCACATTTTTATACTTTTTATACTCTTCACTAATAGTGTCTGTGAAAATACATTTTTCAGTCCTCCTTCCATAATGTGTTTATCTCTACTTAACCTCATTACTACATGGCAATTTTATCTTTTCCTAGAATTAATTTTTGTCCAATTTTATAACTATGTGTTTTTCTCTGAAATTTTATCCTCTAGTTTCATTACCAATTAATATATTCCCTGTCAAAGATAACTGCTCATCTTTTCCTGTGTTTCTTCATTTTTCCTTGACATACTTTTTGCCTGTTTTATTTCTTTCTCCTTTCATTTCAAGGCCGAGGTAAAGCCTGTTTTCTATTACACCATTCTCAGACCCTTTTCTTCTTAGCCCATAAGATTAAATTCGTGGATATGCAATTAACCAACTAAGCTTAATAAATTCTATTTGATAACCCCTCTGATTTTTCTCTGACCCTCTTTATGATTTCTTAGCATCTCACCTCATGTTCTGAGCCACTTAAAAGACTACTACCAGAAGTCATCTTGTTCCAATTACATCCTGCACTAATATAATATTGCTTCTTTCTGGTCATGGAATACTAGAAAAAGCATTGGTTTGGGGATAGACAGACCTAAATTAAAATCTCAACATCCTACTAGCTATGTAACCTTGAGCACATTACTCATACATTTTATCTTGTTTTTTTGTAAAATAGGTTTGATAATATTTCACTAAAATTTTATAAGGATTCATTGAAACGTCATATATAAAGTGCCTGGCATTTTATTTTGTCTGCTTTTCTTTATTCCTCTCTTATGCTACACATTTAAAGGTAAGATCATTGACTTAGTATTTTTGAAGGAAAATGACAACTTCCAAGAACCTACAAGTCGACTAATTTTTGTGAACAATAGCTTTTTCTATTTTGGAGATAGGCATTTTTGTATTGTAAGAATAATCACTATATTCTCAGTTTCACTGATGTGACTTCCTAGAGGAAATGGACTATGAAATCAATTTTCAAATGCAGAATTTGTTTTTTTTTTAAAAAAGGTAACAACCATAAGATGGGGAGAGAACTTTCTGAGGTGAGATAGTGGTGTTACATAAAATAAAGCCTGAATGCATTCATTCGTTCAGCAGATATTTATGAAAGTCTTATAATGTGCCAGTATGGAAAATTCAAGTTTGTTAGAGATGACCTGGAGAAGTTGTGACTATTGTGAAAAAAATGGGCTCTATTTCAAAACAAATTTCTTAATTGGAATTAATCTTAGAAATTATCTCTTTTTTTTTCATTTTTTTAAAAGACCAATTGATATTTAATAAGATGCCTGAAGTCACATGGCTAGTTAGTGTTAGCTCTTGTCTAAATCTCAAATCACAACTTCTAAATTTATTACCTTTTCTTTTAGTGTCTTCATATTTTTTATATTATATCTGACAGGAAAAAAAAAATCATTCAATCTCAAAATACATGTATTTGTTAAATTATAAATTTTACAGATGTAACAATGTAACTATACATATATAAAAATTGAAAATAAAATGAAATAAATAATATTTTAAATAATATTTCAATATTAATTTTGTTTATTTCCTAAATTATTTATTAAATATAAATTTATAAGATAATTTTTATCAAATATTAATTATACCTTAAGTTTTTCAATCCTGTCTAACATTTATATAAATTTTCTATTGCAATTATATATAAGTTGTACAACATGATTTTTTAAGTTGTACAACATGATGATTTAATATATATATACACACTATGAAATGATCACCACAATCAAATTAATTAACACATGCATCAACTCACATAGTTACTTTGTGTGTGTGTGTGTGTGTGTGTGTGTGTGTGTGTGTGTGCAGGTGTGTTAAAAACATTTAAGATCTACTCTCTTAGCAATTTCAAGTATAAATACAATGTCACTGACTATAACCACCAGGCGATACATTAAATCCCCAGAGTTTATTCATCTTATATTGAAAATTTGTACCCTTTGACCAGCATCTCCCCATTTCCCCGACTACCACCACCCCCGCCTTCAGCCCCTGGCCCCAGCAACACCGTTCTCTCCTTTATTTCTATGAGTTCGACTTTTTTAGAAATCTGGCTAATTTCTCTAATGTTCTAGCAAACTAATTGAAAGTTATTGCATTTTCACATTTTTAAATAAATAAGAACAAAACTCAATAAAAATCATGTTTTGCAGACTTTTAAGCAGTTTAGAAAATTGAAAGTTGTTATGGATGTCTATCATTGTTCTTGGCAACAAAATCATATATTGATGGAATGTTTCCAAATGCAAGTTTTAAAAATATTCTTTCTGGACTAAGAGTATGTTTAGAGAAGCAATACTTTCGTATTCATTCTTGAATACTACCTTGAAGAGACCGATTAATAATTTTTTCAACTGGTAACATTAATGACAGCTTTTTTTCATTACAGAAAAGGTCGGCAAATTTGAAACCTTCTTTTTATATATTTTACTCATTTTTAAGGCTTATAACTCTTTGAGTACTTTGCAGTGAGCTAACTGGCTAACCTTTAATTGATTAAAAAAGGTTTTCAAGATTACTCCACAACTCATCCCTCAGTATTATGAAAAGTCTTGTATTTAATCACACACAACCTGCAAAATCTAAAAGGTGAGGACATTACTATCAACTCCTCTACTTGGCAAGCTCTTGCTCTTCTCTCAGGACAGCTCTTAGCCAGTAGTGACTCTCCAACAAAAGGACTGAATGTAGGCTCCACCATCATCAATGTATTATATATCATAAAAGCTTAATAGATAGGCAATACATACAAGTAGAAGTGTGTTTTAAACACGAGTTAAGGTATATACCTCATATAGAGACTACTACAATATTATGTAACTGGTTAACAACATAAGTTTTAGGACAAAAAAGGCCTGGCTTTGTTCTTATATAAACTTTGACATATTAAGTCTCAGTTTCCTCATTTAAAAAAGTATATTTTGAACACATACACACACACATTGGGGATTTTGTGAAGTTTAAATTGGGTAGTATTAGCACACAATAAATAGGTGTTCAGTAAGCTTTACTTAACCACTTTCCACTCTTTTTACTGGTTGTTTTCTGTTTTGTTTTGTTTTGTTTTGTTTTGTTTTGTTTTGTTTTGTTTCGTTAAATATTTTTTGCTCACTATCACGCATCTGATTGACTATGATACCTTCAACATCTCTTACAACCCTGAACTTCTCTTGTTCTTCACATACTTATATCTATACCTGAAATTTTTTATCTAGATCACACTTCTCAAATTTATAGAAAGAACTTTACTGAATAATTTTAAGCATAGATGGCCATCAATAATTAAAGGAATTAATAATTAAATAGATTAAGCCTTATTCAAATACCACATAGCAATTTTAAGATGTTCTTTATCATTTTCATTTTAACTTATTTAGTATGTAATAACTTCCAATGGTAGGTATAATTGAAATCTTAAAACCTGTAAGAAAATATCTAGCATAACTCATGCATTTGATAACTACGCCATTGAAATATCTAAAATGTAAAGCAAAGACCGTTAAACTATTTTAACTTTCTTGATAATGGTAAAGAAAACTCTGGCATATTTTTAGAATTAAACTGCCCAGTTGTCATTCAGTTCTTAATGCTCCCAAACTCTGTAACATGATTCGGTGCTTGATTATAGACATGTCTAAGTTAAAACAAGTAATAGTAAAAAATATTTTTCTTCCTGCTATAACCCTATATGTTTATACAGCTCCGGTTATACTTAAATTTTATATTATATATACATCTCTCAGTTAAAATTGAAAAGTGAACATGGAAGATAATAAAGAATTCTTTAAAATATATTTCCCACAAATCACCTTAATACTCGCTAGAATTCTGCCTCCAAGTTTTCAGAGATCAATTAATACATATTGCTATACTTACCATGAGCATATTTGTTTATTTAATATAATTACAAATTGATATAGAGGTAATTGCTAAAATGCATAATTTAATACATTTATATTGTAATTTTTTGGTAAAATATTAAAAACAATTTTTGCCTCAAACCACTTTTTTTACAACCACTAATAGCTTATATTAATTCAGGTAACAGTCGTGAAATGTATCTTGTTTATAAGCTTTTCATTTAAGACATTTTTCTTGCTGGGATCACCTGGCGTGAAAGTTGTCCAAAGATAATAGCACATCAGTTCAAGAGTGTAATAGATTTGAGATCGCAACATGCTATCAGCACAAAGAAGTAGTTTATCAGTCTCAGTAACTCACTGTGTCGCAGCTAGAATCATTACATATTTGTTCTTTTGTTTTTCATCAAAATATATAATTTACATTCTAATGTTGATTACTCACTTGGGGGATGCTTTCATTTCCTTGTTTAAAAAAAATGTTTTAAAGTGTATACCATAATTAATTTAAAGTTTATTTAATAAAAGAGTAATTTTAATTAGTAGAAGTCTAAAGTATTTTCGTAATTCAGGGGTGCATCGTGTATTACTATAAAACATTTTCAATTAAATTTGTAGAATGATACTTTTATATTAGAAGCAAAATAATGAATCCATTTTGAGCAAGCCCTGGCCAATTCTTAGAAAATGTATACACGCATACACACACATGGCATATGTACCTTTTCTAGACTCGTCCTATTTAAAAATTAGCAGAAATCAGATTAACAAAATGCAAAGAGAAAAAGGTTTTAACTTTAGTTTATTGTTACTCCCTCTAGGTGAACTGTATTATTTCTTAAATGTTCCACCTTTTTATGAGCCCTCGAGACAAGCCTTTTCAGTTTATAGATTTTATTTGCTAATTTTTATTGTTATGGCTTTTGTCAAGTATTACTGCCACCACAGTGGTTATCAAAGAAGTAATTAAAAACTGGTCCTTCAAATACTTTTGACTTTCCTCATACCAGTTAAGTACTCTTCTAGCTTCTCCTGTATCCACCTTTGAAAGTATGTTTTAAAATGGGTGAAAGAAAAACCTTTCTCTTTAATTATAATAATGAGATTCAGTGTGGGATTTTCTTTTCAGTTATGCTGGAATTCTGCTCCCTCTGAACCTCAGTAAGAGAATTTTTCATGCTGCTGTATTGGAGGTCAGAAGCTACCACCTCTGTAGCCCTTGTCAGAATGTGGTAGTGCATCCACCGTGACCAGTACTAGGAACATCACCTCGATTGTCACTACTTTGTCCTCAGCAACTTACAAAGGAAGAAAAGTTGGGGAAAAGGCATGTCATGCAGAAAAATACTTTTATTCCTTGTCCTTCTCCTCAGAATAGCAGATGTGTAAAGGGGTAAGGAGGTTGCGTGCGTGTGTGTGTGTGTTTACACAGCGCTTTTAAAATATTTAGAATTGAAAGCAGATAAAGGAAATGAGTAGAGGAAGCTCTTTCTTTCCTATATAGATTTTAATACATTGAAGCAAAGTATTTAAAGGACAAAAGAATATATAAACAACTACTCCAGCCAGAAAGGTTAAGAGTAGAGAAATAATATGATCTATATGAAGAAAGCAGAGAAACAAACTTTTTGGGAAGTTGTAACTACGCAGAGTGAATTATCAGCTAGACTTATACATGACTCACAAATCCAAATATTCAGTTCAAAAAGAAAAGAAAGAGAACCCCTAAAGAAGTTGCTTGTGGAATTATAGTATATTGACGAATGTTTTATAAGCACATGGAAATATTGATACAAAACAGAAAACAAAGAATCAAAATAGAACAGATACTGGTTTGTCATTTAGAGATAAAGGCCAGTTCACATGGTAGATACTTACAAAGTTGCAATGAAATTAGAAAGTATGAGGAAACTGATTTTTGAACAGATAGGTGAAATTAAAAGAGAAGAACAATAAAGAAAGGAGATGACATGAAACAACAACAACAAAATGTTTAAGCCGTTTGACACTGAGGTCAGATGGATTGAGCCTTGTGTTGTACAAATTCCGTTTGTTCTAAATGGACTACTTGAAGTGACCTGCCAGCAAGGGACTTTCTAAGCAGGAGTCTTTTGAATTGATTTTCTGATTTGTTATACAATCTTGATGCTAGTCTGGAAGTTAAATGGAAACCAAGAAACTAATATGCCAATCACCATTCTGCAGAGGTTCTCAAAGTGCAGGTCCTGGACCAGTAACATCCACTGCTGAGCTTCCACCCTGGACCTTCTGTTTTAACAAGCCTTCCAAGAGATTCGAGTGCAAGCTCAAATTTGAGAACCACCGCTTTAATGTATGGAATGGTCTCAAAGTACATTTCAGCTCATATTGGTGACCCTGACCTTTGACTACATAAGTTCACAAGACCTACCAACACCTGTGATCCCATAATCAGTCTGGTTGAACTGTTTTCCTATGCAAGGTGGGTGAATACCTTTTGCAGTCTTATGCACTTGCTAGTGTGGGTGGGTTTCCCCCTGAAATTTCATAGCAGCCTCTGTAGTCTCTTAGTTTGGGAATCTTACAGAGCTTCTGAGGGCCATCATCCTTGACTGATGCAGATGTCTCTCCACTAGCTAGGTATTTAAACACAGTAGGTAATTTACTAGCTGTCTCTGGGTATCCTTTGAGAATCAATTGCTAAAAGGTAAGGAAAACAAACAGGAACCCAGCCTTGAATAAGAACAGGTAATTTTTTATATGGACTTGCTTTCCTTAGTTTTCTATTGAATACCTGCCAGAAATTTTGTATTTTCTTGCATCATTATCTAAAGCATATCACTTAAATAAACTGCTTTTTCAGCCTGTTAATGTGTTATAAACACATTGTTAAATATATATTCAACAGATAATCCAGTTGGCTATGGATTTAAAATTCAGAATTTGCTAGTGAAAATTCTAGAGACTGTAATAATGAAGTACAGGTGTTCAAAATGCTTAGATAATAGTTAATGTCATCTTTCAAGTATATCATTTCTTTAAAATATATACTGACAAATATTTTGGGCTGTTTTAACTTTTACAATATCAAATATATATACTCTCAGATACAGATCACTAGTAATTAAATGAGTGATAATGGGCAGCATCGAAGGAAAATAATGCACAATAGATTCTGTACATTTGGACAATTTTTATGAAATATTTTATCTTAAAATGAATTTTAGGCAAACTGTCCATTGTTTTGGCATTATCAAGTGACTAAAACTATTTGAACTCAGTAGTTAATTTTAGCCTTCATATATTTCCAGGTAAATTTAATCCACAAGTGTGGGATTCATTTGCTTTAGATCTGAAAATGTCATTTTGGAAGAGTCGTTTGATGTTGAGGAAATCTTGTGAGACCTTTAATAAGCCTCTTAAATCCCAGAAGTTATATTTTGCCTGAAGGAAAAGAAACCTATACCTTAAAATTTCCTTAGCTCTTAAGTGAGAACTTTGGATTCTGGAAAGGTTGCAGATTTGACCAAATATAGCCAATCTTTCTTCTCATTGGCATATTGTCTTTGAAATCAGAGCCTCTAATTTGAAGCAAGCAATCTAAATTCTATGTAGATTTTTTATTGTTTTGCCTAGACACACAAGTAGAAGGCAGGACATAAAGACATTTTATTTAAATACTTCACATGTACTTTGATGTGCATTACTCTTTGTTCGGTGAAGAATGTAAGAAAGAGGAGGGAAAAAAGCATCAGCATTTCTGTGCAGTAGAACCTTTCTCCCTGTAAGGTACAATGTGTTATGTACAATAGAAATATTTTTCCAGATGTCTGTATGTCACTAATAAAGATTTCGACTGTGCCTTAGGGACAGAAGCTAAACGACTATACTCTTTTGTTCTAATCATTTATTTTGTTTTTAATCTCTAAAAGGGTTTTTAACACTGCATAAAACATTGAAGAAAAAGAACCCTTTCTATAAAGATAACCAATTATGAACTTAATCTAATTAAAATTTCATTCAGTGGTTACACACTTTCCTTTTGACTTTTATATTCTGTCCTGATGTCCCTTTGAGGAAATGACTCAAACCACTTTGAATGATGCTATAACACATTTTCCAGGGATGCTTTTCATTTTGGTCTGTATAATCTCCAACTTTTTAAATCATGTTTTTTATATTAGAAGAATACCGTGATTATATTTACCTCCTGAATAAAAGATTACTATTAACTTATTTGCTTCCTGGTGACCCTCTAAGCTTATAATTTAATTGTATATTATAACTTATTTAATTTTGTACTTGATGTTAGTATCTTTTAAAAGAGCATTGATACGTTTATATTATATATGATATAATATAGGCAGGCACATTTAAATTTACCCAAAAAGATGTGATTATTTTTCCACTAAATAGTTTATGTTAGTAAGTTTTGTGGTTATTACTTTGAAAGGCAAAATCAAACAAAAGTGAACAGTTATGAAGGATCAAAGCATACCTGCTAGGAGATGATATAAAAAATATAAATTATAAGAAGCAATTGTAGGTGACCTAACATAGGAGTAGATGGGTATTATGACTGGACCTATAGAAGTAATTCAGTGTACTGTGCAGGGCCTGTATTTAAAACATGACATCTCATTTGAGAGTAGAAGAAAGTTTGAAATGGAAATATTATTTTGCCTCTTCTCTGCCTCTGCCAAATAGATTAAAAGGGGGGAGTTGGGGTATAAGAACTCAGAAGAACAACTCTACCCTGACACAAAAAAAAAGACAACGGAAAAAAGAAGAGAAAGAAATGCTGTGAAGGAAAGAATGCAAGATCCTCTGACAGGCTGAATACTGGATGAGAGGAGTGGGCAGGCAGGAGACAATAATTGAAAATTACCCCTATGTCCACCAGGAGAGAAACCTAAAGGATAGAGTTACTAACCGGGACCTAAGGGCGGGAATAGGGACAGCCAGAAAGATGAGGAAATTCAGTCTTTGTCCCTACTGAAATTAAATTTGTGACATGACCCATAGAAAGATAACATCAGAAAATCGGTTAGAAGTATAAGCCAGAACAGAAGGTGGGAGCCGAAATGAAAATGTTGGTTGGAAGGCAGGTCGGCAAAGAAGCAGAGCTTTCGACTTAAGAAGAAAAACAAGCAAGTGTTAATTGTGCTTATTATAGAGCAGCCCTTCGCCTCCACGGTTTCTTTGTGACATGGCATTACAGTTAATGACGCCACGCCGTTCCTCAGTTCTTGTCTGGTTGCTGTTGTTGTTAAATAGGATCCCCCTCCAGATTCCACAGCCGCAAAGCAACTGTTAGTGCTCAGTGACCTTCTGCACCCGCTGTCTTCGGGGCTTTGAAATTGATTTTCCTCATCTCAGTCTCTGATAGTCTCTCTTCAAGTGTGCCTGTCTAGTTCATCACCAGAGTGAGAGCGGCGGCACAGATAGCTGAGGAACTGGAGGCGGGCGTCACGCAGGGCGTCGCTGGAAACATCAGAACGGAATCGGCCTGCTCCAGTGCGCTCTGTGTTAAAAAGGAGCCGCCGCTGCTGCTTTATTGCTGGATTCAATGGGGAATATTCTCACAGGATTCACGTTTTTCATTCCCAAATATGGTCTGAGAAGGAAAGAAAATTTTCTGTCTTTATTCTGCAAACCTCATGCGGATGCCAGGTCAAAACCATATGTTTCTGATAGTAATTTTTGCAGAATTTTTTATACATGAGAAGCATATTCCCAAGGCTGTAGGCAGAGAGTCACAGGATGGGGACAGACTGTAATGACACACGGATATCTGTGCCTTACAGTGAGTGAATTAGGCAATAAAAGCGTTTTCTCATGAATTCATTGTATAATTTTCCCATAGCTGAATTTCAGCATTCACTTATCTGTTTGCTCATTAAATATTCGTAGAGTTCTAGACATGTACTCAGCATTGTGTTAGATGTTGAAGCGGTTAAAAATAAGTCGTGGGCTTAAGGACATGCATTAGTCACAAGGTACACTTGTCAGTGCTTGATATTTTCTACAGTGCAGTAGAAAGGACACTGATGACTTTGGAAAGAAAGCTTCCTGTCTGAACCTAAAAAATAACAAGACTCCTACCGAATATGACACATGTTCTCCTCTACAGGATATATGTTGACATAGTCCTTTTCTACTCTTCTAATTTATGTCTAAGAAGTCTTTACATATGCATTTTAGCATATCTATTTTGAGGCCTAATTTAGCTAAAGGAATTTTTTTCACATGAATGACACTATTTGGTTTCCAAGTACAGCAGCATAAACAATCTTTATAAATTCTTTACTGACATACTGGAAAATCATCTGAAAATATCAAAGACCAGTGATCTTAAAATATAGTGCACTGGTGATTTGGCTTCTCTTTCAGTGTTTTATAATGGTTTTGTATTTGTTATGGACATATATCCAAAGCACTAATTCAGTGCCCCCCAATGGTCTTTCAGACAGAGGAAGGGGAAATGTAATTCTGAGCTTTAAAGTCCGTGGCCAACAAATACAATTAAATTCTGTTTTCTTTTGCAACAAGAGTAAATTTATGTATTGAGTAAGTTAGAAACGCCTTTAAGGTAAAGCTATCTTCAGTCCCACTAATATTGATGAATAGTGTATTTTTGAATATCATTACATTTTTTTTAGCAATATTTCAAAGTTGCATACTGCTCTAAGAAAAATAATTTTGTAGCAATTCAAGCCTGGTTCTTGAAAGAGTTCTTTACCAGTAGCACCAAAGCAGATGAACATTGTGGGTTGACATCACAGATTTAGAAATTGAAATGGAGCCGTCTAATTTGAAGTCGGTGTGTGCATAGCTCCTTGTCTTGCACACAGTAAATAATACATGTTCTTTAACGTCAGGCTAAGATCATAATGTAGAGTCCCACAGGCTCATGTTCAAACTTCATTTCCCAGAAAGAAATGACTCAAACTACTTTCAATAAAGCTATAACACATTTTCCTGTAATTTACAACTTTTATTTTTATTTTATTTATTTATTCATTTATTAGCTGTGGATCCTTGTCCAAGGTACTTAATTTCTCCAAGACTGACTTTTCACATTAGCAATTTTACAAATTAAACATTTTACAATGTTTATTGAACAACTATTATGTGCCAGGAACTTTCTAAGTTCTGAAAATACTTAGAGGCAAATAAGACCTTACAGTTTACATTCTCGTGGGAAGAGACAGCCAATACATTTGTGCGGTGAATATTTATATCATTCTTATCCATCAGTGTGATATGTTAAACAGCTTTATTTCTTTAAACGTTTCTGTCTATATTTTATTTGAAGCCCTCCTTCCTCAAACAGGAAGGTGTCTCCCTCCTATCCCACCCCCTTTCTGGCTACTGTGAGCACAACAGGGAGCATCAAATGCTTGGATCTTCTTCACCAAGACACTGAGTGCTCATGCTATGTGTTCTTACTAATCACCATGTTGCTGCTGAGGGAGCCCGCATTCCTGTCTGTGTGGCCTCTTCCGGTCTAGTGGCACACTCTGCCATTTCTGTGCTACTAAAGCCGTAGAAGTACTTCTGCTTCGTACGGATAATTGTGAGACCCAGGAACCTCAGGGAGGCTCTCTGTACCTGCGCCACCTACACACTCCACTCCACACATCAGTGTTCTCTGTGGAATGCTATCACCCCTGCAGGTCTCAGATTTCCCCTGGCCTCCCGATATTCTGCCTGGTCTTTCCCTCTCCAGGACTCTGCCAGGGGAGCCAGGAGCAGGGCCTCTGTTTCTGAGGCACGGTGGATCTTCTGGCCTCATTCATTCCCCTTTTTCCCTCTTCCTAGCTCTTAATGAGAAAGTTTTCTAGTCTAAGGGGAATCTTTATCTCCTAAATTCTATTTCTTTCTAACATTTTGGCTATATCCTAAATCCTTTCTATTTCTATTTCTCCCCAGAGGTTTTTCCTGGTACCAAACACTAAGGGCAAGAGAATCTGTCTTTGGTCATGGACCTACACGCTTGTTGCTATTCAGATGCTGCTTGTGTCTGTGTGCATAGTGTCATCATGTAGCTCTGTCTGCTGTTTCGGTACCCTCAAGCATGGCATGGACGTGGTAGGGAGAGCCTTAGACTTCTGTGGCCTTTTGCCACCTCCCTAGACTTGCCACAAAGCAGAGGGCAAGCTTCTCTTTCTGGGCCCTGTGGAGTCCTCTGCACTCATTAGCTCCCGCGTGGTTCTCTTCCTGCTCTCATCCTAAAGATAATCTAGTAGTCTGGAGGGAAACCCCGTTTTATCTCATACCGTATTTCCCAAACATAATGGTCATATGCTGGTCCACTCCATTTCACCCAGTAGACTGGGCTTTAAAAAACCAGCAAGATACTCAGGCTATTTCTACTTCTCATCTTGTCTTATCTCTCCTGGAGGCAGTGCAGTAAAGCGGCTGCTAGAATTAAGAGAGCTGAGGCAGAGCAGGGACAGAAAGGGGGTGGGGGAATTTCAGAAGGAAAAAACACTTAAAATAGTATTTTAAAATTTTAATCCACCACACAAGCAAATAAACAAGAGCATGCATGATTGTAAGAAACGTTTTGAAGAAAATAAACATAATGATATGATGGAGGGTAAAGGGAACAGGGTTTTTGTAGGATCTTTGTCCAGTAGCATTTATCCATCCAGCCTGACATCCACCTTCTCCAGAAGGAATGGATATGCATCCTTTGGAATGCATTTTTTATCTTCTCCGGTGGCATTGAAGAAATGGTCTGTTGCTGTAGTCTGCTGAGCCTCTTGCTTGCTCTTCATGTATAATCCTAAAAAAAAAATTAAAGTGAGAATCTAGATTAGAGGATCAACTGCAGCTCATAGGCCAAATCCAGCCTGTCACCTGCTTTTGTAGTGATCAGGAGCTTAGAATGGTTTTATATTTTTAAGTGACTGAAAAAAAAAAATGAAAACGAAAGGTATTTCATAACATGGGGAAGTTATATGAAATTAAAATTTCAAAGTCTATAAGATTTTACTTGAATACAGCCATATGCAAGCATTCAGGTTGTCACTGTCATGAGATAACAGCAGAATTGAGATGGTATGGCCAGAAGAACCTAAAACATTTACAGTTTGGTCCTTTACAGAAAAAGTGTGCCTGCACCTAATCTAAATGACCAGGTGACTCCTAGGCGTGATAGTCCATCTTCTCCCCCAGGCAGAATACATGCCCGTGTATGAAACCACCAACATCAGATTTGTAAATCAGGCAGTTCATTTCACATACATTGGTTTTGAGGGTGTTGTCTGTATACAACTACCCAATTATTCACTTACTAATTTTCTAGAAGTGGACTGTAACTTAAATACCTGATTATCCTTTCTTAGGTGATAATATACATAAGACCATGAGTTTGTTTCTTTTTTAATTTATCAAACACTCACACTGTGCTTGCTTTATTTTAAGCACTTTACAGTAAATGTTAACTCATATAAGCCTCATAGCAACTTCTGAGAGGTAGATAGTATTACAGTTCCTATTTTACAGATTAATGGGAACACCAAAACTCAGAAAGAGGTTAAGTAACTGGCCCAAGGACACAAACCTAGTAGGTGAGTAATAAAGCAGGAGTTGAACCCCAGAAGTGTAACTTTGGAGTTTTATCTTTTTAGCCCTTTAATTTGATATATTCAATCTATTTTTAATGCACTTTAAAATAAGTACATGAGTTTCAAATTTTAAAATATTCAACTATGTACCATCTAAAATAATCTTGCATAAAGACTGTACTGTACCATGGGAGAGTATTCTAGGACACCTATAATCTGAATATGAATGAAAGAACAAGTCCATTGACTTCATTGAACATGTCTTTAAGGAACTAATGATAACTGTTAAGACACAAACTGAATACGCTATGAATTACTAGCATAATCATGAAATGTAAACCATGAAAACATGGTGCTTTTTAAAAATCTGAGGACTTAGGGGTATTGTTAACAGAATCTTAAAATTAGTCACTTTTTTTTTAAAGATTTCCTCATACAGCACACTTGTCATGTGATCATTCAATTTCTGTTTGATCATTTTCAAAAGAAGAGAGCATAAAACTTTTACAGGCAGTTTGCCCTACAGTTTATGGCTCAGTTCAGGAAGCTTTCTATATTTGATCTAGATCTTGCTTTGCTGACCTCTTTATTTCTTTAAGTTGATTTAAGAAAATGTTCTGTGATTCCTTCCTTTCTCTCCCTTCCCCCCACCACCAACAGATTTACCTTCCTGGTTATGTTTGACATAACCTAAAAAAATTGGCTTGCCCACCTCCAGAACTGACCAGCTGCCTGAGTCCAAGTTCGATAGCACTGGTTAGTATGGGAGAATTAGAATGTTTCATGGACATCCAGGAAATAGATCAGTCTGCAGACTATCAATGTGCTCATGCATTCTTGTGATTATATGACTGCACATTCTCATAAAATAGTAAATACACATATAGCTATAAAGTAATAAGATTCGTTTTCTTAAACAAAATGTGAAGGTGTTTTTAAGGCACTTCATAAAGAGAAATTCCAAAATGGCTTTGTGCAGGAAATGCTATAATCAGAATAACTGTATAGTTTCTCAAGATGTCTGCTTGAAGGCATGCTAATCACTTGTGTGCATAAATACTGCTGTATACATTACAAATCTGTCTCTTTCATCAGCGTCATTTTTATGAGTTTTTTTTTGGTTAAAAGATTTTCTTAATTTCTATTTTTAATTATATGAAGTACGTGGTTAAAAGACAGGAGAGCTAATGCGTAGCTGTCTCTGTCTCTACACTTTAACATATTCGCATATTGATATTGGTAATGTGTAATGATATTCTCCTGTTCCACAGGCATTTCCTATTCAAAACAGGAACAGGGACAACGCCACTGTTCAGTACTGCAACCCCGGGATACACAATGGCATCTGGCTCTGTTTATTCGCCGCCTACTCGGCCACTACCTAGAAACACCCTATCAAGAAGTGCTTTCAAATTCAAGAAGTCTTCAAAGTACTGTAGCTGGAAATGTACTGCCCTGTGTGCTGTAGGGGTCTCCGTGCTCCTAGCAATACTCCTTTCATATTTTATAGGTAAGAACAAATTTTTAGAATTATTTTGTCTGTAAGTTCGAATGTGATATTGTTGTTTTATTGGTTTTATCTATTTATTTGGTCAAGAAGTATATTTGGAGGTTATATTTTCTGGAGAAAGGTTTGGTAATAATATATAACACACAGGATATTTTAAGTAATTTTCAATAAATTTAGATAAGTAAAAAAGCTGCATTTGCTTAAAGAACAAGTTATATTCATTCTTGGGCACAGATGCTAGTGTTTGACATTTGTCTTTGACTTATCCCTTGTGAAACATGGGTAACTCTTTATCATTTCGTGTACACAAAATAATTCATATACTCCTACAACAGGTATTAGGGAACTCTGCTACTTGTGATGTTACCCGTCTTTCAGCTAACTTGGCTATCCAAATGTAAAACTCATCACTCAGTACCATTATCTTCACTCAGGAACCATCTCCCGAGAACCATACATCTGTAAAACAATGAAAGGACTATTTCCATGTTCACATATGTAGATCTTTCAGCTTTTCTGATGTAGTACTGATGTTAACCCAAATAATGGAAGCTGCGAATAGAAGTTCTATCCCTCTTATTTAACTGTTTTTTAACACACATGAGCATTTGAACTATTAGAAATGACTTTTGAAGATGTCAGAAATGACCACATCTGATTTTGATCTACTTCTAAGTATAGGGAAAGGCCTACCACATCAAAATGCTAATGATGTCCACTGAGTTAAATCACAGGCTGTGTGGTTTATCCAACAAGAACAATAGTCAGTGATGCATTTTCAGGTTTACAAAGCAATTTGTAATGCCCCATGAAATTCTGTAACTGAATAAGCGCATTATAGAGCTGTATATAGAATAGTATGATGCTCGTGCAATGAACCGATTTCTATCATTAGCTATAGTACTCCTTATTTATAAATTATGTACTTTGGAAAGTGAAATAAACATTTTGAGTCACAACATTTAAGAGAAAATTAGAATTTTAGAGTATGAAGAAACTTTAGAGATAACTGAGTCAGGGATGGCAACTATGTGGTACATTACGTACTATTACTTCCAATTCTTTTGACCATGGCAGGCATCACTAATGAATCAGGGCGCTCTTTCCCACTGACCCTGGATCCAGCCTCATTATCGTCATCACAGTGCTGCATGCAACACCTCATAAAGCCACTGTCTATCAGTGATAAAAGCAAGATGGAACCTTTTTGTCATTTTTCAATCTAATTTAACGCCCTCCTTGTAAAAATTGTCAAACCAGATACAGAAAGGGTTGTCACTTGCCGAGATCACACACTAATGAAACAATGCTATGCTATTTTATAACATTCAAGGTAAATGAGAAATATTACAATAAAAATCAGTATTCAGACACGGATTTTGTAATATTCAGCTAGAAAATAACCAGCCATTAGGAGAAGCACTTCTAGTTAGCTTTATAAATTATTTATATTTGTCAGCAGTGTGCTGCTAAAGAATATTAAATGGTTCTGAAATGTATCAGTCATAAGTGGCATGGAATAAATTAAGCATACATATTTGTAGGGGATTCTCTAACTGTAGTACATGCCAAACAGATAAATACTGTACAGAGTTGGAATTCAGTGTCTGTGTTGTTGACATGTTATCGGGCATCCTTTCTGATTGTAAGTGCTTGTGTCCTACGAATTGTTAAATATTTTGACTATCAGCTCTGATACTATTTAGTTTTATTAGCATTGTGTGACTAGCAGGAAAAGTATTATTTTAATGTAAGATTAGATCACTGTTACTTATGAGACTGGTACTCTTTTCAGGACTTATTAGTGAATATAATTGAGTATCAGACTTCTAAATAAAAACTCAAGTTTATTTTTTTCAAATTGCCTGTTTTCACTGTTCTGTAGTTAGCATCCTCTTTTATTCTTACTAGTACCACTCTCAGAAAATTCTCCCTTTGATTTTAGTTTTCCCCACATGGAAACATATAAATTTTATAATTAATCTACTTACTTGTAGATATTTGTTTAACATATGTTATCATCCAGTTATTGTGCTAAAAATTAAGACAATACAATCCAAGTGTTACCAAGCAAAAATTACTTTCATCATCAAAGAATTATCTAATATTTTTCCTGCTGAAATTAAGCATAAATATACTTAGAATTTTCACTGGTTTTCCTGTGCTTAAATGCCTAACACACTAATGTAGTGTTTTGTTTGTTTGTTTGTTTAAATCCAGTAAACAATTTCACTTCTTCATCAGTTATCATAACAAATCTTTTCAGACTAAAGATACTGCCTTTACCCTTGATCAAAAAGACTAGGTCATTTCTCTAAGGAAAGGTTGTCCTTTTCTATTGAATGTGCATGTAAAGCAAAGGAAGAAAAGAGACCCTTGCCTGTACAGCTAGATCAGTCTGATAAACCCCAGATTTGATGGGGAAACCAATGTCATCATTACATTGACTTCAGAACCTTTAGCACAAGTGCAGTCATCCTGAACACTTTTTTTTCATTCCCTTAGAGGTCTCCTTCTCTCATATGAACTGTCAGTATAAAGTCAAAGTCTTAAGAACTAAATAAAATATAAAAGTTTGAGGAATTATTTCTATCCCTGAATTTTTCTTTCTCACCTTACAGTAAGATTAGGAGAAGTTATGAGGATGTGGCATGAGCATGTCTCTTCTCTAAGATAACGTTATCTCGTGATTGTCAAATAACTTCTGAAATGGAGGGAGGAAATAAAGAGGGGCAGGCTTTGTTATTTTTTGTTTTTCCTATTCAGAGAATAAAGGAAGGACAAAAAAGAAAGAGAAAATCAATTACTATAGATTTTGTAACTTTTTGCATGGGTAACAACTTTTGGTGCATACCTTTCCAACTATACAACTTTTGATGTATATTTTTCCATGTACCTAGGGTTCCAGATTTTTAATGCATTTTTACTAGGCTTTCTCACTTATTATGCATGGAACACCTTATGTGTATAATTTTACTTAGTGACTTTTTAATTAACTAGTTCTCAAAAATGCAGTGACTATTTTCTTATGCATATGTGTGTTTGTGTGTACATGCTGTTCAATTGGTCAAATTTTTGATCAGAACAAATTCTTTGATAGAAATTTGCTGTGCCAAAGGATAGTCATATTTTAAATTTTGTAAAGCATGGCCAAATTACCCTGTTTATGCAATTACCAATATTTTTAACTCTTGCCAATCTCTGAAGTTAAAACATTTTATTGTTCTCACTTTTCACTAATAGTGCTGAATATCTTTTCATATACTTAATGACCATTTGTATTTTTGTGTGTGAATAGCCTCATTGCCCCCCATTTTTATGTCAGGAATTTTCTCCTTTTTGTGATTTGCAAGCATTTATTTATTAAAGATATGAATCGTTTGTCATATATTTGATATATTTTTCCAGTTTATTAACTTTGTTCATAATTGTATACCATATACCATACAGAATTTTTAGAGTAATCAAATTTATCATTTTTTTCTTTATAATTTCTCATTTCATGTTATACCTATAAAGTCCTTATTTACTCTAAGTATTTTTTTTTAATTCACTTAAATTTTCTTCTAGTTCTTTTATGGTTTTTCAATAACCATTTCTAAGTCAACATTTTTCTAGGTACTCCAATAGATGTTAGAAGTTCAAATTAGCTCTCCATTCTAGAAACTCATAGATGTATGCAAACACACTTTTAACAGGAGATAGCAGTTTGGTTCGCATAAGCAAAAAGGTAGAAGAGAAAAGAAGGGACATAGCTATCTCTGGCTGAAGATGTTGGGGAAAGACTTGATCTAGCAGGTGATACTTAAAAGGTGAAGAGGAATTCAGTTCACTGAGATTAATGTCAGAATGGTTAGTGGGAGATCGCCTTGGGGAGAGGTCATCCAAAGCAAGGAAAGAAAGAAATGTGAAATATCTACAGTGATGCATGTGGAGTGCTCATAGTGTGCCAGGCATTGTGTTTGAAGCTGTGAGTGAATTACCGGATTTAACTTTCACAGCAACCCAGTGAGTTATTATCGCCATTTAACAAACAAATCTATCCTTTAGAGAAGCACCTCTCTTAAAGTCAATGAATGATGTAAGCTGGACTAGAAACTGTTGAGGACTCCATTCCACTATACTGAGGTTTATGAAGAACTGAAAATAGGGAAGAAAGTGAAGAAATTAAAGCATAGCAATGAAAAAGAATCCCATTTATGTTTTTAAAAGATTGCTTCAGCGGCATTCCAGAACATGTAATTTGAAGAAAGTCCAGACTTGTACTTTTCAAACTTTACTGTGCCTGGGAATTACCTGGGGATCTTGTTAAAATGCATGTTCTGATTCAGCAGATCTGAAGTGAGAACCAAGAGTCTGTATTCCAGACAGGCTCCCAGGTCGATTCTGCTGTGGTCCATAGACCACACTTGGAGCAGCAAGGCTATGGGCCAGCACTGTCAAATGTTGCATTTGATGATGGAAACGTCCTGTTTCCTGTTTCTGCACTGTTCATTTCATCAGCCAAGACACATGTGGCTATCAGGTACTTAAAATGTGACTAGTGCAACTAAGGAACTAGAACTTTAAATTTTATTATTGTTAATTAATTTAGACTCAAGTAGCTATGGATGGCCAGTTGCTACCATTTGAGCAGTGCAGGTACAGACAACGTATTAGAAAACTAGTCTAGTGAGTCCCTGCTGGGATAGAGGAATAAGCCAAACTGAGAAACTAGAGCTGATAAATAATAGAATAGATGTGCTATGTATGATTTATCATATTCCAATTCTTAAAGATTAAATGTCCAAGCTTGTACATATGGCAGACTTCTTTTCAACAGTCACATTATGATATTTTTAGATTACTGAGCTCCCAGTTAAAATTCCTCTGTGATGCAATAATCTTTAAGTTGGTGTCTTTATGCAATGAAAATTCTGATTCCTAAACACAAATGTTAAGTTCAGTGATACTAGTTAGTGATACAGACCTGTCAATAAAATACCTGTTCTACATTTTCTGGGCCCTAACTTAACTCACTCTTCTTCTTTTTTCTGTTCTAATTATTAAAAAATTGGAAAGATGAGTAATAGCCAGCAGTTTTTCACCAAAGAATGGAGTAAAGAGTGATAGTCTCTTGGTTACTGTTGCTTCAGCTTCTGTTCACAGTTATGGAATGAATAGGAGTCTTAATTATTGTTCTTTTCTCACAGAAGGTGGAAGATAACCTGAAATTTTTAATGTTGTACACATAGGAAAATGCCCCAAAAATCTTATAAAGCATAAACATTATTAATATTAAATACAAATCAAAATAGATGTTTGAATTATGCAGTTAATACCAGTTAAAACTACAATAGAGTCAAGTCAAACCTCAGATAACACCATTATGGACATTTTCTCTCATTAACATTTCTAGACATGCTAGGTAGAATTGGAAAATTCAAATAATTTCCCATGTAGACTAGCACCAAAAGTGTTTACACATGTTTTCTAAATTTAAAGAAACCTAGAGAAAACAAAAATCTTATCAAATCTTATGTTATGTTAGCATATTTTCTAACTTTTGGCTTATTTTATCCCAACCAATAATTCATCTGACAACAGTTTTTATAGCAGCTTTGTTAAAATATAATTTACATACCCTACAGTTTACCCATTAAAATGTACAATTCAATAGTGTTGAGTATGTTTATACAATGTTTTAATCAGTTTTACAACATTTCCATTACCCCAAAAAGAAACCCTGTATTCTTGAACAGTTATTTCCCATTTCCCTCTAAACCCTCCATATTTTTACCCACAAAATTCTGAACTTTTAAGGTAGTGATTTGTTAACTCATTTTCCAATGACAAGAAATAATTCAGCATTGTTTTTCTTATGAACTCCTGACATATACTGCTAACCAAAGAAATACTTGCATTTTCAATATTCTATTTCACTGAAAAAAAAAATACATATGTGGTTATTTATTTCTTTTGAACAGCTGCTGCCAACTGATTCCTAAAATAGATGTTGTCATACGTCTACTAAAAAGGCTGTTTAACAACATAAGCATTCCCTAGATCTAGCAAAACATAACCTGTCGAATCCAGGTTCATTGCAGTTATGATTCGGTAGCAGTTATCTGTCCTACTTCTGTGTCTATTTGCATTTTATGAACATTTTTACCTCTCTGTGTACCTTGAAATTGATTATGGTAGTAGCTATATATATGCAACTCAGGGTCAGAAAGAAAAATACTCCAGCCCTGTATGCTTCATAAAAAATCAACCATTTAAATATATATGGCAAAATAAAATGTGTTGTGACATTCGTTTTTCTTTTTGGACATGTCTTTGTAATAAAAGTGCTATTTTATTAGGTTATGGAACACAACTGAGCAATGAATTACATACCATTTTTCAACTACAGCTTAACTCCTAGCTGCATTACATTCAGAAAATGCATTTTGTCTGAGATGGAATGGTAGCATTTTTAATGCTAATGTGATTTCATCACATTGTAGAGAAATATATTGCTTATATTTTAGAGAATTGAAAATTATAAACTAAAAATTTTAAATCAGTATTTTATTTTATCATTGGATACATGAAATTAAAGACATATTTAAACCTGATTCAGTTATGAATGAAGACAGAGTAAAACAGTTTACCTCCAGGAGAGAAAGATAATAGTAATATGATAAAGCATGATACTGCAGTACCCTGATTCTGCAAATTCAAAACACATAAAATTTACTAAAGCCCCTTCTAGGTGATTGTACTTTTTCTTATTAAGGACAGCACCTTATAAGGATGAAATTGTGCACACACACAGAGTCCTCTGGCACCCACAGAAATTTTGGCTATCTTGTCATGTTTGCAGTCTGTCCTTACTTTCAAAGTGAACTCTGTTAATTCATAGAAAATATTTTCTCTGTCTAGCATGTCATATGGAAATCTAGAAAAGATTGAGAGGTCACTTAAAATTCAGTTTATTATATAGCCAACTCTACAGAATGATATCAATGACTTCTGAATTGAACCTAAAGTGGGAAAGAGCTATATATTTCACACTCAATTCTTTGGACATTACAAAATTTTGTTGGTTTTTCTTAACACACCATAAAAATGTGTAGTTTTTAGTTTATCCAAATATTTGTTTATTACTGTACATAAAAAAGAAATCACTACCCAATTCAAGAAATGATACAAATGTAGAAAGTATGCTCCTCCTCTCCTACCCAAAATAATTTATTTCACTCTTAGCTTACTATGAGGTCAGCTAAATGAATAATATATGAGAAACACTATATTTACACAGACTGTTTTTACCATTCAAATATAAGGATCTCCCTGACTTGAAAAGCAGTAAGGACAGCAGCAATAAGAAATATCTTTAAAGTCGACTGAACTTTAGTTTGTGCAAGACAAATTTATCTTGTTTGTGAAATATGGTGCTGTTTTAGGCTATCATTTTTTTTCAGAATGTAGCAACATCTCCTGACTAATGACAAGTGGAAAGCATAATACAATATTTACCATTTCAGTGTTACATTCCATAAATATTTAATTGGTATTGCATATGTCATTTGCTTTTACATTAGTGGCACTGAGAGCAGTATATTCTGAGAGGAATGGCTACATAAAGAAGAGTGAAAGTAAAAGAAACTGGCATGTGTAAAGTTAAAAAAAAACTTTATATACTAGGAATTTTAGAAATAAATTCAGCATAAAACCTTTCAATTCCATTGACTCTATATTCAAATAAAGGTCTTATCCTAGAATAATATAAGAGATAAAATAAAATTCAAATGCATGTACTCTTTCAGTTTACTTATTGTTCCTACATAATTGTAGAATGTCTACAGACATAATGTCTACACACTGTGTCCCTTTCCTTAAAAATATTATTCCACAGTTTCTTCTTTAGTGATTTAGTAATATAACACCAGAAAAGGTAGTGACAAATGACTATTCATCCATCCATCCATCATTCATTCAAAATTTGTTTATTGAGTGACAACGTTTATTTATGGAGATATCTTCGGGAATACAAACACAGCACCTAATTATAATCATGTTGACTATTTTAAAAAGGAGAACCAGAGGAGACAAGGAGAGTGCGGAAAGGCAGAACTTAACTGGATTTGAGCATTAGAGAAAGGTTTTCTTGCTAAAACCAGAATAATAACTAGAATTATGTGTTTTGACAAATGCTGACATAAGGACAAATTTTAAATGTTACCACACAAACCTAAATGTGGCCCCAAAAATCAATTCTCAGGAATATTAAAACCAATATATTGGGATATAATAAAAATAAAATCTAGATGTGTCTGAGGGAAAAAGTTATGATATTCATTGGTTTTCTTTGTTGAGTTGATCTAGCTAGAATCCTTTTTTTAGTTAACATAAAAGTGGAAAGAAATGTAACTTTGGAAATTTTGGCTAATTAGATTTTGAATTAGCGTAAAAATTTTCAATGTTTCTGTTCGTTCCTTCCCTCTTAACTTTAGATAATACACGTACATGCTTTAAGAATTTTATTTATAAAATATACCCCCAAAATAGTTTTCAAACCGTGAAAAGAAATGATAGCTGTGTGTTCTTTCCAAAAATGTATGAGTATTCTATTAAATCTATTTTGAAGACATTTTAAAAACATATATGTTTTCTGTATTTCAAAAGTTGTTGGGGGAAAAAAAGTCATCTTGCACTGCATTTGATAACCAAAGAGGTCAGCATGCCCAGTTGCCATTGTGTTGAGCTGGGCTTAAAAGTGGACTCTGAGACCCTTCCATTGTGCATTTATAACATAACATACGGTGAACAAAAGAACAGTTATATTTTTAGCTAGACCCACTCCTGTATAGTACTAAGATGTTTTCTCAAAAAAAACCTTCCAGTCTCATTTGCCTTTTAGGTTTCATCACTGATGACTTACGCAGGTTTCCAGAGAGGGAACTGTTCTCCTCTCTTGGTGGCTTTCTCTACCAGCAAGGCTGGCGTGACATTGGCTGGCTCTGAACTGGGGTTCTTTTTTCTTCTGGATACTTTAGCCACAGGCTAACGGTCCTTTCTGTGCCCTCCTCTAATAGGTCTTTGTCCCCTTGATCACTTTCAGTAGGTCCCCTGTGCCTTGAGAGAAGAGGAAGCCTTTCACAGATTATCCTACATTTCCCAAGAGTGATAGAAGGACATCCAAGGCTACCTAGAAAAATGTCTGCCTCTGAGCCTAGATTATGGGACTCCCCATTCTGAGAAAAATGATACAAGTAGTTTTGTATCTCAAGATTTTTAGTTGTTTTTCACAAGCATTTCCTTTTAATTGTTTCCAATATCACAGTCAATTTAATTGTTAAATTTAGCAATTATTAAATTTTCCTCCTAAACACTGAATTTACGGAGATGAGTAAGATACAGTCATAAACTTATATGGGAAAATATAATGTTAAATTTTGATATTGCATTACAATATATTTTTAGAATACCATTTATAAGTACAGGCTCTTAAAGCAGTAAGATTTGAGTTTGTATCTCTCCTCTATCCCTTACTACGTATGTAATCTTGAGCAGGGTACTTAACCTCCATAAACCCGAGTTTCCTCATCCATGTAAATAGGATTAGTAATAATATAGCTCTTAGGAATATTTAACAAAGTAATTACTGTGCCTGATTAAATGTAAGTGTTCAATTAAATTTATCCACTGTTATTCCATGTAATAACCTAGTAAATCAAATATTGCTATCTATAGTTTTTAGAAAGGAAAATCATAGGCCCAGAGAATGAGTGACTTGTCCAGTGTTAAAGCCAATAAGTATTAAAATGGGGTCCTTATTTTGACACCAGCACTTTTCCCCACTATAGCATAGGGCATTGTTTCTCATAAGATTTAAGAATTTACAGGTGGTACATGGGCAGGAGAAAAAATAAGATCGAATGAGAAAATGAGAAACGTATTCCTTTTTGAATTCTTATTTTGTTGTATCTACTTATTTTATGGGGAAGGTAAGGTCTCAGTTGATGTTAGCATGTCATGACACCTGTCTCTAACACTTCTTTCACAAATAAAGAACAAATTTAATAACACTATTTACAATTTATTCCATTTATTCTCATTTTTGCCTATTTATATCCAGAGATGCTGATTTGTCCTTTAAAGTAATACTATAAAATTGCCTTTTAAATGTATTAAAATGTTTAAGTCAATTATCTCAAGGAAAAATAAATTAAATATATAAATATGAAAAAATATATAAAATAATAATACCATAGGAGGTTCACAATTATATCATAAAGGTGATAAACACATGTTTTTTAAAAGAGTATAGGAATCTCTGCTGAGGGGATTGCAAATGCTGTAGGTCTTTTTCAGTAGGTCTTAATTTCATTCTAAATCCTTAATCTTTTCATTAACTACATTTGTAATTTTAACAAGCTAACTGCATGATGTAGTTAGTAAATTACATAGAATTTGTACACAAAAACTAATTATATTATTCGACCATTTCAAATAATTACAAATTTTACTATTATTTTTTATTTTTAGAGTAGAGATATTTTTAAGGGCTTTTTACTTCTTTAAAGTAATTCTTCATGATCTTAGAAAAGAATCACATATAGAGAAGCAATGCATGTTCAAAGTGGGAAAGCTGGCCACTTATTTTTAGGAAAGGAAACTGAGACCACCAAATGCAGAAAGCAAGCTGACAGTGTGAGCAAGACTCCTGGGGATCAGAGATGACCTCTTTCTCTGAATCATGCTTTGAAGTAAATTGCCACTAATGCTCCATAAATATCCATTAGTAATAGTTAGGATAAGTTTATAACTAAGGTAAGCGCCTCTCCAAGTGATCCCAGATTAATAGGGGCCGCTGGAACACTGGATTCCCGGGCCTTTTTCCTACCCTGCCTGGTGAGTTGAGAAGGTCCCGGGAAACTGGTATCATTTGTCAAAGTTATCACTACTACTGGGGGTGGCGAGGTGGGTGCCACACCACACTGCTTCTCTTCTGACACAGAACCTGATAAGGTACACGCTGACTACGTTTTTGCTGATGAACGATGAACAGCAAACTACGTGAACTGCTTGTGCCCAGATTCCTGAAAGGCCATTGACTTTGTTTAAAGTTGCACCTGACAACCGCACATGCGCGCGTGCGTGTGCGCACACACACACACACACACACTCACAAATCATATTATCTCTCTCAAATGTAACCTTTTGGAGGAGGAGTGAATTCATGTGAAGGGAATGTTTTTCTGGATTTTGCTATATTTTAATACACCCACCTTTCTCTAAGAAGCTCCATAGCTCTAATAGTAGGATCTTTTAATAATGATGATTAAAGTATCTTAAATTCCAAAGAACTGTGAATTTCAGGTCTGTTCAACTACTTTTACAAAAAGTCAAAACCAGCCGAGAAAAAAAATTTTATGTTAAAGTAGCTTATTAGCATACGTGACGTAAAAGTCAATATAGCTCTTAAAGCTATTATGGAAGAGAGGAATCCAGATGAAAATCAGGTCAGTACAACAAGCCTTTGAATAATGAGCACATCCATAGGGTTTCGATGGCAAAGCCGCTAATAACTGTCACTAATGAATCCTCTGTTACGTACATTTCATGATAACAGCAAACTCAGTATTTTGGCAAGCAGGGAATAGTCTATAAAGCATGTAAATTATTTCATTTTGTATTTTCAATGTTTTTGAAATACGTCCTCTTATCAGATTCTTTAATGTTGACAACCGTTACCTCAAAGACTCTCTAGCTTATTGATAATGATTGGCCCCTTTGGGCAGCTCATCATGGTGGTGAACACTTTGTTCTTTCCATTAGATTGAAGAATGACTGCTTCTTTCATTCAGAGAGCAGAACCTGGAAATAAGAGAAAACTAACGACACATTAGGAAAACAGTCTGTTTTAGAAATCCTGACTTAATTCCCTTGGTGACAGAAACAACAGCTTGATTTTCCTAAGCCTCTGTCAGTTTCAGCGTTGGCTGTCAGTGGGCAGCTGGAATTACTGTTTCCTAAGCAGCATCCTCAAACATATTACACTGAATCCACACAGCTAAGGAAGAAAAAAAAATGAAGTTAAATTTAAAAGTATAATTTTAATATTATTATTTATAAAAGAATATGAGTCAAATATTTTAGCAGAAGCAAACCTACACAGCTAAATCACTATTTGTGCTCATCAAGACATTTTGTAGTCAATGAGATTCTACTTTTCCATTAATGACAAAATACCAAAAAGGTAGAAAGGAAAAATACACAGCATAGAAATATAAAATATTAATGACCATTTCTAACCTCCTTCCTCCCCCCTCTAAAAAATACCATTAGTTGATAAAGCTTATGATTTCGATATGTTATAATACTCAGAGAAACTTGCTACATCAAGCGTTGGTTCCTTTGGATAGCAAGGTATCTTATAATTGAGATAATTTCCTTTTTCTTACTAACCTTGAATACATATTAATATGAAAGCTTTCAAAAGAAATATTGATTTTAAAAGAATTATATTTGGGTCACCAGGGTCTGGACTATTAATATAATATTAGCCTTAAAGTTATTAACAAAATAATGGAATAGAATGCCAAAATATTGCCTAACACATTCTGTCAACATGTGTGTGAACACAGCAGGAAATACAAAACAAAAGATAATTTATGGAAAACTATGTATTCCTAATGACTGTTTAAACCAGTGGGGGTCCAGGGTAGAAACTGCAGTCTTTACACGAGGTGCTTTCATTTTACATTGAAAACTTGGTTACATTCTGCGAGCATGTGTCAAATCAAATCATTGCCTTATATTTAAGAATATTTTTATTTTTTTCTCTGTAAAATCTAATTATTGCACGTGTACATTATTTATATTGATATATTTGCAAAACAAAAACATAAAATGAGAACATTTTGCTTTCAAAACCCAAGATATACAAGACATCTTATGCATACAATGATAGTTTGACTTCGTATAATTATATTTTATTTTAAAATAAAAACAGTGGAACATTGATATCCTAATATGTTGATGCCTTATTGATGCCAGGTATTTTTTTCCTATGCCCAATGATTTAGCCTAAATATTTGTAGTTTTAAATATATTGACACATTCTAGAAGAAAAATTTGGAAGATACCTTAGAGATCATCTAGGGTAAATGAGAACTCTAAGCCTCAGAGAGGCCCAGTGACAAGCCAAGTTTCCACAACTAGTTATGGAACAGCCAGAATCAGACTGGGACCCAGGGATCTTTTAACATAAAAGGCTCCACAAGACACAACAAACGATCTCCGTTAAAAACCATGCTCTTTAACTACAGAAGGTCAGATTCTGATTTTCTTTTCTTGCAACTTCTGATAACATGTTCTTAATTAATCTCAGATTCTTTGGTAGAAAATGTACCATGGTGAATGTGAGAGGAATTAATTACAAGAACGAGAAACTTTAGACCTAAGCTTGCTTAGATGAACTTCCAAGATTTTGGAGACTTAAACAAAAATAAATTGCAGACATTTTCTAGATGATATTTTTTAGGTCAGTTTTTCTTAGCAGATTCTGGTTCTTACATTATCTCAAATTTTTTGTCTTTGTGAGAATGTTTGCTTGATCTTGTAATGTTAAGCAGCATTTAGCCAATAATGGTAGGCATGCTAAGATCTATACTCTTAAGTGCCAAAACCTGAGAGTGTACTCTTCAGGGTTCTGGTGGCATAAGCTACATTCAGTTTTCTGATGGCAAAGGTGTTTGCTTCTGTGTTCGCTTCACAACATCCCCTGTAATTTGCTCCAAGGTTCTGGCAGATTGCTGGACCATGTCACCAGCTGTCACCACCTCTCCTTCCCATCCATATTTGGCAGTATCTGAGAACACAAGTCATGCCAGGAGAAATAATAGTAGCTGTGATAACAACTCCAATGGCATGGTCCCCAGAGACAAGATCAAATTTTGGCATTTTTTTCTCTCAACATGGAATTTAAAATGGCACTGAATTTGCTTCTTGCTGGTGTATAATTTTCTTTAATTACACATTTTGGTTTCAGGTGTTTCACATGCTGACTTTCAAGTATCAAACCAACATATATTGGTTAAAAACAATGGCATGCCCTTTTCTTCAATAGGGAGGAGGTGAAATAACTATAATACCATAGATTCCTTTCAACTCCATCATCCATGAAAAATAAATGAAACGTATGCTGTAATTCTTCTCTCACTTGAATGGTCTTTGAGCCTAAAAGAAAAATTCTTCATAAAATTTTACTGATCAATCTTTACTAGTATATTGTCTCAAAATTATTTCATTTAATGAGGTGTTTTTCTTAATATTTACTGGGTAAGCCTACAGAAAGAAAAAAAAAACTAAGAGGCTATAAAATGAATGCTTTTGAACTATGTAAGAAGTATTTTAATTTTAAACCGGTTAAAATTGATTACAATCTAAGAAACCATAAGCAACCTAAAGAGATGTAGTCTAGAATAGGCTATTTGGCTATTAGTAACATAAGTTGCAACAATGATTGATGGCTCAGTGTTCATGTGAGTCACTCCTGCAGTTACCATTACCATTTTTTATCATTGACTTAGGTGATAGTAGAAAAAGTATGCTTATTAATTTTCTAGATGGCAAATGTCAGATATTACAAGTAATTTAAAAGAGTTCTGACTGGGAATGATTCTGGAAGTTGATGTTCTCCTGCCCTGAGACAGAGAGAGGAATGACACAGTAGTCCCCTCTTAACCACGGTTTTATTTTCTGAGGTTTCAGTTACTTATAGTCAATTACGGTCCAAAACTATTAAATGGAAAATTCCAGAAATCAACAATTTATAAGTTTTAAAATCCCACACCATTTTGAGTAGCATGATGAAATCTCGTGGCATCCCTCCACATCCCACCCAGGACATGACCATTTCTTTGTCCAGTGTCTACTATCTGTGGACACTCCCCTCCGGTTAGTCTCTGAGTAGCCATCTTGGTGATCAGACCAACGGTCTCAGTATCGCAGTGCTTGTGTTCAAGTCACCCTTATTTTACTTAGTAATGGCTCCCAAATGTAAGAGAAGTGCCGCTGGCAATTTGGATGTTCCAAAGGGAAGCGGTAAAGTATTTCCTTTCAGTGAAAGGTATAAGTTCTCCGCTCAAAAAGGAAAGAAAAAGAATCATATGCTGGGGTTGCTGAGATCCACGGTAAGAATGAATCTTCCACCTGTGAAAGTTTGAAGAAAAAAATTGTGAAGAAGGGTGAGTACAGTACAATAAGGTGTTTTGAGAGAGACCACATTCGTGTAACTTATATTACAGTATAGTTATAATTTTTCTATTATTACTTATTGTTGTTAATCTCTTACTATGTCTAATTTATAGATTAAACTTTATCATGGGTATGTATGTATGTATAGGAAAAAACATAGCCTATGTAGGATTTAGTACTAGCCTAGTTTTCAGGCTTCACCTGGGAGTCTTGGAGCATATCCCCCACGGTCAAGGGGGAACTAATATAATATTTCATCATATATATATATATATATACCACAATTTTTTTTTTTAGTCTTCTGTTACTGGACATTTAGGTTGCTTCTACCTCTTGACTATTGTGAACAGTACTCCTATGAACATGGTTGTGCAAATACCTTTTTGAGACCTGGTTTCAATTCTGTTGGGGGCTATACCCAGAAATGGGATTCTGGATCATATGGTAGATCTAGTTTTAATTTTTTGAGGAATTGTCACACTGTTTTCCATAGCAGTAGCACCCTTTTACAATCTCACCAACAGTGCACGAGGGTTCCAGTTTCTCCACATCCTCACCAAGACAAGTCATCATGTTTTTAAACTACAGATCAGCCTGGGAACACCATGGACTGATGGTTTAACTCAGTACATGAATTTGTTTAATCATATTGCTTTTCTTCTAACACCGGAGATTTGCACTGAAGGAAGACTTTCCTCATCCTCCCTATTTCTTCCTACCTGATGGAGTCAATTGTAATTCTTCTCTACTGCGTCTTTACTCTGTGTATGCCTTCGTTCTAGTGACCCCAAGGGCTGTAACATAGGCTGTTGTAACTGCCTCACCTGTCACTTTGTAGGAACACCTGAAAGCTTTGCAGAGAAAACATCTGCAGAGAGGGTTTAGGGAAGGTAAAAACAGACATTCTTTAGTGATGTTATATGTTATATAGACTGATTTTAAATAAAAACTTTAATTTAAGCATAATATCCATTTAGAAAAGTATACAATTCATAAGTGAACACAGTGAATCCACCTCCCAGACAAAAACAGAATATTACTAAGCACTACAGAAGCCCCTCTATGGATTCCTCCGGTCATTACCTGCCCCCTCCTCCCTAGAAGTAATCAATATGGTGACTTTTGTTTCTACCAGTTGATATTACCTGCGTTTGAACTTTACACCCATGGACTTACACAGAACTCACATTTTCTGTGAATGGGTTCTCTTGCTCAATATTATATTTGTGAGACTTATTCATATTGTTGCATCTGACAGTGGTTCATTCATTTACATTGCTGTATAGAAGTCCATTATATGACTTTACTATAATTTTATCCATTTTACTACTGGCAGACATGGTTATTTCCAGCTTGGGCCTATTATAAATAATGCTCTGTGAACATTCTTGTTCATGCCTTTGGATGCTATGAGTGTATATATTTCTATCGGATATATAAACAGACGTTTGTAGACCAGCTGGGGACTTAACCACCATTTCTAAGATTTTTAATATAGAGAAAATATATTTCAGTTCCAAACAAGCAACTTACAAACGATCTTGCAAAATATGACCATTTATAGTTGGTAAACATCTTATGGTTAGAAGCCAATTTTAACAAATGGACAACTTCTGATTATAATTTGCTGCTGAGATAAATTAACAATTTCTGGGGAAAACTTTTCAATTTTTTTAATGTGAAAGCTCAGTTTTAATTCATAACAATTTAGACAAGTAGGAAAACAGCACAGTGTAGTAAAAGGAATCCTGAAATAGGGTCAAGAGATCTGAGTATCATGAGTCCTCTTTTTCAGTAACTTTTTAAAAGGCATTAGGTAACTCACTGACCTTCTGCCAGCCTGTTTCCTCCTCATACAACAGCGATAATGATCCCCGTCCCATGATACATTATTAGAAGATATTACACATCAAGATATTTTAAAAGGATGAAAAAACACAGAATCAGACATATAATATTATTGCCATCATCCACAAATTTCATTCTTCTTTGGATAACATTTTGGAATATATGGAAATAACAATATAAAACTATAAAACGTGATATCATAAATGATTTTTAAAGATTAAGTCTACATAAATACAATTTAAAGTGCATAAGTATAGTGTTTACTTAGGTAATTTTTAAGTTGTCTTTAAAACTTGGAGTTAACCAAAATAGCCTGTTAATTTCATCATCATCATTATATTACTGTAAAAATATGTTGAAATAATGTAAGTATAGTGGGAAAGTCCTCGTGTGGAAGAACAGTGTTTGGAATACACAAATGTCACCTGTTAATATCTTTGCCCACACTTCACCCCCAAATACCATGTCTGCCTTTAGTTTCTGTAGCATCATCTGTAGCCCGTGGCCTTTACAGAAGTTACATTTCACTTCCTCCTGTGTGGATCTTCACCCTCCACAGGGTATCAGGCCCTTTGGTCAAATAAAGAGGAGTGTCATGGTATGCCTTTGTTATCAGAAGGTCTTGGTTTAAGGTCAAGGTTCACTGCTTACTTACTTAGAACCTTAAACTCTAAAAAAGCCTCAGTTTTCTCAGATTTAAAATGAAAAAAAAAAAGTAATGGTAACTATTTAATGGAAATTTTGTGAAGATTAAATGAGATAATGCAGGAGAAGCACTAGCATAACACAACATGGAGTAAGTGTTCAATGAATGTTTTATTTTTAAAAAATATGTCATCACAGCGTGGTAACACCAGCCCAGAGAACACTGTTGGTGGCTGCAAGAATGCTGAGTATTGCTGCCAGCTATACCTCCTCACCTAAGCTATATGCCCAGAGTGGTGAGGGACTCAGAAGAGCACAGAGCTCCGGCCACTTCTTGATGCTCTTCCTATACCCTCTGTTCAGTCATGCTTAAGCCAAGAATCCTCTGTACCAATCATGAAGAGTGGCGGCAAATGCCTTTCTGTGGGTTCAAATCTGCTTTCCAGCTCAGGCATTAAGAATTGGGCTCATCTTCTTTATTACAGATGTATTTCATTTCCCTAATTTTCCCTTTGTTTATCTGCCAAGACGTCGCATATAGTTTTTATTACACCAGTGCTCAGTAATTTCTGTAGCATTTTGACTTTTATGAGTTTGCCGCCTTTATCCCTCTCTTTATCTCTTCCCCTCACTCCCACCCCTCTCTCTCTTTCTTTCTCTTTGTCTCACTGACTTTGGAGTCAATCTCACTAACACTCTGTATTTGTATAAATATCTTAAGTTATGCATAATGAGTGTCAAGAGCTTCACTAAGTACCAAACAGCAATATTTTCAAAGTACATAATATTCTAAGAACAAACAACTTGTTGGTCTCTGTTTCCAAAACAGTGTTAAACAAGATATAATACTGCATATGGTTCTCATTATATGACATCTTAAGTAGAACCAAAATCCCATTTTATTGAGCTTCTCTGTAATAAAAAATATATAATAGAGATGTTGCCCATCTGGCAAAAAATAAAATAGCTTTCCAAACACAAATGTAATGTTACTTTTTGACATTTGACATCTGTGTATGATCCCATGGGTTATCTCTCTTCAAAGTCTATTAAAACCGAGAAAATGAACAAATCTATGATTCAAGAGACTTTTTATGTTACATAAAAGCTCACAATGATGACACATTGTTTTGTGTAGAAACTTTGACCCTTTTGGAATATTTATCATTATTATGCCAAAGTATGTCTGTCAAACCTTTTACTGTATGCAAAAGTAGCTCCCATTTGATTCAAAAATTGCTGAAATAGCTGAAGCTTGAAAAATGTATGAAGTGATGGATGTTTAGAAAGCTCTTGACATTTTGCCACTCAAACCTACATAATTTAATGCAGAATGACTTACAGTTATACCTCTTTACAAATTGATGATTTGTAAATTCAAGAATTTCATAACCTATATCTTAATTCTTGAAAAAATCATATTTTAACATGAATTACTGGCGAACTGTAATTCAGGCAGGGACTTAGAGTATAAACATTAGTTACATATATACAGGGTAGATGTAGCTATGTTTGTATCTATGTTTGGTATATTTCTTACTATAGCATTTTTTATATCAGGTATTGTTAAAAAAAAAAAAGAATGTGAGACTGGTAGAAGAAGTTCCTCAAACTGTTGAGTCTTTTCTAAAAACTCAATTATATATACTACTAGTGGACTTCAACTCAACTGCTTTTCATATAGCATTACACTAAGGCAATCAGTTGTTATCAGTGTAACTCTCTATTAGTAGCCATTTATGTATTTGGCTTACATTTATTAACTTAAATTTTTAAATCTCAGGAAACAGAATGCATTTATTTAACAGATACTTATCAAGACGTACTGGGTATCAGGCAGTGTATAAGATAACTGAGGTATGAAAGTGAACTAAAAAGTCTTGGGAGAGATGAGCTTAATCCAATCAGGGAGGCTTCCCCAAGAAGCTGACACCTACCATCTGAGTGAGGAATGAGAATTTCACAGTAGGTGGAGAGCATTGCAGACAGAAGGACTATTTATTGAGAGGTACCATGGTCTGGTCAGGTGACTTCAAATAGTTCATTAATCTGAAATATAGAATAAGTAAATGAAATATCTCTGTACTAAGAACTGTCCTGTTATATGCCAGCTCTCCTTCATACATATGCCTAAAAAGTTCACATCAATTAAATAAGGGAGGTTTAACCAGCTTCATTTTTAAAGTAAACCTAATGTTGTGCAATATCACATAATTTGTCCAAGGTTAAATCCTAGATTGAGGACTGAACCAAAATCTAACTACATCTAAAGCCCCAGCTCTTTACACTGTGCCAGTTTAATTTTGTTACTACATACACTGAATATTTAATAAGGGCTTTTTGACAGTGGTAGTCATCTCACTGGTTTTAACAATACTTTTTAAACACAAGTCTTTCTCCACCTCATGTAAATTTCAATATGTATAGTGAGTAAATAATGTCAGATAATGTAAGAAAAATTCTCTTTTATGATATGGTATTAGAACCGTCACTAGGTTTCCCTATTTAGCTTTCCTTAGGGATTAATTCCTAAACTATATTTTTCAGAACACAAGTGAATGTTTTGTAAGTGTTAATGGTTAATATAGCAATGATTATTCTAAATATTTGTAATAAATTAAGAAAAATAATACATAAAAATGTAAAATTATCTTATGTGTATAAATTTATAACTATGTTATCTTCTAATGATCTATTTCTAAATAAAGACAGAAAATTAGTAAATACACTTACAAAGTTTTAATAAATGTATGATTATCATACCACCATCAGAAGCTCTACATGAAATTACCGGACACATATGCATGTTGTTTGTGCCATTGCTGAATTGTATGTTATAAATGCAAAATCAATTCACCTTAAATTTAGAATATTCAAATATTATATTTTGTGCATCTGAATCCACTCTGATCCTCTCACACAAAACAAATTCTTCATCTATGAGACCAGTTTTTACTTTACCTTAATCCAATGAATAGCGTCATGTCTCTTGAGAACCTATAAATGTTGCAGTAAAGTATTTATGCATGTAAAAGTGGCCTGTAGTCAAGTAAGTTTGGCAAGTGCTGCTATGCATAAAGCATTGTGCCACTTGCTTAAATGGTGGCGAAGAGTGGAACTCAGATGTAGCTGAGCAAATAATCTTTCATTCCTAAGAGTTTCCCTGTACCAATTAGCTGAGTAATATCCCATCATTAGTAGTTAAGGTGCAGCCATATGGCACTGCCTTGCTGCCTCAATTTCATTTGTGTGAGGAACTGTTTTCTAATTTTTATCATACAGTTTTCCTTGGTGTTTCAGAACATGGACATTTCAACTTTCTATATAACTGTTGTTATAAACATGTTTATCATTTGCTCTGTAGCGAAAAGCAGCAGACCCTTAACAACTTGTGTTCTTTACCCCCAGCAATGCATCTATTTGGCCTCAACTGGCAGTTACAGCAGACTGAAAATGACACATTTGAAAATGGAAAAGTGAATTCTGATACCATGCCAACAAACACTGTGTCATTACCTTCTGGCGACAATGGTAAGAGGGAGAATTATGTGTCCTGTGTTTTTATTTTGATGTCTCTTTCCATACTTTATTTTACCCTTGTTACATCTAGCTTTATATAGGAGAGAGAAAAGGTTTCGAAATTACAGATGTCATCTTCTAATGAGTAGTTTTTATTCATTTACTTGAAAGCCTGAAAATTTACATTTTTATTATAGGAATAATACTATATTCTGCCTTCTGATTTGATGGATAGACCTGTCTGCCTTTCTCTCCTGCAAGTATTTTGTTTTAGTCTGTAAATAGGTTATGATTTAGTGTATCATCTCTTATATTACCTTGGATGTATTAAGCTTTCTTCAGTCAACTAGTATGTGGAGTTGAAATACTATATTAATTCTGTTACAAAAGCTTTTAAATACAAAACATATTAAAGGATTATAATGTATTGACCTTTCCTCTGCTTGCCCTTTCTCTAAACCTTTAAAAGTTTGCACTTAGAACTAACAGACTTTCAAATCAATTGCCTCTGAATTAAAAATAGAATTTAAGAGGATGTATTTTATTTTTCCAACATAAACACCCAGAATGCTTTATTTCATTTTTCTGATGTAAACACCCATACGTATTCTTACGTATGTATATTTGTATTATATATCATTTTATATGTTTGTGTGTGTGTATATATGTGTTGGGTATTTGGCATCCTCTGATTTTTTGAGAAATACCGTAATACTTTATATCTCAAAACAACCAGATCAAGATACCTTTTTTGGTCACATGATAAATATATAACGTTTGCCTTTAAGCATTTCCCCAGCTTTTATTCCTCTTTTTCTTTTCTTATCTGGTGCATTTGTATTCTGCTTTGGCATCAGTAATGTTCATTTTCTTGTGACTAGTTTCTTTGCAAGTTTAAAAAGAAGCTATTATATATTTATAGATAACATACTTATTTATATTTATATATATGATGCCATGTTACATATACCCATTGATTGCGACTAATGCTTTTATTATTTTTTTGTTCTTTGCTTTCTCATCTTCTGTTTCATTTTAACAATAATACTTTAGGACACTTCTTAGCTGAAGAATTTTATAGGACTTTAAATTTTCATAGTAATAATAAATTCCCCACCCCAACCCCTGTATGGGCCTTTTGATACAAAAAGTTCTACATGTGCCCCAAAACTCTAAGCTAGTGACTGATATGTCACTGCACCTACAGTAAACAGTGGCAGTCACTGCACTATGGATTAAAGTAGAATGAAAACACACTTTCCAAATTAAAGTTGTGGGTGGGAAATTTCAATTAAATAAAACATAATTACTTTAAATGATTGTTTTTAATACAGTGATAATACACATATGAATAGATTTAGTATCTACACAAAAATTAAGAGTGTTTATTTTTGGTCTATATAGATTTAAATTTAGACTGTTTCTAAAAGTGGGTGGTTTCTGTGAAAATGGTCTAGTAGCACTTAGTAAGCACACATGTAGGGAACTTTTTACAGACTGAAGAAATTATATTAAAGAGAAAAAAGCTTACGGTAAACATTTTATTTATTTTACAACATCTTAACCTTTAATTATGACTAAAATGAAAATTTCATAGTACTTGAAAAGGATGACACCAAGAAAGCTATGGATTCAGAGTCCTTCCCACAGCCTTGGCGCTGGCTCTTGATATTTTGCCAGGGAATTCCTCGGCTTGAATCAGCATTCCCGAGCTCACATAAGCCTACTCAAATCCTAGCTTCTGCATCTACTGACTGTGTAACCTTGGAAGCTGCTTAGTAGTTCAGATCTGCAAGAAAATTTTAGTGCAACCCTGGAATAGACTGTGTAGGATAATATCAGCTCAAACATTGGAAGAACGTTGTGTAAATTATGGCTTCAGAAATCTCTATGGAGCTGATAGGCTTTTAAACTTCTATTCACTATGACTGCAGTAAGAAATCATGTTCTATCAAAACCCGCATATGCATACATGCATACATCTGAAATGTTTCTCCCCGAAAATAATACATATCTTCATTTTGTGAAGTGCACCTTGGTATGTTCTGTTCCATTTTACTGTATTTCCCCTTTATACAAATGCTAGTTGAAACCCACTCAGATAATTTTACAATTTACAAAGGATTGTGGTCCACTGTTTCAAAACCACTGCTATGGAAGTTCCTGTCTCTGAGAGGGACTGAGTGCCCCACATTACTATAGAATGATTGCATACAGTTACCTGTGCCTGTAGAACACCTGTATATGCATGTGAGTAAAGTAGCTTCTTTCTAGCCTCCCACATAAGGAATAGATAGCAGATGCCCCAGAATGAGTTAAATACTGATCCTCCTGCCAACTAGACTATGAGATTCAGAGGAATTCCTTTTGTCCAAAATGTGACCTGAATAATAGTCACTTGTGTCTTCTTTATTATTTCTCAAATAGAAAAAGAAAATCCTAAAGTATAAGGCATTCTTATTTTCTTTTTTTCAAGTAAAGATTTTTGGTATATATCCTTAAATACTTATGGACCTGGACTGCAGGGGGCATGAGGGGACTCCATTTACAGGAAAAGAGGTACCTTAAAAACACTGCTTTTAAGCCTCCACGATGGACCTGCAGTGTCCATCCACCATCGTCCACTACTTCAGTTTCATAATCTGTCCAAAGAAGCAGGTCACATCATCTCTTTGGAAATTCTAGGAGATTATAATCCTTAAGAAAGCCTTAGAATTCTGAATGAAACTCACTAGGAGAATTAATTGTGCTAAGCATAATGAGAAAATTACTTTGTGGCTTCTAAATGCAAAATTTATTATGCAGTTCTATTTTGTTCCTATTTTATAAACATAATTCTAAGGAACAATCATGGTGTTAAGGGCTCAGTAAACTCTCTGCTTTGCTTTTTAAGTGAATAGTGAACTGAAGCTTTCAAATGGTATTTAGTATTTAAAAGAAAAATTAGTGTTACATGCTATGATCCTATACTGATTATTCTTGAGACTGCAAATTTGAGTACAGATTTTAGAGATGAGATGTGAGAAGTGTGGGATCTCAGGCAAAATTGATGGAAGTGGACAATGTAAGTAAAGAGGTGAGCACACAGTTTTTAGCTCAAATACTAGTTCCTTCCCAGAAACTAAAATTTTTCCCCTGGACCAAGGAATTCATTTAGCCTAATGTTCTGGAAAGAATCACACAGACTTCTATTCAAGTCCTAGCTCCTTCATTTATTTACTTTGTAACCTTGAGCAACTTACTTAACCTCTTTGAGCCTCAATTTCCTCACACATAGAGAGGGGAGAATAATACCTGTCACTTGGCTCACCAACTTCAATAATCTGGCAGCCTTACTGTATTTACCTTGCAAACTCTCTCTTCCACACCTCTCAACAATTATTTCAAATCTTCCTACTGTACTCAAAACTCCAATCCCTCAGCTCTTTCAGCAGATGACTCTGTATTCTATTCAACAACAACAACAAAAGGAAAGCTTCAGAGGGAGTTCTCTTAATTTTCTGTAAACAAATCTTAATTACTATGTGTTTGGACTTACCATTTCACTCTTTTCTCACCATATTCAGGGCTAATCATTTCATGAGAACTCCTGATCCCATCCTGTATCTTCAAAATTTCCCCACTCTGCTGGCACCTTCCGGTCAACATCTGACCATTCTGAAGCCTCTCAACATTCTTAAAAACACATAAATAATCCCTTGAGTCTACCTCCTAGTCTAGCTTCTCCCTGTCTTTCTCTTCCCTTACAGCCAGCCTTCTTGAACAGAGTATTCATAGTCATTATTTTCCTTTATTTATCTTGCTCTTCCTCCTGTGACAGTATGGCTTCTGCAATACTCCTTTCTAATGACTGTCCTCTACCACCATCACTCACTACAACTGATGTCTTCCAGAGCTATCAATTGCTATGTCAGTAGCATCAATGAATACCCTTCGATCTTTATCACATTTGAGTTCTTGGTAACATTTAATAGTTAACTGGTCCCTCCTCATTGAAATATTGTTTTCCCTTAGCTTGTGTGATACCTCATTCATCTGGGCTTTCTTCCTGACTCTTTGGCAGCAACATTTTAGTTCATTTAGTTGACTCATCTTCTTCTACCTTATCCCTAAACACTGCTGTTGCTCAGTACTCTCCTCTTTTTTAGAATATAATCACTCTGCTTTCTCTCATTCACCCTTCTGGCTTTGGTTGCTTTCGGTGTTCTGTGTTACATTCTGTGTGCTCCCAAATCAATAAGTGCAGCCTAGATCTCTTTCCTTGAGCTCTAGACATCACCTACATAAAATCTATTCAAATAGCTTTGGAACACGTTCGCCTGGCTGCCTTCCAAGCATCTCAAATTCCATGTGTCTAAAAACCAAACCCATCATATTTCAGTTATCTATTACTGCATAAAAAAAAAACACATCAAAACTCAGTGGCTTAAAAGAACAATTTGTTCTCTCATGGTTCTGTAGATTGACTAGGTAATTCTTATGTTTTTGCTTGAGTCTCTCATGCAATTGCTTTCAGATGCCAGCTGGGTCTGTTTGTAAGCTCTACTGAGCTGGTAGTCTAAGACAGCTCACTCACACAGCCGGCAGCTGATGCTACCTGTTGGCTGGAGCTTAACTGTGGCTGTTGACTGGAGCATCTAACCATGGCCTCTGGCTTGTGCTTCTCAGAGCATAGCAGCAGGTTCTGAAGAGGAGAGTCCCAAGAGGGAGCATTCGAAGAGTAAAGGCTTCTGTAGTATTGGACATACTAGGGTGTCACTCCCATCACATCTTGTTGGTCAAGAAAGTCAGTAAGATGAGCCCAGCTTAAGGAAAGGAAAATGAAACTCACCAGTCACCCCAGGAAATGACAAGGGCACATTGCATAAGGGCAAGAGGGGTGGAAGATATTACAGCCATCTTTGGAAAACACAATTGGCATATTATCTTTCTTCCCAAATTTGCCTCTCTTTCAGGGTTTTATATATCAGCAAATGTCATCAACGTTCACCTAGTTACCTAGGCCAGAAGTTTACAAGTCATGCCTGACTCCTAGTCTCTCACCTGCCACATTCAGTTAGTCACCAAGTTCTGTCTGTTCTAACTCCAGAATATTTCTTGGACCCCTCTTCTCTCACATGAGTCACAGAAGCCACTTTCTATCTGAGATATATGTTCCTAGTTTTGATCATTCATTCTTCAAACACAAATTTGAGATATTGATACCCTGTCTGACCTTCTTTAGTGACCTAGATTCTGGCCAGATGCCTATAAATGACTTGCAACACTCTCCACCATCTGGCTGTTCATCACCCCATGTTATAATGTAGAAACAATGTAGCAGAGTGTTAGAGTGTGGGCTCTTGGACCAAACCACCAAGGTTCATACCCTTGTTCTGATTTTTAATGCCTTCTTTACTTGGGAGAAATTATATAGCTTCTTTGTGACTACATTTTCTCATCAATTAGAGTGGTCTTGTGTATTCAATGTAAACACTTAAAATGATATACAGTGCTTAGTAAATGCTTGAAAAATGGTGGTTATCGCTATTACTATTACTATTTCTGTTCTGTCTCAAGCTTTTAGCACAATTATTGGCATGTAAGAGGTACTCAATAAGTATTTGTTGAATGGGTAAATGAAAATAGTATGACTAAATGTTATAAAGTCTATAAAGGGTCTAATAGAATGCCTTGTATAAAGTATGCACAAAACACATGTTGATACAGTATAGTGATTAAGAATTGAAGCTCTGCCACTCACCGAATGGCTTTAAGCAAATTACCTTCTCTAATCTCTTGTTTTTTCATAGGATAGTAATAAGATTTAAATCAGATAATGCATGTAGGATGCCAAGCAGTGATTGGAAAATGACAAGTATTTGATACATGTCAGTAATTATTCATTCACTCTTTTTTCCCCAGTTCAAGGTTATGTACTTGTATTTTTGTAGCAAAATTTTAAGTAGATCCTTAAATTAGCATCAATAATATTCTCTAAAACAGTAATACAATCCCTATCACTAGTTATTTATATTTTTAGTTATTTGTATTTTATGAAAGAAATCTATTCTTAATCTTTCTTTGAATGCATGGTATTCATTCTACATTTATTTATTGAGCACATATTATATGCCATGCACAGAGCAAGATTCTAAGAATATAGCAGTGAAAAAAATGATGGTCACAATAGTTGTTCTCAATGCATGTGAATTTCTAGGCAAGACAGGAATGAAGCAAGGACATTTCAATACAAGCTTTATTTGAAAGGAGCAATAAGACAAATGCCAAAATTTAGTACAAGATGATTTGGGATAATATAAGACAAAACAAAAGGCCATAAATTTTGGTTGGTATAACTCATTTGGTTGGCAAATGTCTTCTCTAATCCAAGAAAAAACAAACAAACCTCTTTTTCATATGAGTGCAAATTGAAAAGCTATAAATATATGTGCATATGTGTATATACACATATATATATGATTCATCCTATTTAAACAAAATAACTCAAACTACTTTTAAATTTTCATTATTGTTCATCATGTATCAAGTTTTTCAAATACTAGACAATTTTAGAAAATTAGGTTTTGAACAAGTTAAAGATTGTCCATGAATTGAAGTGACAGGACTAACAGTACTACAAGACGATTGAGTTTTATCCAATATTGTTTATAATATTTACACTGTTGCAATATATAATAGTTTCTTAATTAGGTGCAGTATTGATTTTGTCCATTCAGCTAAGTTTACAAGGTAGTTATGTTTTATTTCACTTAGCTCATGATATAACACTCTGTGTCCACAATGTTAAGTTACCGCATATGGTGATTTTTTAAAAGATGTGTTCTCTCAGAGATCTCAGAGTCAAGGTATGAATCCAAGGTTAAGTCATAGAATTGGAGGGTGGGCTACTGATTGTCTATAAATGCCTAACCTTGCTTCCTGACATCTTAATTGTTAGTGCCTCCGTGGGACTTAAGATGATATTATCATTTACCCTCTTCAACAACTGCGTTAGACTTTTAGAGTTGGTTTTCTTCTCTCCTTTTCCATTTTAATCATTGTAGGCTTGCTTTCTCACATCATTTGCAGGCAGCAAATTCACGATATATGTGGCAAAACATTTAGTAGTTTTTAACTTTCAGTAGTTTTCTGATGGCACACGATAATGTTCAGATACCAAACTTTTTAATTACTGGTGTGATTTCAAATACTCTATTTTGTCCTTGTGACATCTAGCATTGGTAAACTAGTGTTTACCAATATCTCAGAGTACAGAATACTTTTTTTTTAAGGCATTGTCTAAAAAACAACACTTTCCTGAAGTTTTCATATAAATGAGTATCACATAAATAAGGAGGAGGGGAATAGCGGTAGCTTTGTGTACACGTCCTATGTTTTCACACTCTGACAAGTGTATTTTAAGACATTAAGACTGTTGTGACACATGCTTCCTGATGAAAGGAGAAATCACAGTTAGTAGGTGAGAAGATTGCTTGTGGCTCCCACATACAGGCACAACAGGACACATTGAAAAAAATCTTCAAGATGGTACCCTATTGTGTTTGAAGACATGGTACATCACACTCTTACTGTGAAGGCTTTAATTGGTTTGATTCCTAAGCTACAAGCTTTGAGTTTAGAATAACTACGGGGCACTCTGTTGGCCCTGTCTATTTTTATCTCTATCCTTACTCCTTTTTCTCTTAGTAAAATCTACAGACAACCTTAGTGTTTCCTATGATCATTCCCAGGTTCAGACTCTGGGGGTTTAAGGATGGAGTGATCTCAGTAAGGGAGGAGAGAGAGCACGAGAACTGGCCTTCCTTTTATTTCCTCTGAAGCCAAAGTTTTCTGGAATTCAGGATATGATGAAAGACATCTGTGTCCAAGCTTTTATCCGAGAGGACTGATAAGCTTCAGAGGAAAAGGTTGTGCAAGTATTTACAAGTTTATCAAACTGTGTCGATGGCCCGCTGACTTCCAGGTGTGTTTACAATCAGTAAAGAGCACTTGAAAATCCTAACATGACTGACCATACTTGACTTGGCCAAATTAGAGAAGGGCCATGACTTGAAAAACAATAGTGCATGATTTGAAAAGACAAAGCCCCTTCAGAGAACTCTAGTCCCCTGATATTTAAACTAGAGGCTTTAGCAGAAATGTGATACTAATCTATGCTGCCAGTTCAGTGAATTTAAGAAGAGAAAAAGCAACAAAGTCCTTCTATCTCCACATCACTGATTATAATTAGAAGTCAAATATGCATCTACCTTTTAGAAATGATGCATTCTAAGACTTTAACTCAAAATAAATTTATTCTAAATAGTGTAATTATTTAAAGCAAATAGATTTGATAGGCTCCTAAAAATGAGATTCATATTTCATAGAAAGGGCAATAGTAGATAACAGTCTTCAAATCATTTTGTTCGTGTGCCCCTAAAACAAAATATGTATACAAATTTAAATTAAATTTTCTCTCCTGTGACCATAATACTTTTAAATGTTTATAAAAACCTGTTTTCTTCTGTATTGAATCATGCTTATAATTATTAGTTGTACACGTTTGACTGAAATCAACCTAGTTATTACATAAACATGTTAAATTTTGATAATTATTAAAGATGAAAAGGGAAAACATATTGAAAATGCCTCTCTGAGATGAATGGGGCCTTTTTTCAAATAGTTATATATTCATGCATGGATATTACTTATTGCAAGAGCAAAGCAAGATTCCATATCAATTCTATTCCTGTTTTCCTTATTTATAGATATAAACATAAGAAATCTTGCTGCAAAATAAGCAGATGGGACTGGAAGGATATTTTTTAGAGTCATGCCACTCAATTACGTGAAATCATTATTAGTCATATGTCAAAAACCACAGTGTAATCTACTTCCAAAAAGTATGTGTAGTAGTCTACAAGCTGTCGATTCCACCACATTTCTTCTTCAGTTTTATTCAAAACAAAAAATTGGCAACTACCTACTTTCAAAAAGACTTACCAAGTCTTCTCAATCAATCCATTTCTGTTTCTGTGGCGTATACCAAAAGAGACTTTACCAAGGCTTAGGCAGATACTACTATTTATACCTAGCGACACTTTGTTTAATCTGGTGTATGCAGAATTTGGTGAAAAATGGAACTCTGGTTCATTTTGATTCACCTTTGAAATTATCCTTTTTTGAAGGCTTTTATATGTGCTTTAAATATCTCTATTTAATTAGCTCATTTAATTTATGGGAAATACCTACTATATAATTTACTGGCAGAGCTAGTACTCATTAAAACCAAACTTACTTTCTGTCAGAAAGTCTGACTTATTTTTCTGTTCAGATAAATTAATATACATTTTGTCACAACTATCTCAGCTCTGAATTCCTACTCTAGGTAGATAGTAGAGAGATAGATAAAGCACAAATCCTTGCCATGAGTTTGATAATTGGGTTAAATAAGGCATCACTACTTTTAATATTTCTTACTTTATTGATACTATCTTTGCATTCATGAAATTCTTTTGTAGGTGAAAAGCATCCTTTGACAATGGTTGAGGTGGGTCGTGAGGGCATGAAACAAAAATGTTTACCTTCCTCTGGATCTGTCAGATTTCAAAACCTACCACCAGTCTTACATACTGCATTTAACTCTACATTTTGTCCTTGATAGAAATATGTATAAGACAGAGAAAGATACTGAAGCCTTACCTTGGCTTTATGGTGTCTTGAATAAAGGGAGCTTCATCAGCAAAAATATTTTAAAATTTCCCTTTGCTTGTAATCCCTGGAAGCTTTATGCTCCAAGATAGTGTACCATAGTATGTTTCTGGATGTGTGAGAGGTATGCCTTTCTTTTATAAAGAAAGTCTACATATGTTGTTGAATTCTAGAAATTAATCCCCTTATAACAGTTTACTCCTCTCCTCATTGAAGAGTCTTCATGTAGTCTTCATACCTCAGGGTATAACTACTCTTGTTTGAAGACTCCTGAACCAAATGACCTCCATGGGTACTTGAACTCTGAGATTCTATGATATTATGATTACTTAGGCTTTTTCATTACAGAGAGAAAAAAAAACTATTTTAACTATTACTGCCTCATTCAAGCACATCCAATCAACCTTGGTTCTTCTGTTTTACAAATGAAAGGACAGTCTTTCTGAAAAAGAGTCACTTGTTAAGTTAGCTGTGGGACTAATTGGATAAGTAGATACACTTATTGACATAACAGTGGGTACACATATTTCAGTGAGAAAAATTTAAACCCCTCCAAATCAGTAGATGGAGAAAGCAATAAAGCAAGACCTCTGAAACCCTTCGAGTCAGAACTCTATCATTATTTCTGAAGCTAAAGCTCTTGAGCAAAGATAATATTTTAGGAAAAATATCTATGTGTAGAGCCAGTTTATGCTAACAACTCTCAAAGCACAGGTATGCTATTAAAGCTAAAGACCATTTAGAACAGCAATAGATAAGATCAATACTAGAGTGTAGATTAAATCACATTAGCTTTATATAATAACAATAGAAATTTTTAATAACAATAAAGTATAACAATAGCCTGGGAAATGTATGAGCTTGATGAATGTGTCCAAATATGAACTATTTCCTTTTCAAATATGATATGTGTACTGATAGATCTTAATGGGAAAAAGGAATACTACTCTATTCAGCATTTTAAAAATAATTTCATGTGGAAGTCAAAAGACAAAAACTTATTAAGAATCTATTATGATTTATAACACAAATAATATGATGCCATAGTATCTATGGTTGTTCTTATTCCACAAGAATTGGTCATTTCTTCCTAATAAAAATAAGTATAACTCTTTGTCTTAAAATTGAAAGCTAAGCCAAATTTCTAGTGTGGTTAAGTGGGTTAATATCTCTGATTTTAGATGAAATAGATAAATTTAAAACTTAGTAACTCAAAGTAATATTTTTGTTTTAATAAAAAGCAAAGATTATACTGAAGATTATATAAAACACATAGTTTGGGAATTATGCAGACCTCAACTCAAACCCCAACTTTACCACTCACTTAGGCCACATAATTTATTTCTCTGAGCCTTAGGTTCCTCATCTCAAAATAAGATCCACCTCAGAGTCTTTTATTGAAATTTAAAACAGATAATATAGGTGAAACCATCTGGCCTGCAATAGGTTCTCAGGAAAGGTTAGTTCTATTTGTCTTTCCTCCCGCCTCAATCTTTTCAATAAAAGCTAATTTGTGACAAATGTAGATGCAGAAGCATCCATAATGAAAAGTAGAAACTGGTCTCAGGTATTTCAACATTTATACAAATAAAGAAAAATTTCTGGTTAGATAGAAAACGAAAATAATCTCTGCATGGTAGGATTATATTTTGTTATCTTTTTATTTACTATATGTTCTAATTTTGCTAATGAACATGTATAACTATCATAAAAGATTTAAAATTTCAATGAACGATGCAGTTTATAATCTTTGTGTTGATATACTATATAAAAAATTACAGTGATTTGTATAACCCAGACTTTAACTTTTATCCCCTAGAACATTTTATATTACGAAATTAGTTCAAGAAAAATAGACATGACAGCCAAAGAGTTATTAACTGCCATAATTATGAACATCAGGAAAAACGAGGGAAGATTGTAAATAATGTATTTTTGTTATGCTTCCTTCCTCATACCTGTATTATTTGCAACTATATCCTAACTCATTTCTCTGCTCCAAGTTTCCCACACTATTATACATTAATGTCCTTGGAACAACGACTTCATTTCACCTTTGGCCTGATCCATTTCACTATAGGTGTCCTTCTTAATGGATAGTACATGTCTCATCTCAGGATACAGAAGTCCAGGTAGAAAACAGTCCTGACATTTACTATTAATATACCCTCCCTCAAACTTCACATTTATCTATCAGTGTGAATTTGTTGTGAATTACTCTAGACTGTAAAGGCCTGAAGCTGGATATTCACCATACTCATCTGTGATTACTAAGACATGTTTCTTAGAAATGTTGAATTCCTTTTCTCTCTCTCTCTCTCTCTCTCTCTCTCTCTCACACACACACACACACACACACACACACACACAACAGAGGGACAAATAAATGCCTTTGTGGTATTGAAATACAATTAACCTATGTTAAGACTACTTCAAGTATCTATTTTTAAAATATGCCATACATGACATGCATTGTAACATAATGCTAGTAAATATATACATCTTCAGGAAAAGGGGTAAAATAACACTCTTGGATAGAGTCGAAAGCACAAAGTAGAAAAAAAATCGCTAACATGAAGTCTAAAGACCAAATTCTGTAACTTGGCATTCAAGGCCACAAACTGATGTCGTTCTCCCTTTCCAGTCTTGTCTCCTATAACTCCCATGACAAACCCATTAATGTCTTCCATTCATCCAATACCTACTGAGGGCCAAGCACTTTGTATAAGTAATCCTTACAAGGCCAGTGATTGCATTATTACTATCCCTGTTTTACAGATGAGACTTAGGTCTCATAGGTCACACAGCTAGTTAGTGACAGCAAGAATTCTAACCTAGGTTTGTCCATCTCCAAAATCAGTTTTTTTAACTTCTTTTCTAGCCAGATGGAGCTCTCTGATCGCCATTACCCTAAAGCATGCCATGTTTTTAATCGTAATGTTCACCCCAACTCAGAAACCTTGTTTTACATGTCCTTCAAATTTTACCTCACATCTTAATAAACTCTTCTGTGAAATATTTCAGCCTCCAGCCTACAGTGTTATCACCTTCCTCTGACCCTTAATCATGTTACTTTAGATTGTTATTTAATTTATCAGTTTGCAGGTGTTGTCTGCAAGGTGTTACCCAACCAGGTATAGTTGCTTAATGGCATCAGCCATGGAAACCAGAGTAGACACTCTCTAAGATTCTGCTTTTTGGATTACATTTCTTTGTATCACCTATAGTTACATATGTTCCTAGTAGACGCTCAAAAATGAACTCAAAGTTAAAGCAAAACCTCTTCATAGGCATTCAGAAGACTCCTCTGTCATTAAATTAAGATCATTCACAAATCTCTATTTTGAAATCTAATCCTGTAAATTCTGAATTGACAGTTTCTCTGGAGGCTATTATGTAATAGACATTGTATCATAATATATAATGTCTGAATTATCAGGTTAATGTTTTAAAAAGACAAACTTAGTTGTAGGTCAATTTGTGACTTTAAAAAGGTTGAATTGATAGACGATAATTTGTTAGTTTTGTTCTGTTCCTTAGCTTTTGTGAACCCTCTTTAGATGAAAGACAAATTATTTCATTTCCATTTAAGGCAAATTATAAAACCTCCTCTATCACTAACCCCCTCAGAATAATGGATAGAGAACCTTAGCAAAGAGGAAAGGGCAACACCATATCAAAAAAGGTGAGTCTTGCCTCTGTTTCCTGAAACCAGGCCATGCAGAAGGAGAGGAGATGGTCTCTGTGGGGTTACAGAGATTCAAGCAGCAGAGTCTGTTCCTACAGGTTAAAGGTCATTAGAGGGGTAATTTGAGTGTGCCTGCTAATGCTGAGAGTGCATTTGAGATGTGGGTCAAAAGAGGAAAAGTTGTAGCGGCCTGCTTCAAAAGCTTTATAAGAATTTAAACTTACTGCTTTTTCTCTTCTCTTGATGTTCATAATACCTCTTCATTTCCCTTCAAACATCTGTTTTTTCATTCATTCTAATAAATAGTTTAGAGGGGACTACATGAATCAGTGCTTTTGATTGGTTCTGCTGTTTGTTTTAGGATTGATTTGAAAATCTCCATAATCCATTCTGCCTTAATTTACACTTAGTATGTTTAGAATGACTAATAAGTACCAGACTTAATCTCTCCCAAGAAATAACAAGACATACAATTTGCAAGATAATTATGTTTCAAGTGATCAAGAAAGACTGTAGGTGTGAAAACAGTTTCGGTAATAGGCATACCTTGGGGGAAGTTGACGGATTTTGACTTAAATATCTTAAAGAATGTGTTAGCTGAACAACAATATCTAATGAAAAGATCTGAAAGCAAAGATTATATGAGAGTATTTTATTTATCAGAGGAAGGTGAAATGTCTGTCTAGCAAAAATAACTTTTTGAAAAGCACATTGTTTTGTTTTGTCTTGTTTTTTAATTTCATTCTTCTTCAATGGCTCTCTTTTGTTCAGGAAAATTAGGTGGATTTACACAAGAAAATAACACCATAGATTCCGGAGAACTTGATATTGGCCGAAGAGCAATCCAAGAGGTTCCTCCTGGGGTCTTCTGGAGATCACAGCTCTTTATTGATCAGCCACAGTTTCTTAAATTCAATATCTCTCTTCAGAAGGATGCATTGATTGGAGTGTATGGCCGAAAAGGCTTACCACCTTCCCATACTCAGGTAGAAGTAGGCTTTGTTGTCAATAAAATGAAAACTGCTTATTTGTATTTTTTAAGTTATTCTGTTTTTTAAGTGCAGCTGTTTAACTGTTTGATGACCACTTTTGTATTGATCTTTTACAGTGAGAAGAATTTGAGTGTAGGTAACACTTATCTTGAGGTTTTTGAATTAGTATAAAGAACAGCATTTTCTTCCTGACTTGCTTTAACCATTATTGATTAATTAAAATGTACTAAAACTTGTAACTTAATGAATATTGAACATCATCTTAGCACTAGTAAAACACCATGGATTTTCCAAATGTTTTACAAAGATCCTATGGTAATTTTGGATGATCTTATTCCTTTCATATAATAGATGCATACATACCATTTTCATCTCAAAGATGTATTCAATCTATTCAAATTGTATTTTTTTTTTACTTTATACCAGATTTGCTCTTAGTAAACATATTATTGGAAGGTAAACATAAATATGAACTTCATCAGCTCAAGCCACAATTTCTCATCTACAAATGATGAACAATGAAATAAAGAGGCAAAAGAACTTGCAGAGATAACCACGGGTGATCAATCACATTACTGTGGTACTGAAAACAGTTAAGACATTCTTACATCATAGACTCAGAGAATGCTAAAGTCAATTTGCCTGCATGCAGATCACTTCACAATAACGGTCACAGATAGAGAGGCACCATCAATAATTCCACAGGCTTTTTCATAATCTAATACTGGGTCATGGTGTGGAAACTGGAAATTTTGATTTAAAGGAGGTCCTATTGTATCTAAGAGAAATGATTTAAAATACCTACCATAAAATTGTAGCTCCAACTCGTCCCAAGATCAACTATTACATTAGTAAATACAGGAATTACAAAAGTATAATAAATGGTTAATTTAAATTGACAGTTGGATGAGCTTAAAGTTTTTTGCCCATAGAATTTCATGCTAATTTTAATTTGATTTATAAAGTGAGAACTGAAAGGTTTTCATGTATGCTTTATTTTATGTAATTTTATGTGAAACGCATTTTCTATAACATAGGAATATAAAATAGAAAATTATAAAGAAAAATTGATTACATACTAATAAGAAATTATGTATTTAAAGAAAGATGAGTAAGAAAATTTGAACATCCTTTCTCTAATATCATTGTGGATCAGAGAAAGTATCATATATATATATATATATATATATACACAAATTATATAGTTGTAAAGTTTTTAAATATGCTTTGATGCATTCAACTTTTTATTTAACATTTTTCAGATCTAGATTATTAAAGTAAATGCCTTTCATCCTTTTACATCAGATACTTTTTATCGTGTACTAGTATCCAATTTTAAACTTTAGATCACAATTTTATTTGACTCCATGTTATATTATAGGCAACACTAACTAGGTTGTAATAACCAGATTTTCTAAGTAGGCCTCTGGAACATCAATGATAACGAGTAGATTGCATTTATAGCAATATTCCAGTGAAATATAAAAAATATTTTTCCACTGACACCACATAGATGATTAAGTTAGTTTTGTATAACTCAAGTTATATACCTGTTAGCTAATGGCGCAACAGTAAGCATGTAACCAGTAAAGTAAATTCCAAAAATGATTTCAGAAAAAAAATTATGTGTCATCACTGTATGGATGAAAGATCTTTGCAAGTTATATACACTACATAAGATTAGAGAAATAAAAGGTACAGTTTCAGGTTTTCTCATAATTCTGCTGGTATTTAAACAAAACATAGGTGATATCCACTTTTCTATTACAATATATTGTTTAAGTAGGTTACTCATTTTCTTAAGCTCCAGTATTTTATTGGAGTTCCTTACCCTGGTTTATTCAATATCAGCAGAGCAAACAACTGTTTCTGAGTTCAGTGTTTAAACATGAAATATGCTATAAAGGAGCCCAAATTGAACATTTCTCTGTTTCTGGGAAACGTTAAATAAATCAACCTGAAATAATTAAAATTGGCCAACCATTCAGAATAGTCGCTTGTGTTTGGAAAGTCCTTGTGACCCTTTATAAAACTGTCCATTAGATCGTTGCCAAGGAATCAATTGACTTTTTTCTCCCTGATGCCCAGTCCGTTCTCCCAAGAATGTTAGAAGCCCAAGAAAGCAATTTAACGCTTTACAGTTAATAGTGTACTATATCATTTAAGAGCATTCGCATGAAGGCTATTTTAGAATGGGGGTTTGAACCCTAGGTTCTAAGCACACACCTCTACCACTTTTTGACCTTGTGACCTTGAGCAAATCACTCAACTTCTCTGCACCTTAGTGTCTATCTGTAAAATGAAAGAATATAGACTAGATGATCTATAAAATCTCTTCCTCCTTTATGTTCCAACGATTTACAGCAAGACAGTGCCAACACCAAAAAGTTGATTCAAGAACGTAGTTAAGTAGTCATAGATTCTGAGTTCTCATAATTTCAGTAACTGAATTAAGTGTATGGATAGCCTAACCATTCAAAAGTGAACCATGAAGATACCTCTATCAAGTATAGGTACTCTCTGGTGATAGCTCCCCAAAGGGGAGAGACTGAATTTCTTCCTAGAAATTGCATGAGATCCTAAGACTCACCCCCTACACACACAAAAAAAGTCTCCATCTTATGAATAGGTAGTAAAACCAAACCCCACATCGTTAAAGTTCACCCTAAAGTGATTTCTTTACACCCTGAGAACAAAGTTTTTAAAATATTTCTGTTTTATATAATTCGTTTACTTTTTGTAGAGATGGCTTTAGCATTAGGTAGGGAATTTGTCTTTAGGTATCTGAATAACATATGTGAGGTGCCCCTACAGAGGAGCCTGGAACTGGATAGAAACTCAACAACTGTCAGCTACTCACCACCCCCACCATCACACCTACCACTCCAGCCTTATTTTATTGTTCTTAGTGTGATACAATTGGTGATTGCTATGATAAAGGTGATGATTATGAGTATGAGCTTGAGAGAGCCGTAAAACCTCAAAATTTCTTCCCTTTTGATTTTTCATTTATTATGTTTAATGTTAGAGGAGGAAAAAAAATGTTTATATGCAATGGGGCCATAAGAAGAAATTTTTTCCTATCTCTGCCATGCTAATACAAACGTTTAAATCTGATGAGAAAATAAGCAGCTTTTTTGAGATAGAGGTACCTTTCAAAAGCACTGAATTAATTTTTCTCTGATAATTTTGGAATACAATTCTAGTGAGATTTTGCAGGTCAAATAGCCACACCAGTCATTATTTTCATCCTTGTTAAGAAATAAAAGCAATAGAATTTTTTAATGCTAATTAAGTTATAGCTTTTTCACATTTTTCTCACAGTTGAATGATGTTATAATGCAGTTTTACCACATGCAAAAAAAATGCTTTTATATTGAAATAAAAATTTTAATAAGTCAGAAACTGAATTAGATACTCTAAATTCTATCTGATAGTAACAGTAGAGGTCTGTGATCAGAACTGTGATTCTCAGAATTCTAACAACTGATTTTAATTCCCACTTGGTCACATTAAGGGATTTATATAATAAACTTTTTAAAAAATAAAACTCTGAAGAAATTACATTTAAGGGCTCCTATCAGAAAGTAGAATATTGATAATTCACATGTACAGTGCTGTAACATTAATGATTACTATATAGTATTGTAGTATACTTCTACCGTAAGCACATGCCTCAGGAATAAAATGAAACTGGGTAAAAATCTGTAGAAACGGAATCACTCAGCTTTTAAGAAACTGTTGTCTAGCAAGCTCATTAAACTATGTCAGAAAACCTTTGCAGTGTCTTCCAAATTCACTGTATTATCTCTGGTTACAAAATTTTACCCACTATTACCAATCACATTGCCTTCTTTTAATTATCTTTAATGTTTCAGTTAACTTGTCCTAGCTATTCAACGTTTATCATTAATCTTACTAAAACAAAAATTAAGTGTAACGATGATTGACACAGTAATAATTGGTCGTGCTTACTGATATCGCCATCCCTTCAGAACCCCTCCATTGTTTAATTTTTTAGACTTCCGATCAAAGATGTAAAGTCATCTTGTTGTATGTTTTTAACCTAACCATAACTAAGTAAAAATCCATAGGTCTCTCTCCAGCGTTTGGGAGGGTTATATCAGGTCACGGAAAGGGACAGAACGGTGTGGAGGAGGCAGCCCAAGATTTGCACCAAGTACATCTGAGCTCGCATCGCAGCTCCACTGCCCACCAGGCATCTGACCCTGCCCATGTTCCTAAAGTTTCCGTTTCCTTCATCTCTTAAGTGTAAATATTAATGCCTTCCTAGAAGGGTTGCTAGGAGGATTAAAAATAATCCTGGCACAGAGTTAAGTATTCAATAGCAGTTGTTACTACATGAGCGTTAGCTAGGAGGAAAAGATCTTAAGAGACCATCTAGTGGTCTAACAAAAATACGGCCGCGGAATTTGGAATGGTACAGATTTATGTTTGTATCCCCAAACTGCCTAAACTCATCAAACTTTTTATCAGTGAGAAGAATTAAATGCACTTGGAAACCACATAGGCCCATAAGGGAACCCTGACCTGTGAAGTTTAAGTGCAACAGCGTGCGGTAGGTAGTTTTTATCGTGCCTGTAAATGCTATGCACAGAAGACCTGTCAACCGGAACGTTTTTTGAACGTTGTCTTTATTAGGGCAAAGGAGAAAAGTGTGAAGTAAAGAAGGAGAGAGAGAAGTAGCCACAACCGTGATATTTCTGACTACTAAACCGTTTTACTTGTCTTCGTCCTCAGTATGACTTTGTCGAGCTCCTGGATGGCAGCAGGTTGATCGCAAGAGAGCAGCGGAACCTGCTCGAGTCGGAAAGAGCAGGGCGACAGGCGCGGTCTGTCAGCCTCCACGAGGCTGGCTTTATCCAGTACTTGGATTCTGGCATCTGGCATCTGGCTTTTTATAATGATGGGAAAAATGTGGAGCAGGTGTCTTTTAATACCATTGTTATAGGTAAGAACAGTCTTCAAAGCATCTTCTTCCAGGCTCCCGCCTAAACACTGTGTTGAATAGAAACTGAATTCTCTTCGCTGATTTTGAGTGATTCCTAGGGAATTAAAGCCCAAGATTAGATGCGAGAAATATTTTTAAATTGTTCATTTATGAATATGTAACAAGCCATGAAGCACCGGAAGAAAATATTATTCTTGGAGGAGGACGGTGCAACATGAAAACACTGCATGTGAAATGGCACTGCTTTGCTTTTCTGTTTGAGTAATCTTGTATAAATGAATCCTTTTTCGGTTATGCAGCAAGCCATCCATACTTCCTTCAACATGCAGCTAAAATGATCAAAGTGACACAGTTTACCTTGTGTGAGAGACAGACTACACAATAAGCGTTTCTTCTTTCTCTTTTCTTTAGAGTCTGTGGTGGAATGTCCCCGAAATTGCCATGGAAATGGAGAGTGTGTTTCTGGAACTTGCCATTGTTTTCCAGGATTTCTGGGTCCGGATTGTTCAAGAGGTATGAGAGTTAGATTTTTTTTTTTCTTAAGCCAATATGAATAAGCCATGGAAACACGAGTAATTCAGAAAACTACCAAGACAGGAAAGAAAAGGGGAAACCTGGCATACTGCTTGTTCCAGTGATGTCTTTTCTTTCAGAATCTCGATTGAAAATGTGGCCGTTAATTCCTCTGTCGTGTTTTGTTTCACAGCAGCCTGTCCAGTGCTGTGCAGTGGCAACGGGCAGTACTCGAAGGGCCGCTGCCTCTGTTTCAGCGGCTGGAAGGGCACCGAGTGTGATGTGCCGACTACCCAGTGTATTGACCCGCAGTGCGGGGGTCGTGGGATTTGCATCATGGGCTCTTGTGCTTGCAACTCAGGATACAAAGGAGAGAATTGTGAAGAAGGTAAACATGTCAATATTTACAGAAGTCTATTGTTATCTTCGTATAAAGGAGCAGATTATAGTCGTAGTCTTTAGTTTGGCAGATAAACCTTTTTATATGCCTCCTTATGAATGTAATTTTGATTTCCATATTTATGGATGCATTGTTTTATTAACATTTGAACTAACATAAAGAACAAATACCAAAGAGCCCCTTTGCTCTTTTTTCAGCAGTGTGAATAAATTTTTTTTTAACTCTGAGAAAGTAAGCGGGCATTTGGATCTTGAAACCAACAGTGGACTATTTTTGTTTGTTTTTTAATAGTTTTTCATATTTATGCCAGCTCTTAAATCTAGGCATTTAGGTATCTCTAGAAAGACAGAATATTGAACAGAATATACTAGGGAAAAAAGTACAACATCATGAGTTTGTTCCATACTGTATATAATGATGATAGTCAAGATGCTATACTGGAAAGTGCAGTTAAATTGTTTTTTCAAAAAGCAGAAAAGCACCATTTTTGTTCTTCAATCAAATTGATTTTATTGATCTGCACACACACAAAGTAATACAATTAAGTCTCTGGAATTAAATTTTCAGGCCATTGACCCTACAAGTGTAAAGTTTTATTGAGTCAAATTGCTAAATTAAATCTCGTCATCTAAAGCACATTAAAGTAAATTAAGAAGGATAGAGAGTATGCAACTCATTTATTTCTCAAACAGTTTGAGGGACCCATACAGCTGTCAGCACTCAATGGTTGTGGGTTAGGTCAGCCGATACAATTTTGTTATAGAGAAGCCAATACTTATTACTTTCTAATTAAGCAGAACAGAGAACAGTAGTCTGAAATCTCAAGAGCATATGTGTGTAATTCATGAAAATTACAGATGCTTGCAAGAGTCTCGGTTTCCTAAATAGCATGATTCTTAATGCTTTCTTGTATAATGTTTTGAATGTTCAGAAACAAATTATCGAAAACGGTAGGCAAATATTTGAGTATCCAAATGTTTATGTCAGTTTGACTGGGATTTAATTCCTTATTCTGCCTATACTATGTATGATATCTTCTAGATTCAGTCATTAAGTTGCTCTCTGTTCTTTATGTTAGCTGACTGTCTAGACCCTGGCTGTTCTAACCATGGCGTGTGTATCCACGGGGAATGTCACTGCAATCCAGGATGGGGTGGTAGCAACTGTGAAATACTGAAGACCATGTGTCCAGACCAGTGCTCTGGTCATGGAACATATCTTCAAGAAAGTGGCTCCTGCACCTGTGACCCTAATTGGACCGGCCCCGACTGCTCAAACGGTGAGGTTAATAAATGTGGTACAACTGAGTGCTAAAGATTAATATATTGTAATTTTTTATTATTAAATTTAATACACTTATTAAATTTAATACAGATTTTATTAAAGTGATTATTTATATAAGTAAATATGAAAAATAATGAAATTTGTTGTCTTATAAATAGGAGAGAAATAGGCCTGGTCAATTTGTCATTAAAATTTCTTATTTAGTATTATCATAAAGAATACTCTTTCATTTGTGTAAAGTATTCTGTCTTCTTAACTCTTGAGACCTGTGTATAGCTTGGGGGTTTAAGCACATTATCTCATAACAGAGAAGCCTCAATTAAAAAGTATTTGATAACATAAGGCTAAAATGATCACAATAATGAATATACATATTTAGATATTGTGATGTATATAATGGTTCAACACTAAGAGTTTAATGCACACACATCTCAGAGATATTGTGGGTTTGGTTCCAACACAATAAAGTAAGTATTGAAATAAAGCAAACTGTAATCATCTTGCTTATTGAAGATCTTGCCTTCCCTTTGTAAAAATGCAACATCAGTGAAGCACAATAAAGCAAGGTATGCTTGTAGTATGATTATAATAGAAATGGCAGTCAAATTGTCATTGAGCACCAGCTATGTGCATGGCATTGCCACAGACCCTATAGGGGTAAAAGAATAATGACTCATTCCTGCCTTCTAGCATAGTGGCTTTCAAATTTTTTGACCATGACCTAGATTATCTCCAGTCTTAAATACATTTTTACATTGTAACTAACTAAATATACTTACTAAGTATACTAACATAACTGAAATAAAAGCTTTACAAAGTGATATACACTGAAACTTTTTAAGTCTGTTCTATTTTTTAAAAATTCTGGTTGCAACCCATGAATGAATTTCATGACCCACTCATTAGTTACAGTTTGAAAAGATGCTACTCTTGTTTAGAAGATTATAGCGTGACTGGGGAGATAAGATGAACACACATGAAATACCTTGGAAACCAGTACATTTCAGTTTAATAACTTATTGATGTTATATGGAATGATGCATTAAATTCAATCAACATGTAAAGGAGTGATCTTGCCTTGATGCATATTGAAAGTTTTCAAAGAGACTTTTCTTAACATTTCTTGCCTTCTTTTAAAGATAGTAGTGTGGGGGAAGGGAGAAATATTTTTGACTTAGGGAACAGTATTAGAAAGCACTTAAGAGTATGGACTCTAAAATCAGATGCTTGGGTTCATATCCAGTCTCTACTACTTAGCTGTGTAACCTTAGGCAAATTACTGTATGATTCCGTTTACTCACCTAGAAAATGGATTTAATCGTAAGCCATTCTTCACAGAGATGCTGTGGGAATTACTTGAGTTAATGTATATAAAGTACTCAGTACAATGCTTAGCCCATAATAGATTTTAAATATAGCTACCACCACCACCACCACTACTACTATTATTAGCATAGATTCAACAGAGAATATCTGTATACAGGGGACAGTGAAGACAATGTATTTAGAGGTAAATATTAGGCTGGGCTCAATTATTGGGGGCACATTTAGAAGTAATAGTCTAGACAACAGAAAATTCACTAACAGTAAGCTGTGGGCCCACTGATTCGCTAAGAATAATATTTTAGAACTATCGTGTAGATTTTACGTCAAAGTATAAACAGTGAGACTTTGATGACTGGAAGACAAGTCAGAGACCTCTCTCAGAAGAGTGAAGTGACGAAAGCATGAATTAGTTTGGAGTTAGCAGAAATGAAAAGGATAGATCTGAGGGATGTTTTCAAGAAAAAAGCAGACACATTTTGCTGAGAAAAAAAGAATATGGAAGTTGGTGAAAAGAGCCAGAAGTCTGAAACAAAAGAGACTGGGGTTGATGTTAATGTCTCTGAATGAGGCGGGAAAGTTGGGAAGGGACAAGGCTTACTGGGTAGGTAGGATGTAGTGGAGGCCATGGGGAGAGAAGTGAGAAATAGAGACAATGAATTTGCTTGGATACTCAAACTATCTGAACAAAACCAAATGATAACCAGAAAGAAAGGAGGGAGGGAGGGAAAGGAAAAGAAGACTAGGAAGAGTGAGAAGGAGAAAAGGGAAAGTGGAGGAGGAGAAACAGTAAGAAAGAGAAGAAGGAGAAAGGATAAAGAAAAATGACATAATAATTTGCAGTGTCAAGTGAATGAAAACATCCTGCATAAAACTTAGTTTCGTTAAAAATCTAACCACCTTAATTCTACCCAAACTGACTGTAGTCCTCTCTGAACCCCTTTTGTTTAACATTAAGTGGTTAAGAACAGGGATTCTGGAGCTGAACTGTTTGGGTTGGCCATTCACTAGCTATGTGATGTCATACAACTTATGTAATTTCTCTGTGCCTCCGTTTCTTTATCTGTAAAATGAGGATAATAATAATACTACCTTATACAATTTTTATAAGGAATAAACGAGTTAATATGTGGAAAGCACTTAGAATAGTTCCTTACACATAGTAAGCACTCCACAAATATTAACTATCAATAGAAAAAGTTAGTGGTGGTTGAAGTTGTGGTAATAGTTATGGTAGTAGAATTCTAAAGGTTAACTGTAGTGTATCAAACTGAATTCCTCATCAATTAAGAGGAGCTTCCACATAAAAGTATTGAATAGATATGTTTCCCCAGATGTGATATTTATGAAATACAAATTATTTCATCTATTAGTATAACCTCATGGCATGAGCCTAAGTGAAATGTTGCTAGCTAGGTAGCTAATAAACATGCTTATTTTCAGAAAATAAAAAAAGAAAGAGAAAGAAAGAAAGAACCAGTAATTTTTACAAATCACGCTTTACTGGCAATTTGAAAAATCTGAGTGACATGTCTGCTACCCTACGGATCAACATCAGCACGACTGACATATGTGCCACACTGCTTCACCTGCTTCACACTGAATCCTGGAAGCCTAAGCAAAAAAAAGTTTTGTGCAGGCTCTTTCGTACTATTGAAAAACCTCTATTGAGCCCTTAAGTATAGCTTTCTAGATAAAGAAACAACTTTTGAGTTTCTTCCTTGTTCTCTCTCGCTCTTTTCCTCCCTCCCTCTCTCCCTCCTGTTTTTCCTTCGTTCCTGTCTTCCTTCCTTCTTACTTTCTTCCTCCTTCCTTCCTTCCTTCCTTCCTCCTTCCTTCCTTCCTTCCTTCCATTTCCCCTGCCTTTTCCTCTACCTCCCTCATCTTTTCACCATATATTTTTTGGGACAGACAAGGTTTATAATATGTTTACACTGCTTCATAGAAATATTGGTTGATCATATAACTTGGAGAACAGAAACTTTGGTAAGAAAATGCATGACTGCTAGAGCAAATTACATGCGTGAGATAAATAAGGATGAAAACATGAAGTAGGAGCTGGATTGTAGAGGGCCTTGAATGTCTTGCTGAGGACTTTTAGAAAACCATTTTCAACCAACATTTATTAAGCACAAGTCTCTGGCATTATTTGAAATAAAACATTAACTTGTTTTGTCTTCTGTTCTTAAAAATATATTTTATAGTTACAGTAATGAAAATAGGCATTTAGTTATTTCTGTTGTTTTTATTTATTTACATTTCCAGCTTTTATACTAAAAAAATGCATCCCCCAAAAATATTCACTTAAGTTTATAGATATAATCACTTGTATATTAAAGTTAGATACATAGTTCCAATCTCTTATGTCTCCACCATTAAGATACTCATAATAATACTAGTTATAAAGTCATACTTATTGAAATATTATTATTCAAATTTGTTTCCCACAATTAGCCAAGTAGGCAGGAAATAGCGAAATAGCCCCTTTTTGCTTCATATAAAATTATTTAACATTACTTGAATTATTTTATAAAGGATTGTTTCTGAATTATATAATTCAAAAGGTAATTCAGTCTTCATAAAATGATATTGCTATGAATAGCAAAAGAAGATATAAAGGTTAATCAAGAGATTGAATTGGCTGCCAAAATCACGACATTATTTTACATATTTAGAATTATTTTTTATGCTGATGTAATGATTTTGCTATCGGAAAATCTAATTATACCAGTATATAAAATGACCATCTAGTCTTAGTGAAGATCTTCATCTTATTCATCTTTGTATCGTTGGTGCAAAACAGAAACTTAACATATATTCAACTTTCAATATATAGAGTTGAATGATGAGTATAGTACTCTGGAAGAAAGTAATTTAGCACTGAATAAACTTTGCTACTAGCTGCAAAAAAAAAGACAGAAAACTTACTTAGAAGAATGAGTGAAGATCTCAAAAAGCATATGTTCTTCCTGTGAAAATATCTGGATTCATGTGCCTCAAATTTATCTGCTTGTTCTCATTTCAGGTTTACAAAAACATTGTTGTTAATTTATGTTTGTGATTAAAAGTTTACTGGCAGTATAATTCTGAATTTCTAACTAACTGAATTCTAAAGCAAGACATTTTACTGGTTACCTCTTTTGCTGTTGTGGAAATGACCTTCAGATATCTAAATTCAATATGAGTAGATTTTACACTGAAAGAAATATTTGGTTAAGCTGCTACCTGAGAAGCAATGAATTATTTCCATCAGAAAGTTTATAGGTTTGAAAGCAACAGAACTTTCCTCTATCTTCATGAGCAGTTTGTCAATTAGCCCTTCAATTTCACTTCAATTAAATTAACTCTAATTAATAAGTTCATTACAAAGATCGACGCACCTTGCTCAAAGCTAGTGTGCTAAACGCTGATAAACACTTTCACCCTAATGAAAAATTGATTAGATTGAATAAAAAGGGTACCTCAGAAGGAAACCTTCTCTTCTGGAGCTGAGCTGACGTTCTGTTCCTCTGAAGTTAATCAAACCATCTTAGATCTCTTAATCAAAATTTTAATTCAAACAAGATAGAAAATGTGTCACAAAAAACACATACCACTCTCTTCCAGTTAATAGTCCGCCTGTTTTTTATAAGAAATGTTACAACTCTCACAGTGCCTTGATAGAGTGTTTAAAATTCTGCAGCACTCTGAGACAGAATTTCAGTGTCTAAGAGATATTATTTGGGCGATGAATGGGGAAAATAGGAACAGATGACTACATAAACAGTTACTATTTTTTTTAATTTAAAAATAAGGTAGTAGCACATTTTCTGTTTGTTAGAAAAGATTTCGAGGTTTTAGTGTTCGGCATTTTTATTAAAATTAAACAGTAGTCTTACAGTCTTAGAAAAAGAAGATAGTTAATTTTATTTAAGTTTATATGTAGAGAGTAAAAAATAAAATACCCTTCAGAGTTTTCTCTGTCTCTTTTTCATTTGGATCTAGTTAAATAAAGCTTTTAAGAAAGATTTTTTTTTAAAAAAAACATTACTCTGACACCTGAATGCTTTTTAAAATCTAAGCTATCGTTATAGCTTTTGAAGTCATTTGGTCACTGTGTTCCTTTCAGTATTTCTAGTAATTGAAAAACCTTGTTTGTCAAATGACAGAGTCAATAGTTATATGATTAAACTGGTTTTCCACTCTGCTTTTGCTAAGCAACTTGTATCTGTCAACAATACAAATTCATTGAATAGGAAAAACACTATTTTTTTTATTTACCAAGCATGTCTATGTTTTAGAAGCAAGCTAATGTGCATGCTATGATAGATTTTTTTAATGAAAGTTTCTGAACATTTCAAAAATTTAAACTGTAGGATTTGAAATAACCCCTTTTTAATTATTGCTATGAGGTGAAATCCAGCTCCTGTTAGATGCCTACTTAGACACTGAAATATTTCATTAATTTTATATTAATTTGGAGCCGTGTACATATGTGTGCATGTGTTCTTGGCTGCCAAAAGACACTTTCGGACATATGTATGTATGTGTATTTTTCTCTCATTATAAATCATGTGTTTTGTTTTGTTAGTAGCCTGTATGTGTGTGTATACACACATATTTATAATATAGGAAGTTATTTATAACAAAATTGTCATGTGTATTTGATGCACTATTCCAGCAGCACATAAAATTAAATGATGAACAAAATAAGTAAACTTCTACCATTGATATTCTTAGTAGTTGATGCTGAAATTTATTTAGTATATGAATACTTAGGAGTTATTTTCAGTGATGGTGTTTTTCACCTTCACAAATTTGAGTTTAAGATGTAGCAGTGGTTGCTGAGTCCCCTTCTCACTTTTCATTACTCTCCTCTCCTGTTTCCCCTTTTTTTTAATACAGAAATATGTTCTGTGGACTGTGGCTCACATGGTGTTTGCATGGGGGGAACTTGTCGCTGTGAAGAAGGCTGGACGGGCCCCGCATGTAATCAGAGAGCCTGCCACCCCCGCTGTGCCGAACATGGGACCTGCAAGGATGGCAAGTGTGAATGCAGCCAGGGCTGGAACGGAGAGCACTGTACCATCGGTAGGCTAGCTGCACTTTTTTATCTATCCTTCAGCTACAATGAGAGTGTTTGCTGTTTTTCTCCTTGAAAAAGCTTATTTCTTCTAATTAATTTTTACTCACCTTTCTTAAACAATTGTTTTTTAAGTAAGGTTATCATTTTAGTTCTTTTTAGAACAACTGTCACAGCATGAAGTATAATACATTTTTTTGTGATGGCCACAAAAAATTGATGCACATAAAGATGATTTTGTTTCTCTCTCGTAAATAAGCTTTCACTCAATATTACTTTTCAGTGTTTCATATAATGCCATGGCATAACAGCAATATTTTTTGCTTAAAAAAAAAAGTCAAAATATGTGGACTTTCTGGCTTCTATAGATTCCAGAATCATATATCTTTGCACTTGTTGATATAGTCGAATACCTAAAAAAGAGGTTTAACTTTTTATGACTTTATTTTGTAGTACCACAAGAAATAAAGTAGAATAAAATGCATAAGCCTAGCTGTTCTTAAACAAATTTATGCACTTTGCACTTCTTAAAATATGATGATGTTCCTGAAATAAAATAATCAAATAATTGTTTAAGGTAGAAATGTGAATACATAAATGCTATTTAGCACAGATACAGAAGTATCCAAAACATATATAATATCATATTTTCAAGGTATTCAGGACCTTTGCTTTTATTATTTGAGTCACCAAAATTAAGACATTTAATTAAAGAAAATACAACAAGTCAGTACAGTTAACTCTTGAACAACACGGTTTTAAACTGTGTGAATAACTTATATGTGGATTTTTGGCAATAAATACCTGTGCTATTTTCAGTTTCTGTGTTATTCATTGTTCTATGCCATTTTATATAGGGAACTTGGACATCCACAGATTTTGGTGTGTGAAAGGTTCTGGACCCAATCCCCTGAGGATACTGAGGGACAGCTTAAGTTTTGGGGAAGTCAAAAATTATACGCAGATTTTCGTCTGTTCAAGCATCAGTGCTCATAAGGCATGCGTTGTTCAAGGGTCAACTGTAATAAATTTCTCCCTCACTTCAGTGAAAGTGTATAATATTAATTATAATGGCACAGTCCGTGAAAATTTCATAATTTGAGGTATGGTATTTCTCCACATGGTTTTATGTCTGTAGTGTAAAATCTGGTAAAGATGTTAGGGGGAGTCTCAACATCTTAAAAGTTTCTTCTTTCACCACATCTGTATTACAAACTTCACTTTTCTGCTCACAGGAACTAGTTAACCAGAAATTTTATCATGGGAAAATTGAAGTCACATGCATCTTGTAAATTGTCATAATTGTGTCTTTATAAAACTTGTTTCTAATCTTACCAACATGCCGGACATTAGTTTCAAGGATCCCACTACCACCCCTGCATGTGGTGGCCCACTAGAAGGATGCACAGGGGCCAGGGTAGTTGTGCCCACAGCTATAGTAGGTTTCAGAAAGGGGAAAGACCTATCAGGTGGTGTCTGGAGAATTCCACGCACAGGCTTCTTGTGTTCTTTCTCTGCCACCAGGAGAGGTCACGTGGAGCATGCTCCCTTCTCCAGCACTGAAGTACATCAACATGTGTGCAGTGTTTCTGCCCAGTGAAGCCCATTGGAGACTCGGAGTTAGAGATTTTTGTTGGGGCTGATCAAAGGGGTAGCCTCTGCAGCCACCACCACCAAAATTTGAGACTCTCAGAAGAAAGGCGGGTGCTTCAGGTGGGCAGAAGTACATCAGTGTAGAGAACATCCAGCTTTCCAGATTCCAGCCAAGGGCCAGCCTGCAAACTTCTACAGATCAGGCCTGCTATGTTAACTCTTACCTGCAGAACATTCTTGGGGTCTCACTGTTGGATGTGAGCTGACGGCCTGCAGCTGGGGCACTGTGTAGTTCTACTGAGGTCACCTGCAAATGTACCTACCCACAATACTTGCAGATGGCTCACCCCACCGTTCTGATGTGGCTTCCCCCTCCTCTACTCTCTAAGAGAGGCCTCTGTTTTTCATGAGAATTACATTGAAGCAGAAAAAAAAAATTGGCAATCACAATTTGTGTATCTTTCCTTGGACGTACAGAGGACACTGTATAATTCCCCCATGACCAAACAGCTCCGTGCTCAAACACCAGAATGCCCGCATACCACAGGAGGGTGAAAAGGCATGGCTCTAATCAGACTCCCTCATATGTTATGACCCCCCCATCCCCATATCCAGTCAGAAGAAGTGCATTAATTCCAGCTGGACGGAAGTTTGACTGCTTGTATCCTAGGAAGCACAACAAACACAGGCACATATAGCTTGGAAAACCAGGAAGTATACCGTAAAGTTATCCACAGGACAGATTTAACTTGCCAACCAACAGTTACTAAACACATCATTCTATTGCTGTCCTCACTGACCTTGGCCATGTTACATGGTTAGTTTCTCACAGTTGAGCTGTTCTCGAACAACTTTTCTGTTGTCTGGCAACAAAAAAGATTTTTGTTTTAATTTAACATATCTTGCTGTGGTTGTCAACAATTCCATTTCTATTGTTTTGTTTTATCTTGTTGCTTTTGTACTCCATATGAGTAACATTGTGGAAATAAAGGACCTGCTTTATTTAAAAATAAATCCTGGAAGTGAACCTTTTACAAGATAGAGAGAATCTTGAAATCATTGTTTTGCTCATTCATACTATTGGAACGGTGATTCCAAATTTTGGCATGCAGAGATCCCATTGCTTTTCCCCTGTCTCCTTCCTACTTGTGTACGTGTCCACAATGACACCTAAGGGGCCGTTTTCAAAGAAGCCTCTGTGAGCCACTGATTAAACAACCCAGGAAACTGTGGAACATTTTCTCACTGAGGACAGTTACTATGCTGTGCATTTCCTCTCAGTTTCAACACTTAGGCATCTGGCAGAAAGAAGCTGCCACTTTATAAAAGAATACTCATAAATCAGCAAGATTTTTTTTCTTTTTTCGTATGATGTGCCATCTCATTGAATACAAACAGGGAGGTTAATTGAAAGAGAGATAGAGGAGAAATTAAACAGTTAGAAGCAACCAGAAGTTCCCAATAGAAAGCAAAGAATATTCTTCATTAGTCATCTTCCTGTCTTCATAACTGTTCATGCTTTCATAAAACCGTAGGCATTTTGATAGTAAAATAGTTTATGAATTTACCATATTCACTGAACGCCCTATCTACCTGAAAGGATTCCATCCTGATATTTTTATTTCCTCTCGTTATGAATTATGTGTCCCAAGTTCTTCTTTCCTGGGTTAGACTTTGACTAATGATGTATGCAGATGGAAAATGAAACACAGGGAAATCTACTTTTAGCAATATTATGATTAAAATAAATATTTCTCCCTTTCCAAAAATCATTTATGATTGTGGGACCCTTTTGTAGATAAAGAGAAGTTACATGATTGAACCACATCAAAAAAGCACCAGCAATTATTACTAATACAGTTTAATAGTACTAACTCCGGTATAGATGCTCATCTACCAAAATGTCATCTTTCATATGTCACCATTCCATAAAAGGGTCAAATGATTATCATACTCATATTCCTACTGTTGTTTTTCATGAATAGGAAAGATAAGAATATTTAGAAGATCCAGAAGCAAGTTGAAAATATTAAAAATAAATATAATTAGTTTATAAATAATAGTTGATATCATTTGAATATTGTATGGCCTTCTCTATTAAAAAAAAAAAACTTAAAACAGTTCTGTATGGTGAGAGTTGAGGTAGATCAAGGTCAAATATTTGAACCAAGTGATTCTTGTCTTGGCCTAATTCAATAAGTTCACTATTGATGCATTTAACTGGAATTGGAATCTATAATCACATAAAGGCAACTCATTTGGTTCGGCTGTTTCTTTTCTTCTTGCTTAGGAAAAGAAAGGCGAACTGCCTTCTGACTGGCCTGTGGCTGGAGTTGGTTGGCCATAGGAGCACTGCAAACGTCATGTCAGCCTCTGCTGGACAGATGTTTGTAGGCATAATCCATGACTTTTAAGTGCAATGCTAACTTAACATCCTGGGCAATGATAAATCCTAAGTACCGGATTTTGAGTATTACTAACATATAGCTTCCACCAAGATCTATTCTTTTTAGCATTTGCTGAAAACAATCACCTCTATAGCCATCCATTTGCTTCTGAGAGCATTGGAGGCTATAGGTCACATCGTGACCTGAAATGGTGGGGATTGGGAGGCACTGAATTTGAATAACACATTTGTTGTTATTTGCCATGGAGGGAAGGGATGTTGTTATGAAGGTAGAGAAGGCTCACATCTCTGTAGAGTCTGATTGGCAATTCCTAGATCCCCACAGACAGAAATGGAGAAAATGGACTTAAATTATTTAAATGTTGGTTGCATATAATGAAGAACCTCAGGTTGGAAAACATTTAAATCCTGGAACAAGATCTCAAAGAAATTTTTGAATCTCCATTCCAATAGTTTTAGCAATACCATCATTATTTAGGTGTGAAACACTGGGATTTTTGTTTTTGTGTTTTGTTAGTTTGAGTATTTTTATTAAGGGAGTATTTTTTAACTTCTTTTTATCCATTAGGTTTCTTGAATAGTGTCCCTTTCTGAAGTACCCCTTGAGATCTCTTGCAGTTATAGATTTTAGTAATCATTTCTGCTTTATTTGGAAAATTAGTAGATTTAAGCTTGGGGTTACTTTTTTATTCTCAGTTTTATTCAGCTTTATTTTTACTTTTCCTGTCACATTTGCCTGCCTCAGTTACTTTTCATTTGGTAATTTATTCATTTCTTTATCCATTAAGCAACTATTGATCATCTCATCCGTGATAGTTGAATACTACTTCTTTTGAAAGTCAGTGTAACATAATGAAAAAATGCATGGGTTTAGAAATTTTTTTAAAAAGATGTTTTCAAATCAGTTCTGTGATTTATTCACTATAACATATTTTTACTGTTCTTAACCCTAGTTTTCTTTTTCAAATATAAAATGGATATAATACCTATTATATGAGATTTTGAAGCAGAATATCCTACTGTCTAAGGGATTTTGGAATTTGAATCTTTGCTGAACCATTTATATAGTGTGTGACCTTAGTAAGTCATTTTACCTCTCTGCATATGTTTCCTCAATATGAATGTTATGTACTTCATAGGGTTGTTAAGATCAAATGAAATACTAGAATGTAAGTCACTTATTAAAGTGCCTAGCAAATAGTGTCCAACAAATTAGAGGTTCTAATTTGGTCTTAAGAATATATGAGTCAAACCACAGCCCAGACAATGTTTTGGGTGCTGAAGTTAAAAAAAAAAAAATTAAACAAAATTTCTGCGTAATGAATTTGCTTTAAAGAGTTAACAAACTTCCTATTTCATTTTTTAAAACTATAACCTAGTCTCAGAACGGGTATGGCTTAACAAGCAGTTACTACATTTGAGGTGGGGGGTTAGAGAGGGTTGCCTTTTAAAATCATGATGAACGAAAGGGGGAGCCTATTGAGATATTTTTCTTCTAGTAATGTCTCAAATGCAGAGTTGTTTTATTGAGCTACATCGATTTCCATGTACTTTCAGGGAATTCAAATGGAAATTTGGCCTAGGGGAAATCCTAATTCCTTTAAGCTACAAAAGACCAGCTATTTGTTTTTATTCTAATTCTTTAGCACATTGGGAAACACGATCATTAATGATCACAAAGACATGCTTTGTTTGTTCAGACAAAACTTAGACATACAGTACTCATCATACCTCTATTAAATACCATGGTTGCTCTGGGCTTTGGGATGCTGGAGATTAGAAATTGAAAATGAAATACACACAGCTGGGGAGTTATCTACTAAACAATATGGGAGTAAAGGAGAAAAAGATCGAAACTATACCAGGGTAACCATGCTTAGGTTTGTTGATCTAATTCTTTGCTCAGGATAATGGCGAAGAATAATATTTTAGTTGTTAAATAAAAGTCGGGTCAGTTATATGGGGTCAATTAATTTAACTTTGGGCAGTGAACACAGTGCAATATACATATGCTGTACTATTAAATTGTATACTTGAAACCTATATGATTTTATTAACCAATGCCGCCCAATAATTTTAATAAGAAAATAGGTGACAATGTTGAAAAGAAATGACCACTCAGATATACAGTCACTTAGATTGCAAAAGCAGTGGTGTTTGTAACTTTTGTAATGTTCCCAAATTGGAATTCATATTCGTAATAATATAGAATATGAAAATTCTAAAACTTTCTTTTTACATTTATTCAAACTTTATAGTTCCCTGTTGACATTTGGATATAGGGTAGCACATTACACCTGCAAATGATCACTCTGAGAAATATTTGGCTTCACACCTGTCCACTGTGTTGCAGTAGTTAAGAAAGGGATCTCTCTGGTGCCACCTACCTGGGTCCCTCCCTGCTAGGGCTTGTGATATATTTACAGTGAAACCAGTGAAGCTAAAGCATCGGGACCCCTCACTTGCACAGGGCTCCCTTCTAAAATCTCAGAGACCATGGATTTATATGGTCATATGTTAAAATATAAAAGGTCATGTATCAGTTAAGACCTTTGTCTTTTTCCACTCCACCTTCCTTTCCATCACACTCCCTTGTGTAGGATGTCACTGGAGTGACTGGCACATACTCAGCTAATGAGAAATTGAGCTGGGGCACATTTAGTTTAGATGTAATTGGATATATTTATGAGGTGTGAAGTCATTGCTGCCTGTGGTTGTATTGCTAGCCATCCAGGAATATTCCACCACCCACTGACTCCCCTAATCACATGAAAGTACAGGGTCAGAGATTATGTGAAGATATGAACTTGTCCTGTGGAGCCCTGCACCAGAAATAAGTAGCTAGCAGAGCAGAAATGAGGTTTGAAATGTATGGAAGAAGTTAGTCTGTAGAAAATTCTTCTTATAATCAGATATATTGTAAAATGCCTGATCAAAACAGAAGTTTGCTCCTGTCAGAAAGATACTACTTGATCATGGATCTCATATGATTATAAACTTGCCATAATTTTCTCTTTCTGATGAATATTTTTTGAAGCATTTATCAGAATTCTTGTATTTTTAAGGCATAGACCGGTAGCAGTACTACAAAATATAGTTCACCAGTGTGGGAGGTCACATCTGTTGTGCGCTTCAGTATATCACTGAATTACATGAACATTCTGAGAAAAGAATTCTTGCTTAGACAACATGAAGTATTGATACTGACAAAGAAAGCATAAAACTCATAATATTCTACTATGAGGACATCACAACAAAGTGGCTAATGAATATTATCAGTTCAAAGAGTATTTAAGATTAGTTTATTTTACAATAAAAAAGTCTTCCCAAATTTCACAGTAATGCGAAACATTTATGTCATTACTAATAAATTTTGAAGCCAAATAAAATTTTTCTAGGCTATCAGTAATGAAAACTGTATTAAACAATCACATTGAATTAAGCCTGAATTAGCTTTCTGTTCTCTCCATAGAAAATATTACAAATTCATTATCTTATAAAGAGGCAATCAAAGAGTAAATATAAGCCAAAAATATAGGAAAAAAATATTTATTTAGGACATGTCAGGCACTTAATTAAAATTTTTATGGTTTTTCTGATATTTATGGTGTTTATCAGCTTAAAAATTATAATAGATTGTGATTTTTTCTCATTCTAAATAATTACTTTCGTACCCTAAATAATTACTTTTGTACCCAATTTCACATCCATTATTTGGTATTCTTTTTCTTAAAGAGAGCCCTCCAAGTTTTATAATTTCAGACCTCACAAAATCTGATCTTCCTCTCTTCCCAGCTCTGTTATTTGATAGCTGTGTGAGCTTAGAGACACTTAAGCTCTCTGTGCCTCCGTTTTCTTATCTGTGAAGTGAGAATGAAATAGTACCTACCTCATAGAGTTGCTGAGAGCATTAAATGACTTAAAGCCTGTAGAAGAGTACTTAGAGGAGTATCAGACACAAAGTAAACACCATATAGATATTTATTGTTACTGTTGTTGGTGCTAGAGTTTTTGGACTAAAATTAATAAAAAGTTGATTTTAGTGGCTGTGACTGATTCTTCCCTACTGAGTCTTGTCTTTATGCAGAGGAATTAGCCAACAGAAAAGCAGGAGTGCATGCTGGATATGGAATCTACTACTTCCCTGCACTCCCTGACACACTAAAAGTATGGACACAGATGCCTCGTGATCTGTCGTACACAGTGGAGAGTGGGTCATCAGGTGTCAGTGGGCATGGAGCTGAGAGGAAGGACATTCTCCTAAACTGACTTAGCTGGCAGGGAAAATCCAGACAGGCTAAAAAAAAACTTCTCATGAAGTATGCAAAACAAGAGAACTTCTTAAGATCCTTCCTCCCCTGCAGGCCCAGTGACTGAGTCATTTGATGTGGCTGAGAGGATGGCGATTCCTAAGAGAACTGTTGAAGCCCCCTTCAGAGGTCAGAGAGTATCACCCATGTTCTGAAAATCAGGCTGATGTTTAGATGTCTGTTTTTTCCTTTGGGATAACATTACTATCCATTTGGGTCCTCTCAATATTATTATTTTTTCCATTTTAGTCTAATTTATTCAGTTAACAGTTTTATACACAGTACTTTATCCTCTTTAATCCCCTCAGAATTGGTATTTTTTAAATGAGGTCACGTAATCTCTAAAAATGCAAAACTAGTTTCTCTGACCTTCATAAATTAAATGATGGAGGCCACATTTTGTTCAGTTGTCAGTGCTTCCCCTACTCGATTTCAATATTTTTTTAAACTAGCACAAAGATATGTCTGTTTTGCTAGTCAGTTAAGAATATTTCATTTTGTTTCACTTTTGTGAAGAAGTGCTTGGATAATTGCTAGTGTATTGTTTACAGAAATGGTAACTAGCTTGCTATTTTGCTATTTAAATTAATTTACCTTTGAGTGTTTTTTCTCTTCACTAAGTAAGTCGTTCTTTTGTATTCATTTATTTGTCTTTACATATACCAGTTTCAGGATAAGAGGACATGAGTCATGGGTTCACTTTAGTAGTAGCCAGCACTGCAAGCAATGGAAGATCTGAACTTTAAGCTAAATTACTCTTTCACTCAGTGTTCAATAACCTGTTGAGTGAGAGAGTAATTTAGTGGTCTAAACCTGAAACTTTAGTAAGTTTGACTTTGTTTCTGTCATATTTTATTCTTAAATACCACATGTCAAAGTGTTTGAATCATCTTAATTTCCACTAACGTTGACAAGCTATATCCTATAAAACTTGAGTTGTTATTAATTTTGACTCTTCTAAAGTGAAGTGCCTTGCAGATTTAACTTTATAGCATCCCATCATCCCTAATCTTCTTAACCTGCCTGCATGAATCATATCATGTTGCAAGAGCCCTATTTAGAATTATATCTTCAAATCAAACAAATCCTCAAGAAAGTCTTCACATAACTTTTGCACCTGATTTGCGGTGTGACCTTCAGTAAAATCAGTCTCCAGGGCCATCTTGATAAATTAGTCTCATCATATTGATTATTTATTTTCCCAGGCATCATTTCTTTACCCCTAAGAATCGGAAAAAGTGTAGGCATAAACAACTTTCGCTATTGACATCAGATATTGAGTCTCCATTTGCTCTGCCTATCCTTCATGCTGTTATTTATCCTCTTTGAAAAGAAAGACACAGCCTACAGCTGAGGGAGAGCTTAAAATCACATGGAAGCTGTGCTACTGAGAGGTAAATTTCAGTGACAGTTGTATTGTTTTGGGAAATGTTCAGTGTGTTCTATATTTTGGAAAAGGGAAATTTTTAGGACTTCTAAACCTTAATTCTGAATGTGGGCAATTGTTTTGTGGGTGAATATATCTGGATTTAATATATATCTTTTCATTTAGTTGATTGATACATAGCCTATGAGGATGAGAGTTTTGAGTTCTTTAGAAGAAATAAGTTTCACATACTTCAGTCATATGATAACGAATTCTGAACTATAACAGTTATTTGTGCACTAATTTTCCCTTCTGTCTCCTCCTGTGGTATAACTTAGGTCCCAGTAACTACTGTAAATTACGTTTATTTCTGTTCAGCTTACTGTAAGGCCCACCAGCTTTAGAGGCATCTGTGTTCAGAAAAAAAAAAAATGAAGGTTTAAAGCCACTGTCATTTTTATCAAATGGGAGCAGTCTATAAAAAAATGCTAGTTATTTGTATTGTCTTATGATCACTTAGGTGTCATTGAAACATTCCTGATTTCTTTAGGCTTGACAAAACTGATTCTTTTGTTTCTTACTGTCTTGTGTTTGTTTATTTCCCCACCATGAACTTAGTGGTTTTCTAGATAGTCTCTTAGTCTCTAAAAAGAATTTACTGTGGAGGTGCTCTGAGTCTTAGGGAAAAAATAATGATTATCCAACCCCCCACCCAAATTTTTGAATCTGTTAATTTGAATTAAAATGTTACGAGCCATAACAGATTTTTAAAATATGAAAATACCATGACTAGGAATTCTCGTTTCGCTTCTTTAAACCTCATTTCTCATCTTAAGTCAATTTTAAAAAAAAAAAAAAAAACATGGAGAGATGTGATACCTGAATAGAAACCAACTAAATTATATGTCAAATTTGTACTCTATTTTTTTATTAAAAGTCTGCCATTTTGTTCCTTTACTAATATACTATACAGTATCTTTTTCATTTTGGAACATTTCATTGGCATGCATCTTTTAAAAACAATCTAAGACTTTAATTTCTACCAAAATACTGGATATAGGAGGTTTAAAAGCTCAATTGACTGAATATACAATTTAACCAGAAATAAAGATGAAAAACATTCTTTTCAATTTTTGCCAAGTTCATCAGAAGGCTTTTATTGAGAAGTTTAGGTCCATGGCATTTCGGAGTGAAACCAGGTGCAAAATAATATGTTGTCAGCAATTTTGCAATATTAGCCAGGAAGAGAAAAACTGCCAGGCTATAAATATGTCACATTCTTCTTAAAACTCAAGCCAGGTAACTGTAGAATGCCAACCAGCTAGCCAAGTGTTAATGTGAATTTTAAGTAATTTTCATTATTTGCAGAAATCCTTATTACCCTAGTGGAGTAAATGAAAAGTCAAAATTTTTCATTCATTTTAATGGAAGGGTAGAAGAATTAAGCCCACGATTTTAAGGAATAGGAGTATTCCTTCCCACAATGGTATCTTTTCAGTGGCGTATCTTTTCAATGGCGAAACATATCTTTCTTGTTTTCTAAATATGACGAGTTGAAAATAGCCTCTTTTCATCATAAAAGAGTTCCTTTTCCACCTACTTAGTTGTAAAATACAAGTTCGGTTGTGCTGTTCGTCCATACAAAAGCCATGGCTTTTCTCCCTTTTCATATTTAACATATAATATTCACAAATTATATGTGAAGAGAGCCAATCTTTTTCTATTGCTCTTCCTCGTGATGGGTTCATTGACCCTCTCCTTTTTGAGTGCCTCTTTAGTGAAAAACTGGAAAACAGCTGTCTGAAATATGGCTATTATTTCTGGGGTTTAACAGACATGTGCCTTGGATAAATTAAGGAGCAGTCAAAGGAGGTCCATAAATATGAATACTTTGCCAGCTGCTTTTCCATTAAGCTCTGTTGGTTGAATGAAATTAGGAAATAATTATGTTGGTGGGGAATCTACTATATCCAAATGTAATATAATGTCTTCCTTTAACAACAGGGCCTAATTTTTTCCTATACACCAAATTAGTTTTCAGGGCAATCTACATTGCAAATTGGACGATTTGCATTAAAACTATGCCTACTTCTTCTGATTTGTCAACACCTCTTTTTTTAAAAAAAGTCTTTAACATTAAGTATGGGTGGGTAAGACCATCTGCTTGTAGAGCTTGCCTGCAGCTCCATCACTTAACACATGAGACAGGTTACAGCTGTTTAATTGTTGTGGAGTTGAATGATTATCATTCTATCCAAAATTAATATTTATATATGTATGCATAGAAAGCATGTGGTTAAACATAAGTGATCTAATTGTGAATTAATGGTATTAGGTATTCATTAATTAGTCCCCACATGAACAATGAAGTGTAAAATAATGCTTTTCACATACACTCCAACTCTTGGCATTTAAGATGAATCCCTGTAGTGATTATTATGCATGTGAGTGATCCACTCCAAATACATTGGCATATGCAAGGGAACAAAATCACCATGTAGCTGCCATAAAAAGCAGAGAGGAAACTATCTGTGTGGTTATCGCATACACCCTAAGTCTTTCCTCCCTCCAAAAGCATTATCCTCTGAACTGTGACCAGTGTAGATACAAAGCCACATAGGAGAAGCTTGGATGTGCAATTAGGATTGCATGTACCAGTATGTCACCCACGGTAAATGGAACCAGCCACTGGGAAAGCTTTTCTCAGCCAAGAACAGGTTTCGTCCTGTACTTAGGAATGATAACACACAAACATACATCACTCTGCCACAAAAGTTTGCAATGTATATTCTATCACGTCTGCTTAGTATTTTTCATAATAAAAAATATAATTAAAATTTCTTAGCAAAATTGCAATATAAGGATAGAGATATGCATGTAAAATATGATATTTAAATGTCTTAGTTCCCAAGTAGTTACTATAAAAGTGATTTGTATTTCTGAATTTGTAAACAGATTATAGGAATATTTATACAGATATTTACACTTCTTTAGAAAATATTCATTTACTTTGCTTGGATAAATTACTAAGGAGGGAACACAAAATATATAAAGACCCATTGTGATGTGTTCTTTTTTCCAAAAAACTGAATTACATTTTGATTGAGAATTGTGCATCTACATCAGCAGAGGGTTTATGTGAGACCAGGAATAAGAAAACTTCCTGACACAAAAGTGGAGTTGTCCCCACTCTGGGAACTGGCCAGTTCATATGAAGAATATTCCCATTAAAGGGAGCGTAACTTGAGGAGGTGGAGCATGAGGGGGCTTATCCTGGCATTATTGTGGTAGAGTGAATTTCATGGCTAATGAAAACAAATCATCGGCAGTCCCAAGCTCCTCTGCTTAGTCAGATTTCTTCCTTACTTCACAGTCACTTAAAAGATACCATGAGTTTGTCCTTTTTGAACTGCCTTTATTAATAAGATGAATTAATAATACCTAAAATTTATCGAGTGTTTACTATGTGCTAAAGCACAATGCAGAGTTCTCTACTTACATTATCTTATTTAATCCTCACAACAAGCTTATCAGGTAGAAGCTATTAAAATCTCTATTGAGGGAACCTAGGCTCAGAGAGGGTACATAACTTTTTGATAGATGCACAGCTAGTAACTAGCAGAAACAAAACCCAAACCCATGTGAGCCATTCCCAAGCCCATACTCCTAGGCACTAAACAATGTCACTTCCTAAATTACTTTTAAATTGGTGCGTGTGTGTGTGTAGTAGTAGTAGTAGTAGTAGTAGAATAGGTGAAATTTAATTTTTTTCCTGTAATAAAGAGAAGTGAATATCTACATACCTGTCAAAAAAGATTGAATTATCATAGAAACAGATCTAGTAATAATGATGTCAGTGATGTCTTAATAATAATATATCCCTTTTTGTATTAAGGAAAATTAAATTAGAGTTGATAACAGGACTCAGAGTTTGCCAAAATAAAAATAACAATTACAACAACAAAAAAGGGGAAAATCAATTTATAATGTGAAGAAGTTCAGAAAATTGTTAACTAGTTATTGAAAACTCTACATAACACCTTCCAAAATTTAAATTTACTTCCAGTTTTTATAGTCAGCTGATAGTAGTAGGCAGAATACTATGTACAGACATTGACCACTGAAAACGCAGAAAGTGGTCAATGTCTTGTATAACCAGTATCATCAGCTCATGAAAAAAGTCTCAGAAAAGTTTTGTGCCCGGAATAAAAGTAGTAGACATCTGTGTACACTCTCAATCACAATTAGAGAAAAATCACTCTCTGTACAACACCTTTAAAAAGAGCCATTTATCAATGATTTTCCCAAAATAAATTATAGTTTAATTTAGATGAGTTAAAGAATAGTTCAATTTTGTTTATTTTCCGTGAGATCATCAAGAAAACTAACAAGAAAAAGACCCCAGTATATTTTACACATTATTTATAAATCTTATTCTATAAATTTTTCTTAAATATTAAATTTTATGAATAAACAAAAATAATGATATACAAGAAGCTATACTCATTAATAATGACCAAATCAATAGATTATTTTAATGGTTTCCTGCCATTTTTAGTACTCCACAGACACCACTTCAATAATTGTTGTAACCGAGTTATCGAAATGTCAAAGATCCAAATGTTATTTAGTGTAAATTTTTTTGCATTATAATTTTTATTAATGTTAAGAGCTGTCTCTGGATAATTTAATTTCCAAATTAGGGTACTAAAATATAACTGATTTTTTTATTAAGTTTATTGGAGTAACATTAGTTAATACAATTATATAATTTTCTGGTGTACATTATAATTTGACATCTATATATTCTATTGTGTAATTACCACCTGAAGCCCAGTTTCCTGCAGCTATCATATATTTGATCCCCTTTACCCACTTTATACCCTACCGATTTTTTTTAAATCTAAGAAATCCCAAGACAATCTCTTTTGCTTATGTTATTCAGTGAACTCAAACAAGGAGTAAAATCTAAAGTTAGATGGTTTACTAACATGTTTGTGAATGGTCCAGTGGATGAAATTACGCCATGTGCAAAGACTACCACGAAAGTCAAGTGTCACGTGCCAAACAGTAGTCATCTTTTTCTACCAGCTGTGCACATGCCAGCATCAGCAAATATACTCTCTACATCACATGTTACATTGTTACTTCCATTATGTACATATAGTCTACAATGAGGCATGAAATTCTAAAGTGAAGGAAAATACCAAATATTATTCCAACAGTTGCCTGTTCAAAGCTCTGCAGCTTATAATGGCACTTTTTCAGCAGTGCTGACTTTATAAAATTTGGGTTATCTCAAAGCACTTTTCCCATAGAATACAGATATTTCTGGGCTGTCTTAAATCAGGAAAAATATTATTTTATTCCTTTGGAATGTCTTAGTATAAATAATGTTCCAAACCAAAGGATTTTGCTTGGGTAGGTATAGATAAGAGGCAATATATTTGTACAGATAATTTTTACACTAAATTTCCAAACTCTTAAAAAGAATTAAATATGCAAACTTTCAGAAAGAATTTATTCGATGCAGGGTTTCAAAATTATTACCAATTTTAGAGCAGTAAAAGCTCCTTAGAGCACACGGGCATGTGTACACACACACACACACACACACACACACACATACACACACACACACACACACACACACACACACACACACACACTCATGCATGCGTGCACACACATACAAACTGTTTTTCCTCACTGGCAACCTTACTTACTAGTTGTTAAAATTCAAATTAATTGGTTCACTTAAATAAGATGAAATATATACAATGTTTTATCCTAATCTTAGAATGAGAATTCTATGGTGAGAATAACATTTTAAGGGGCCTGAGTAAATTGTTTTAGGGTGTTTAAAATTATGTCAGTTTCATAATCTTTTATGACAGGGTAATCAGTAATAAAACAGTGCAGTGCGTACCAATTAAAGAACATTAAATCAATGGGTTTACAGCTTGCATGCTGATTTAGACAGTCACTGATTGGAATAAATAGATTTAATATGTACTTATTTGCAGACTATAACTTTTCTCTCATCCTACAGGAGCTGCTACATGAATAATCTAAGAATGATACCTACTTAGGATTTTAATGAGATACTAATGTGAATCATTTTTTAAAGTCTGTATTATAAAGTAGTATGAAACACACAATGCTAAATAAAAATTTGTCCTCGACTCCAAGGACTTTGCAGGAATTGCCATACTGAAGAATATCTATGTTTTATTATGTACTCATCTGATTGAATTACCCTCCTTTCAAGATAGGCCTCTAAGAGTTTATTGTAGTAATTAAACTGAAAAATATTTCCAGCATTCTGGATTCTGCATTATTTGCCTGTGTCTGGGCTATACCCAGGAGTCAACTCAGTAGCCCAGTGAAAATGCTGCACAATTTAATATATTCCAGCCAAGCACATTGTTAACAGCAGAAACAACGTGAATAGTTCATAACTATGTACATCAGCAACTATGTATACACAGTCAAACAATTTGTATTTTCCCCTTGTGGGCTGCCTAATGTATATATAACCACCTGGGTTTGCCTTTGTTTCTTTAAGCATCAGTCTGAGGTAAAAGGAAAACAAATTTGGAATTAATCTTATTCTGTATAGACTTCTAAATATCTCAGTTCCTCCCTAAAGCAGGCATATACACTCCTTTGACCTCATTTTTAAATGAACATCCTTCTTTGAGACTACCACTCAGCAGATATTTCTTGTACAACCTTTATGTATCGACTGAGCTACTTCTGTTCTTGGATTTTACAAACTAATTTGTTTTCATTTTTTCTGATTTTAGCCCTAGTTTAAATATCTTGCCAAACTATGGGCTTTTAGAACAGGTTACAACAGTTCTTGTAAAGCTTCCTTTAATCTGTATAAAGTACTCTTATTTATTAGGTTTTGCCAACAAATTAATATTTCAAGTTAGTTTGGATTTTAATCTTACTTCCTGATTTCTCGCTTTATTTGTCAGTGTTGAATGAAAGATTTACCACATTTTTTTATCTTATTTTTCATTTAAGTAAATTCATTGACCAGTCTAAAAACAGATGATTCTTCTAGTCTATCTTCCCTAGGCACATGGTTCTGGTACTTCTGAGTTGTAAACATAGGTTATTTTTTTAAGTATATGGACTTTGGCCTCAGACTACTGGACTGAAATTTTGACTTTGTCACTTGTTATCATTTTGACCTTGAGAAAGCTATTTAATTAGCCATGCCTCAATTCCTTCATTTGTGAAATAAGGAAGATAATAATGGTACCTATTACCCTATAGGGTGGTGAAAATTAGGTCAGCTAATTCGTGTAAAACGCTTAGCATAGTTTGCAGCACAATTTAACAGTCAGTAAATGGTAGTTATGATTAATACTACTGTATATAGTTGGAATCAATGGATTGAGCAAGGGGAGAGGAGTAGATGGACGAAGAAAAGAGGAAGAATGTTGTAAATGAGGCACTGCTTACATTGCTTCTTTCTCAAAAGGTACCCTCTGTGTTATTCATAGAATTTCTTCAAAAGCTACAAACACATGTAGGACATGCTAGGACCGCCACTATAGTACTTTTAATTATTTTTATTCAGCAGTTATTAAGCATCTCTTATGAGCCATGCAATCAATACGGAGTTTTCATTTCCAACGGGGAAGATTTACACATTAGGTTCCTGTGTCTGTCTGTTCTTAAAGCCATGTATTTTCATGGAATCTCTTAAATGGCGTTACCACAACTAGTTCTCAATTTTTCTCTTCTCTTACATTTATTCTCATGTTCATACTCCTAGATTTTGCCCATGAGAAGTATTCGGGGCAGGGAAAGGGAAATCAGAGAACTAGAGGAAATGGAGGGAGGAGGGCTGCCCATAATTTTGCAACATAAGCAGATGAGGCAGCAACGTGTAAGTAGAATTTCCAAAGATTTACTATTTCTCCCTACTTAGGGATTTAAAACGGTACAAGACTACACATTAATCAAGGTCACTCCTAAGGGCGTTAGAACCCAGGTCCATTACTTAGGGGTTCAGACAAGAGCAAGTCGTTTCTGTCCCCCTCCACCCATCTTCTCCAAAATGCCAAGGGGGAAAAATATGGTAAATAGGGGCGTTGAAAAGAGAAATAATTCTTTTTTAAAAGAAGCACCTGAAGGGAAATATGTAAAAAGGATACAGTACAAGTCATTTGCTTTGGTGATAAGGGACATTTACAGGTAATCATGTAGAAAAAATATTTTGGATGAGCCGAACCTTTCTCTTGCATCTAAAATTTCACCGAGCCTTTGCCCTCCTGTACCGGCAGGTAGACCAAGACCTCCAGTGCTTGGGCGTGACACCTGCACAGATGTTTCATTGAGTTCTGGGGATGACTGTGTGTCTGAATATATTTTGAAAGAGAGACAATTAAGGCCAAGAATTAGCCCTGGCGTTTAAAAGACACCCACATTCTGCCATTGAAGGTAGATCCACCTAGCATTTTTTCAAGGAAGCCACGTAGAAGAAATCGAAAACTGGTAGTAATACCCTGTGGTTTGGGGAAAAGAAACCGCCTTTTAAGTTTATATTTGGTCAGGAATGATTGCATAGTGTTTCTACAATCCTTTCATCAGTTTCTCCTATTGAAAAAAAAAAATGGTTTCTGTGTCTCCAAGAAGAGGCATGACATCGTGGTTAAGAGCAAGCTGTGGAGCCAGGCAGCCTGGATTGCCAGCCTGACCTGGCACCAGTTGCCTGTCTCTCCTCTCCTCAGTTTCTTCATCCATATTTACTGTATCAACATCTGTATTTACATCATAGGGTGGTGGTGAAGATTAAATGAGAGAGTTATATAAAACACTTAGGACAGAACTATCTGATACAACGTAAGCCTGTATATCATTATCTTCAGGGATCAGAGTACTTCAGGTGTGTCCCCTGAATTATTTTGAACCCGGTCTAAACCAGGAGAAAAAGACCTGGTCCAGAGTTAGAAACCTGGAAATCATTACTACATCAGCCAGGTGTTCATAATCTGCAAGTTATGGAACTAGAGCTCATGCAAGAGCTGAAATCATAGGCAGCACTTTCTGTTTGTGAGCACGTGCTATTGCTTCTGGAGGGAGAATCCGTAACTCTCGCCACTTTTCTTAGAGATCTGAGACCTCAAAAAGATTAAGAACCACTGTCTTATAGGAAATACAGTAATACTCACCCTCTATGTTCCACATGGGTCTCCTTAAAAGATAAATAATTGAAACTCCAAGGAATGTATTTTAAGAAAACAACATTTTACTGGAGAATAGTTTTTAAAGGGCTCCATTTTATATGTCTGGTACGCATTTTTATAAGTTTTCTTCTATAAAACAAATTTAAAACTTCTTAGTAGATCTAATAAGAATGACTCTTCAGTGTCAGAACACGCTTGTTAGTGTTTAGTTCTTTTTTGCAACTTAATGTTAATTTCAGCATTTGTTAGGCATATTAATTTTTAAATATACTGTATCTTTACGATTATTGTTCCTAACAGCTTCTTACAACATGCCTGCATTTTTCTGATTATTGCCTGTAGTGGCTTATATAATGATGTTTTTGTTGTTGCAATTATTATTTTTAATAATTATTCGAACTTCATGTATCGACATCTCCCTTTAACATCTTCATTATTTAGAACCATGCTTTTGTGATAGGGCCAGAAATTTTACTTTTCAAGGCCAAGATATAGGTGATAGTTTTTCCCTCTTTCTATCTTCAACTATCAGCCTCACAGTACCCTCCTGTGATATAAAATGCAGATGATAAACCTTGGTATCTTTTTCTCAGTACAGATATTTTTCTTATGGTTAGCTTTTAACCTTTTGCAAAACTTGTGTTTATTTTTAATATTTAAAGTGTTATGTAAATTTTAAACTGCCGTATATTTTAAATGTATTTTCTAATTTCAGCTTCACTGTCGACGTTCTCTTGACTCAGTGACAAACCTACCTTTACCTGTAATCAATCCACTGTTTTGTATAATTGATTGTTTGCTAAAATAACGGGATTAACTAAATTAGAAATAATTTATTCCTACTTTAAAACTACTAATCCAGATCAGAATTAATTACATTCCTTGTTTTGGCTGTATTCATTGAAGTGGACCTGATGTGAAAGCAAAGGCTTATTACTCTTCAGCTGTGATCAGTGTCATTAATTTTCATAATCTAAGAATTCCCTCAGAAACACTGCCCCGTCTAAATCCAAAATGCCAGAATTTTTTATGAGCTATTAATAAGAGGCTCTGCTAAATTGTATAATGTTTAGAAGGAATTAAGAAATTCTGTTTTTATTTCAATGTTTGAAAATGGAATTATTTTTATTAAATTATAATTTTAGAGTAGTGCCTAAGACAGTTTCTTCCTTACCTTAATCTCCCCTGTAATATATTGTCAATTAGCTCTGTTTATTTTAAAATGCAATTCAAAAACCTCTAATGGAATCCTGTGGTAAAGAGAAGAATCCTTTTATATACACAGTACAGATGTGTCAAAACCACTTATAGTTTTGTTTACGCGCATGGCAAAACTACGAGGCCTGAGTGGCTCGACTGAAAGTTACAGTTTAAATCATTCGCTAAGAGTTCTGCTATCGCTTGCATATGTCAGTAATGAAAAATAATCAACATAAGCGTCTTTGAAAAGCAATTTTAGATCATTAAAAATGTATGAATTTTGACGAAGCAAGAAGATTTGAGGCTTATTGAGAAAATGTTAGGTCTCTGCATTGAGTGAAGGGAGGGAGGTATTTATGCCTCTGTTCAAGAGGAAAGGTTTAACCTAATTATAACCTCAGGAAAGATTAAATGGAGAGGTACAGTGAAAGACTCAGTCTTAATCCTGACTGTTCCTGCAAAGCTTTTGTGAGCAAACAGAGCCTATTTCCTGTATGAATCCTAAAAAGAAACAGGATCTTAGAACAGTTTATATTCCCTGGTGGACTAGATACAGCACTGTCCCTCTGACGTGTGGTCAAGGGCTATTAGCTGATCATTTTCTACCGAACTTACACACGCTCTTTTCATAATAGATTAAATGTTGTCCATTTGCTAAAGGATTCTCAATTTTATTCTTTTTTCCTTTATTTCTTATTTATGAGCCATTGAACTTTGACTACTTGTAAATATGCAAGCAACTCAAGAGAGAAGGTGAACGAAGCAGGATTTCTGTGGGTCTGTCAGGTCGAAGAAAGACGGCAGCAAAACATGCATAAATGGTTCCTCTGGGACTTCTGGGTTGTGTCACCCTTTCTGCCGTTCCGCTGTGTAACTCTGAGGAAACTACTGTGTTAAAAACAAACCTTAGAGAAACAGAATTATTTTCTTTTCTCCTCACTCCCCCAAAAGTTGGATAATTATAGACGTCATAGCTCTAAATATCCAAAATTCTTTAGCAATTAAGAATTGATTCCATTTACTCTACTTAGCTAGTGAATTATGATCTCAAGAAGGACCAGGGCGGGTGCGTTGTAAACAATCTGGGAAAGGTAATGTTAGTCCACCTGCGTACAGTGCTCAGTGTGTCCTGGAGTCGTGACTACATTTGCTAAAACATGAATATATTGCATTTTTAGAAGCTATGAAGTGCATCTCTGTCGTGTGATGTGAGTCTTATGTCAGCTGCAGCTACTCGATTTGCATGTAAATTCTGAAAATTTCCTTGTCCCATGTGACACTTCTGAAATGTCTGTCTGTTCTTTTTTCCTTTTTAATTTCTCAAGCTCACTATTTGGATAAGATAGTTAAAGGTACTGTATACTTGCTCTTTGTTGACATATCTACATATATATCTATATAACCGTGTATTAGATTGCACTAGGTATGAAAATAGACTGTTTTTCATGCATACTTTGTAAATTATAAATCAGGCTTACATTATGTGACATGCCTTAGATTTAAAGTATGGAGACTTAAATGTTTGTGTCTCATTTTTATAATTTTGGGTTATCACAGATTTCATTCCTATGTAAAAGGGCTTCACTGAAACCAAAAAAAAAAAAAAACTGAAGATAACAGTACATTTGCTGTTTTTTGTTTATTATTTTTTGTTTTTGTTTTAAGATCTTCATTGTTGGCAATTCAGCTAAAAAGCTTTCAACCCTAAATTAAAGAATCACAATTGTTCACTCTCTTATCACAGAATAAGAAATTGCCAATCTAAAGAAGATTCTGGTTAACATTATGTTGAGAGAAATCTCATGTATCCTCATATAGCAACTTCATTGGCTTTTCCTAAATGTTTCAAAATACATGTGATATCATAATTTGTTTTGTTATTTTCTAAAATACTACAAAATACTATGCATTCTGTAAAACAGAAATGATAACAGTACCCAACAGAAAACAGCAGATCCTCATGTCTTCAGTTATCGTAGAAAGAGATGAAAAATATTTTTTCAGAAAATTCCCTTTCCCTTTCTCTTCAGATTACCTATTTTCTATTCCTTGTTTGTGCTTTTCATTAGAATATGAAAATATTCATGGCAATATCCAGGCTTTCATATAATAACTTGTGTGTGCACGCAGTCAGCTGCTGCACCTCTTTGTCGATGGGGCAATTAAATCTTTCTTTTTTCATTCAAATCAAAACAAAAACATCCATAAAGAAAATTCACCTTTTATGTATTGAATAATCTATAAATGTAGACAGACATTGTCTGAAAGAAAAGAAGGAGCAAAATTAATCTCATTCTGACCTGATGGTATCCATAAGTATAATTTTATTATACCCCGCCACAAGAGACTGTCAAAATATTCTTCTTTCTGTTAACTCTAATCTTAAGAGACAAAACATCTCTTTGAGATATTTTCATTTCAAGTTTCGCAGTGGAGGAGGGGAAGCCAGTATATGAATAATTCTATTAATACAGACTTAAAATAAGCATCTTTAAACAGATCGTTCCCTTAAATTTTGTCATCAGAACAAGAATAGCATTCTTATTATAAGAAGCTGTATGACAAACCCCAGTTGCTATAGCATAATTTTTACCAATATATATTTTATACCAAATTATAAATAATTCTGTCCAAAGAGATCTGATTAATAGCCAATTATTCTTTCAGTTTTAGAGCATTTATATCCTTGTTTCTGTCAGTGTCATATCAAACTCATAGACAAGAACACCAGAATCTACCTAAGTGTCATCCTCATAAACAAATCATGTTGGCTGCATGCCAGATATCATCAGTAAGAAGTGACAAAATTGTTTTTTTCTTTAAATGTCATGTTAGACTGAAACAATTATAGATTTTGGATATATTAAATTATTTTAATTGTTTCCCAAATTTTCCCTCCTTGCCCATAAAAGCAGACAAGATAGGATATAAAGGTAACAGCATAAAAGCCTTAGGGAGATTGTCACAAAATATCACTCTTCGCTATCTGTCTTGAAGCACGTCACTACCGTGTTTTTGTTCAGTCTATCAATGTTTTATTGTGGTCCTTATGGTATTTCATTTTGTCCGTCCTAAGTAATCAAATATGCACAGCTATTACATTTAGTTGGAAATCCTGTCAGTCCTGTCCCATCCGTATGCAGCCTGAATCCTAATGTTTGTTAGAATAGATGCTAAGCTGCTTCACTATTTCCTGGGCTTTGCTTATTCTGTGACAAGGAATGTACTCTTGGCATAAAGTATAGTCATTGATACTGGCCTATACTTTGTGCAATTATTTAATGCACTGTAATTTCACATGAATATACGGCAACTCTGAGGCCAGATAAAATTAATGTTCTCTTTTTAACATCATTCATATCTTCATACCCACTTTCATGCTTTTCAATTTAGAGGGAACTTTTTAAAGCAACAAGGTGCTTTAAGAAGGTATGTCCTAAAGAGTGGCCAGTAATGATTACAACAGATTAAAAATCTATACCAGGGATTCTGAAATTATCTTGTCGAGGTGATTGTTCACACCATACAATCAACCGATCAACCTTGTTGCTTTGCTAAAGAAAAAAAAATTAAGTTAATTTTGTCTGGCCTGAAGCTATTTAGTGGGTTGTTGCATATATTTCTGTCCTGAACAGGTAAGTGGTGTCTCAAGGGTCAGGCCAATCAAAGATGCCACTTGGATAAGAATTAGATTCCTTAGATAACGTTGCTGTTTCTATCCATGTGCAATTACAGTATTTGTGCTGTTTATAAAGGCCTGTTCCCACTCAGTGTCCCTTATCTGTTTATTTTAGGCACGAAAAACTTTCAATACTCAAATCCCTTGTTTTCCTTCTTTGTCTCTTTCAACAGAGGGTTGCCCTGGCCTGTGCAACAGCAATGGAAGATGTACGCTGGACCAAAACGGCTGGCATTGTGTTTGCCAGCCGGGGTGGAGAGGAGCAGGATGCGATGTGGCCATGGAGACTCTCTGCACTGATAGCAAGGACAATGAAGGAGGTAGGAAGTGCCGAGCATGAAAACGATTTGCGTGCCAGAACGCAGGTTCACGGGGTGCAGCGAGGACAAGAGTTGTCTGTTGCCAAAAAAATTTCGATCCTATTGGGTTTGATGGATTGAAAAATGTATGAGTGCTTGATAGAATGATTTTGCTCCCTATTTTCCCTGAAACAAATGCGAGATCATTATCATTCAGGGAAAAGACAAGGTAAACAAGCTACTGTATAATGTACATTGTCCTCCATTCTTTTTCCTAATCTCTAGGTGACGATTATCCTCACCACAGTATTTAGGCCCTGTGAGTTGGGAGCTCTAAAGCAGTATATTTTAATAACGAAACAATTCAAAAGATGCAAAGTATTTTCCAAGCTCTGCAGTTGAAAGGAATGGATGACAAAGTTAAACAGTAACAGAAACGGTCCCCTTGAAGCTGTACTTCCAGTGTCTTTTTATCCTTAACTTAACATCCTGTTTAAAAAAAAGATTGTCATATTCCACCCAGTGTAAGCCCTGAGTTAAGAAATAATTAGTTTCCCCATTGTTCACATCCTCCATGCTACTGTATTTTTAATTTCAAAGGATGAGAGTGAGAGTTGGCATTTACCCACCCCACCCTGTGATGGAGAAGTTGACCCAAGAGCCACTCAGTCTGGCATGCCTGTAGGACCATTTTTAGAATGGGTTCAGCTCCCAGCTGGGCCTCTGTGGATCTCTCGCTCTGGGGGTTAGGATGTGTTTCCCTACCCTCTCCTTCATTCCCCTCGCTCTTTGGGGACTGTCCCTATGGGCAGTCGAATGTTGGTCCAGAGTACAGGTTTTGGAGTCAGACCTTCATTCCAGCTCGTAGTACTTATGTGACCTTACATAAGATTCCTGTCTCTTCAGACTTCAATTCCTTCACCTGTAAAGTAGAAATACGAGAGGTTTTGAAAGGATTAAATGAGAGAATATATGGAAAGTATTTAGCATATTACCAGGCATATGGTATGTTGTATGTAGCAGCAGGTATGATCTAATTTTTTTTTTTTTGCTGTCAAAAGTAGTCATTAGACTACTTGCAATTCATAGAAGGTAGTCAGAGATCAAACAGCATTTTCCTTTTTACATAGGGTGGACGTAATTACTGTTCTCTAGGAAGCAGAGTGACCAGAATCAGTCCTCAACCTTCCCATTCCCCCAACACACACACACACACACACACACACACACACACACACACATGCACATACACACGCATACACGTGTGCCCACATACTCACACTTGCTACCTAAACCGAGTCATTCTCAAACCAAATGTTTGTGTCTCATCTTCCTGACCAGAAGCTGCAATTCTCCACTTTGGTTTCAAGCAGAGGCGTTCCCTATTTTCTCTATTTTCTTTTAATCTGAACTATTAAGAAACTTGAGCCACAAATTCTAAGCTAAAGCCTCCTTTCCTTTCTGCTCCTGATAGATTTTAGAGGTCCTTTGCCCTCACAGCTTTTCCTGTTTGATAGTACTTTGTTGTCCCCCCTCCTGGTAACCTCGTGCTGTATAGAAATGGCAGCATCCATCCTCCCCCAGCCACAGCCCAGATGGCAGCTTTCCTCATTGCTGTCCCCTAAGAAGCCCCTGCCCCACTGTTTCTTGTTGCCGAGGGGGAAAGGAGAGTGTTGCTTTCTCCCTGAACACAGATTTCAGAGTTTGTCTTCTGAAAGGGGATTAGAGTGAGTAGGTTACAAGCTCTCTCAGAGGGAAGCAAACTGCAGGGCCCGTCTGTGGAGACACTGTGGAGTAATTTAGGAGCTAATCAACTCTTTAGTATTGTTATCAACTAAGGAGATTTTTCCCTTTCCTCAAAATTTATCAGCTGTGAATTGGCCTCCTTCCCCCTTTGTTTATTCTTATTAGTTTGGAACTGCACTATCTCTAGGCATTCCTCTCCAAGGGGAAATCTGAGCTGATAGAAGACCTCCTGTGGTTTCTCTGCTTATCTCATATAATTTGTATTTCTGTCCCTTACCGGATTTTATTGATCTTCCAAGAAGGAATCTCAGTGCCATCTTCGTTGCACTTTGAAATTGTAACCTGGGTGCCTTATAACCCAAGTCGGGGGCTTCTTTGAATTTAGGTGTGAGCTACGTGTACAGAGATGATGTTTGCCACATCAAACCCCAAATCAAGACGCATAATCTGGCAACTAAGGACATCATCATTCTTTATATGAGGAAAATAGAACAGAATGTTTAAAATAAGGACAATACCTGAAATACTGTGACATATGGTAACTGTACCATTATAGAACCATTGTCTAAATTAAGTTTGGTGTGAAAATGGTGAAATCGCCAGAAAGTAGCTAAGTAATTTGATTTAACACATCAAGTAACTAAGGAGGAAGAGAGGATTAAAAGGTTGATTTGGCCCTAGTCTCAAATTAAACATGTGCCATATAAATAAATAGCTACTAGTCTAGGCTGAGCAACTTTGTAGAACTCAATCTTTGAACAAAAAAAAAAAACAACAACAAAAATCAAAAAACAAACAAAAAAAAGGAAATTGCTTACTACTCCCAGAACTGAATAAGACATATAAAAAGTTTTTAGAAAGAATGGTTACATATGGGTAAATAGTTAAATATTTTTTTCTAGACCAAGTATCTTCCTTCCCCTGTAAAACATACTTTCCTTTACCAAATCCAGTTTCTACCCTCCCCCCGCCTGCCCTTTCTCCACTGTCTAAGCCTAAAGATCCTCAAAATCTGGATTTTGCTAACTAGGTATCCCCCTTTGCTCATAGATTCCTGCCTCCCCTTTGTGTCCCTGAAATGCAGCCTTAGAAGGGAATTCTTTCCATGGAATAGGAGAAACAATTAAGTAGATTGAAGGAACTTACTTTAGCCACTCTCTTAACACTTCCACAGTCCTAAGAAGTAAACCTCTTGTCCAGCTGGGCCTTGTTTCTTAAGAGCTCAAATAAATAGCTGCTGTATATGCAGGATCACTGTAGCTTTTCAGAACTAAAGGAGAGCTTTTCCCCCCAGTAAAGGCCCTGAAAATGATCCCTACTCTTTATGGGCTCAACAAGGTGCCTCCCCCATCAACTTCTCAAACCTAGCCCCAGGTATCAGACAGAGGCTGTCGGAGCCACTTATTTGGATAAAAGCAGGCAATGGAATAGTAGATTTTTAAATCACACAGTGAAAGTCAGAAACAAATAGTCACTGAACCAGATAATTGCAGATAACATCTCCCAATGGGCATGTAGACACTTTGGGAAGATCTACAAGGTATCCTGTCATATTGAGAAAGTTTTCAGAGCAGATGATCAACAGTACATCCCTAGAACTGGCTTATAAATATTTCGTTCTCAACTCCATTTTCACCTACAAAGTCAGCCTCCTTCTAGATTGAGCCATTTCTTGTTCAGATCCCAGAACTTAGTCTGATTGTGAAGCACCAAGATCAGAGGAAAGACAGGTGAAGAGAAGAGATGGAAACTGGTCCCTATCAGATGCTATGTGACTGGAGTGGGGTTTAAGACAGTGACCCTGTGCCACAGACTCTTTAGTTCTTTGGTACCTCATTTGGTCACAGCCATTGGAACTGAGGCCCAGTCTGCCTCAGCCCAGTCAGAGGCTTTCACTTTTCCTCGACAAGGACGTTTTCTCTATTCCCAAAGGTTCTATTTGTGATTTTCACCAGGAAAGATTCCTTGGTTGCACATGATCAAAACTCCACTCAAATAATCTTAAGCTCTAAAAAAAAATAAATTATTAGCTGTGTAACTGAAAATTTCAGAGATCATTGCATCTAGGTTTTCAAACGATGATAGCAGAAGTATGGGTGAATTCATTTATCAACTCTGCTTTATTCTGTGTTAGCACCATTCTCTGTCTCCCTCTCAAAATGACCACGACCAACCCTAAGTTTACATTCCTCCAGCATAACAACCCCAGTATGAGGAAGACATTTTTTTCTGTGGTTACCTGAGGCCTCAACCTGGGGCTGACTCTCATCAGTCTGAATTAGGTCACCTACCCAATGGAAAATTGGAGTTCTGTCACCAGAAGAAAGTGATATGGATGCTGGGTAGGCAGAAACACAGATTTTACTATAGGAATTTCGATAGCCACCCATAGCATTTAGTGTTGGTATAACCAGACGGTATGCTTGAATAATTATTTCATATGGCTTTATTACTTTCAGGAGAAATCTTCTATTTTTTTATCTCTTCCCTTTTCCCAAAATTACAGCCTTCTCACTTGAGAACCAGAAAACCACTATATAACCTCTGATGTACTTTCCTTGCCCCAGATTGGCAAGTCAGCCATCTACTTCTCTCTCTATAGTTTTATATGTCTTGTTGCTTTTACCTAGCCTGCCTGATAAGAATCTTATTCAACAGGGGTTTCTTGACTTTAAATAGCTTCCCATATGGTGGTCCCACTATGCAAGCATCAAAATGCAACAGCTTGCCAGAGACTATTTTTATAGAAACTTGACACACTTATTAACAAGATGATTTCTCCAAAATACATTATCTCTGGCAGTTGTTACCCTGTTCCCATCTTTCTTCTCATTAGAGAGATTAGTCAAAGTTCCCTTTGACATCTTGCTTCCCTGACTGGTCCTCCAGGGATAGCCCCCCTGTGGGTGAGTGCCTGAGGCATGGCACTCAAGCCCTTTCCTGAAGATTAGATGATTTGAGGGCACAAAACTGATTAAAGCCTTATACTGAACTTTGTGCAGGAATAGTGGAATGTCAAAATATAAATCTTGCCAGGAATGATACATCGTACTTGTAAGTAGATAGAGTTATTGTTGGTCCTTCAGACTTATGACTTTGTGGGGCTGTGTCAAGACGATGTACCTAAAACTGGCTTTTTCAGAAGTCTTTGGAGGCCGTTGATAGTACAGGTAGAGAAAAAAGCACAATTCAGTTGAGATTATTCGGAAATTAGAAAGATAGAAACAATAATGAGAGAATATGCAAATAGAAGGCTTGGACTGCAAGAAAAAGTACGAGTGCACAAGAGGTAAAACAGAGGAGCAAAAAAAAATGAATGAAATTGTGTAAGTATCAGAATGAGTAGGATGAATGTAGAGGCCATCTAAGTTTGGAGACTATAAAATGAAAATAAGGAAATATTTGAAAATAGATTTTTTTTTAAGTTCTGAAGAAGGATGAGACTACTGTGTTCTCCAAAAACATATTTAAAAATAAAAATTAAATAAATAAAATGAGAGTAACAGAACTGGGAAGAGAGGGGGAAAATTGTTAGGAAAGAAGGAAGAGAAGGAGGGAGAGAAGAAGGAAAGAAGGGAGGGAGGGAGAAAGGGAGGGAGGGAAGAAGGGAGGGAAGGAGAGTGGAAGAGAGGAAGAGAAAATTACAAGAGACCATACATACTTTCCAAAAAGAATTCAGATATCAGAACCTAAAGCGGCACTCAGAATGTCAGAGCATCAACATGTAGTTTGCTGGTCGAGATGATTTGGGGAGTGGGAGGAATTACTATGATTTTAAAAAACCCTACTGGGTCCGACTTCAGGAAGGAGGGTCCGGTTAGTCTGAAGTCTTTTGCTATTCACAGAATTTGCTATTCACATAATTAATTCCATTCTAGGGGAAAAAAAATTCAGCTTGTGCTCTCAGAGACAAAGGACCCCATGAACTTCCCAATAGTACACAAGGAACATGGGGTTTTAGCACTTTTTCGAATGAGTTTTAGAAGGGGTGGAAAAATCAGAGCCACACAGGCTAGAACTAAAAAACTCCCCTATACTTTATACCCACTACCATTAGCTGCCACCTCAAGCTTCAAATGTAGAAATGGGCCTTGCAGAGCACCTCTTTAGAAACTGGTCTCCTTGTTACAGGTAGCTCTATGCTAAGAACCTCTGAGTTAGTGGTAAGGGTTGTTACTAGTCGTAATACACAGATTTTACATTCTCATTGTCATGAGTTAACCACTGTCAACAACTTGGTGAACATACTTCTACTCTTTCAATGGATTTATATGCACATTTATGTTTTTAAATTTAAATGGGATAGGTACTAATCTAAATTTGATTCTGCTGGAGAGAGTATCTTAGAGATTTTTTTCATTCCAATACATATAGGTCCATCATGTTCTTTATAATAGACACACGGCTGCACTAACTAATTTTAACACTCTACATTAATAATAACTTAACAATAACTTAACTGATTTTTCTTTCTTTTTTTGCTCTTAGTATAAAGACAAATCTGTAGTGAATCTGTATCTGTGTATATGTATATCTGCATATAAATTTATGTGCAAATGTACAAATTTCTAGATGGATTTTTAGAACTGAAATTGCTGGGTCAAGGAGTACTTTAATTTTTAATCTTGATAGCTACTGCCAACTTGCCTTCTAAGTAGGTTTTACACTCTACACTTCATCAATGAGAGTGTTTATTTCCCTCTCTTCATAGTCTGTACATAATCATTGTACATAAACAAAATTGTCCAACAAAATGAAAAATATGAATTTTGTCTTGACAGCTGAAAATGATTCCATTTTTATTGTTTTAATTTGCATTTCCCTAATTACTAGTTAGATCGATGATCTTTATATGTGTTTCTTGACCATTTCTATTTCTTATTTTGCTAACTGCTTATTTATATTTCTCTTGCCTATTTCTTCCTGTTGAGTTGCTTGCCTTTTCCTTTTTAATTTTTAAGATTTCATTGTTTATTCCACTTATTCTTTATTAGGTGTGCTGCAAATGTTTTACCCCAGATTTTTACTTATCTTTTAAGTTTGTCTTTTGTCATGTTGTCTTTTGTCATGCAGAGATTTTCAATTGATATGAGATAAGTGTTCACAATGTTTCATTCATGAATTCTGAGTCTTCATAAATAAGTAGAGCCTTTCCTTTTGTAAGTTTATACATAGAATTTCATATAATTTCTTCTAATGCTTTTTTATAATTTTGTGAACTGCTTAATGTCCAGTTAATCAAAAATATTTTTAAATATCTAGTGGAGTAAAAAAGAAAGAGGAACCCAAGGAAATGCATAGTATCTAAGGGTAGGAAAAGGGTAGGAAAAGAAAACCAGTAGTGTCTCTAATGTGCTTTTTATTTTGACCTGTTTAAATCTCACAATTCTTAGGAACTGAATTCATTCTTTTCTTCACTCAGCAACTATATTGTATGTCAACTTGGTGCCAAGAAGTATACTAGATGCTGGGGATACAACAGTAAACTAAATTATCCTTCAAGGAGCTTAGTGAGACCATTGCCTCAGCTGATTGCAAAAGGGAGTGGGGGTGGGGTGGGGTGGGGTGGGGAGTAAGAGCGGGTTAGAGGTCTCCAGACAGAGGAAATAATAATCACGAAAGGTCTCATTAGCCACATTAAGGAGTTCCAACTACTCAGAAGGCAGCAGGGATCAAGTAAAGGAAGTATCTTAGTTAAATAAATTAAATAATAATCAAATTTGATTTCTGCAAAGATTACTCTAAAATGTAGAGAATGATTAGTTGGGACAAAATTAGATCTTGGGAAACCAAGCTATTGTTGAGATTTTGTCAGGAGGTAACCATGTTGGCCTGATGCAGAGTTTCAATGAAATGAAGAGAAATAGACTGATTCAAGGGATGCTGGGGTAAAGAAAAGAAGGAACTGGTAATTGATTAAATGCAGAAAAAAAAAAGAAGAGAGAAGAGGAAGAAAGGATGATAGCAGGTTTCTGCTTTGAGAACCTGGTTAGGTGGATGGTGGAACCATGCATTGATATAGGCAGTATAGAAGCAGCAGCATGTTTAGAGAAGATCACATATTATGTATTTTAAACATGTTAAGTATTTGACGCCTATGTGGCTTCCAAGTGGAAATATCTGGAGGGCAGCTTGTGGATTTGGAGTTCAGGAGAATGATCACCCTGCAATCAATAGATGTAAACATAGAGACCAAAGCCACCAAGAAAGCTGTTAGAGACAAAGCAAGAAGACACAGAAAATCAAATATGATCTCAATAATAAAGAAGTTAATTTCAAGCATATTACAGAATGATGACTTAAAGAGGAATGAAAGGTATGTCTGTACACTTTAGAATTTTGAAGTCCACAGATAAAACATTGCATCAGCTTCTACCTCTACTTCTAGCTTGGAATGGAGAGAGGGCCTTCCAAATACTTTTAAAAAGGAGGGGTGGGCATGAATTATCTTTTGAGTAAAAAAAGAAAATGTACTAAAAGAAAATCTATGACTTTTTATCCAGTCCATAAATCAAGGTTTTGAAAAACAAGTTAAAGTATCCATAGCTGTGTGAAAGAAGGAAGTGAGAGTTTTGACAAGCAGATCAAAGCCAATCTCGAGGATTAACCTAGGAAAAGACTTGGACTCGGAAGTTTTAATAATCTGGCAAAATGTGCCTTGTTTAAATTTGCCAGGAAAAAAAATACCAAGAGCGATTTAAGGAACACAAGGAAATAGAGCAGGGTAGAAACTTTAAAGCAAGAGGTTGGCAAACTATGACCCTTGGGCCCAAACCTGGTTTTGTAAATAAAATTTTATTGGAACACATTCACTCCCATTCATTTACATATCGTTTAGGGCTGGGCTGCTTTAATGCTGTAAAGGTAGAGTCTAACAGTTGTAACAGAGACTGTATAGCCCACAAAGCCTAAATATTTATTATCTGGCCCTTTACAAAATAAGTTTGCCAACCACTGTTAAAGTCCAATGAAAACCTAAGGAAAGATGAGAACATGTTTAAAAATGAGAACTACAGCAGTGGTATTAAGGATTGAGTAAAAACATAAACTATATTATCTACATTACATCAGAGAACCTTACATTGCAAAGCTTAAACTAAAGAAAGGCTCTTAATTGATAATTAACATTATTATTCAGTGTTTGTATATTTTTTATTTTCTTGAGATTTTTTTTATTAATCCTATTAGATATGGCTTCTATGCCAACATAAATTTAAGCTGACCTGATATTCCTGAAACTAAAGCGGAATCTCGATGATTTTGAGAAGCTATTTCACAAAGACAATTTTGCTACAGTATACATTTGGGCAAGTGGGTAATCAACTTATTAGATAGCCCTAGCCATATAAGTATAGACAAAGAATGAAAAATGTTTTCTCAAGTTATAGGAAGCCAGATTCATAACCATCCGTCACTTGCTTGGGCAAGTTACTGATAAACTCTGCAGAAAAATAACAAACAGTGTGTCCCTGCATCTTGGCTGTTGAAAATGAGATTTTTTTTCTCTGATTGATGTTAGCAGAGAGGCTTGTAAAAATGCATTTCCAACTGATTAGTTCAGAAGGTGTCAATCTCATGCAGTTTTATGACCTGCAGACTACATGCCAGATGTACATTTGCTTTTTATAAACTAACAAAGATGAATGACTAAATTTGAGTACTCCTCTTTGGCAACTGTACCAAATACTGCCTAAAGGAAGACACAGTAGGAGTATCCTGGGGGTAGAAGCTGGTAAAGAGCATTTAACCCTTAATTTACCAGATTAGTGGAGAGAAAACACAATACAGTATTTGGAATTATTTTCTTTATTATGTAGTATCTACTTATGTAAAAGAATAAATATCAGGGGAAAACATGTAAGAATATCAAATATTTGTGGCAGATTCTTCTCCCAAGCACATGTAAACCTATTCTAAATTCATGAAGTAAAACACAACAGAAGATACATATTAAAGATTTCTCATAGAATTTCAACATATAATCATGAATTAATACTGAAAAGGTTTTATTTTTTAATTGTTTTTTTTTTTTTTTGCAGCCAGAAATGACATTGGGGTGATAATTCAATAGTCTACTACTTTAAAAATGAGTCTTAATAACTGTGCTATTTTTCAGAAAGATGGAGAAAATATATACTCTATTTCATTATTATAATATATCCTCATGAAAAATAAGCCTATAGCATAGTTTCATCTTTCTTTCACTAGAAATATTGAGAAATATTTAGACATTTTTCATCTCCATGGCCTTTTGGCTAAGAAAGTAATACTTTGATAGAGTCACATGACATTTCAAAGTTCAGTTTCATTTGATTTTCTTAAAACATGATTTTAAATTTTTGTCAAAAGAATAATATAGTTTCAAACAATTAACATATTTTTTAGAAGTATAACAGACATATACATGAAAATCTAACTATCATAAGTAAACAATATGTAATAGATCTGCCTAGCAGAAATTCTGACTCATACGTTTTCATGTGTATAGAAATTGCGGTAACAAAAAAAAAATTAAAATATTAATGTAAAAAGAGTCCAGCATATCAATTTAATTCAAGTTTCCTTTATTAAACTTTTCTTTCAACTGCAAGGAAAATTGTAAGAAGATTTTTTTTTTTAGTTACTCTCTGTAGATGAACTAAGTCTCTTTCAGTTTCAAGTGACAGAAAAACCCCACCCAAAAGGGCTAAGGAAGAAGGCAGTGCTTTTACTTCTAGAAATGAAAAGCCCGGGACCATCAGAGGCAGCTTCATGTAAAAACCCCGAAGATGTCACTATGACTGTTGTTTTTCTCTCTAGTTCTTGGCTCTGCTTCTTCTGGGACGGCTCCATCCCTAGTCAGGTTCTCCCGCAGCGGCAGCAACACGGTTGCCACAACTCCAGACTCCCTGCCTTGCAGCTCCAAGCTGGGAGTCAGGGAGCTCTTTTCAGAGAGCACCTGAAATTCACTCTGGTTAGACAAGATAGGTCCCATGTTCATTTCTGAACCAAACATGAAAGGAAAATCTATACCTGGACTGAGAGCCAGAAAGGAGTGGACACTCAAATGAGAACTTAGAGCTGTTGTCCAACAAAGGGGAGATAGATGCTGGGAGAAATCACGAGTATTCACTATATTTTTCTTCGAGTGGGCAAAACTACTTAGGGACGCTGAGTCAGATCCCCTCATCTCTGTTTCTCACCTCACCTGTGTGGTTGTTGACCTGCTTCTAGGCTGCTTCTAATTCAATTTAGTCTATTTTCTTTTGTCTTAATTTGCTATCAGATAATGAAGGGGCAAGCTTATATTCTATTAATAAGAATGGTCTGAAACAAAAAGCAAAAAGAAAATAGCTAGTGTAGTTTTTAAAAATTAGAAGTTATTTAAAACATTTGTGTAAATAAAATATATTGGTCAAGTAGATATTTTCAGCTGAGTTTACCGTAATCGGGTTACACTAAAACCTGATACTTAGCTTTGACGATTTTAAAACTATTTTGTCATTTCTCTCAAAAGTAAGTAAAGTCCTCAGAAACCAACATTTTTATTAATCTGTACTGAGAAAAGTAATTGGCAAGCAGATGAAAATTCATGTATCATATCAACTGGTCAGTGATAAATGACTTTAAATGTCATCAAACCATCATAACGTTACACTCTTATCCACTAATGGATTGGTTTACATATTTTAAACAAGATACTTACATGGGCCATTGAATGTGGTTTCTTTCAGTGTTCCTGTAGAAGGCACTGGCAAAATCTTTCCATTCCTCTTTTTATGTCACCAACACTGTATGTAGGCTAATTTTTTGTGATAGGTGTCTTATTATGGCTTTCTTACATTTGCCACCTTTTAAATTAATGCTTCCATTTTAGGGAGGCATACTAGGGGCTCAGGCTTCTGTTTAAAATTTGAGAAATGCCTTACTTTTCAAGAGTGATTTTCTTGAAAGGTGGTCTGCTAATCTCATCTATTTTGTTTATTTGCACTTGCTTCATTTCACAGACTGTTATTTTCTGACCCTTTCCCAAATTTTAGAACTTCACTTCATGAAGATCCCTATCCATTTACCGTGCACACTTACTATGTTAACTTCTAGTGCATTTTCTCTAAAATATAGAAGGCTTGAGTAATTATACTTAAAATTAATCCATGAATAGACTGTTCTGATCAGTAATTTTTTATTTGTTACTCAGAGTCAACATTCTCTGATTCTTTTCGGCCATCTCCAATCCAAACATTTACTCTATACAAAAGCAACTGCAAGTATTTTGTTTGTATTTTATCTGTTTCCAAAAAGTATTTCTCATAGGAATTACTCTCAGATAGGGGGTGGGGGTATGAGGGAGACAAGTCATTCTATATGAAAAAAAAGAACAACCAACAAACAAAACATATTCCACATCATGGCACAGAAAAGGGAATTCTCTTACTGGTTTACATTTCTCTCTGCAGATGGACTCGTTGACTGCATGGATCCTGATTGCTGTTTACAGAGTTCCTGCCAAAATCAGCCCTACTGCCGTGGATTGCCTGACCCTCAGGACATCATTAGCCAGAGCTTACAATCACCATCTCAGCAAGCTGCCAAATCCTTCTATGATCGAATCAATTTTCTTATAGGATCTGAGAGCACCCACGTTATACCTGGAGAAAGTCCTTTCAATAAGAGGTTAATGCATCTTTTTCTTATATAGATCCTTAGTGATACCAACAGTTACGTGCACTTTACGTGGAATGCTGATGACTGTGAATTTGAGCAAAGTGCTTTTTCTTAATGCAGTCTTTCCTCTTTCTGCAAATTCTTCACCAAACTTCTCATTTCAAGCATTTTTGACACAGTTCACATACTTTGTCAATTTCAGTACCTGCGACATAACAGGACATCCCATTAAGGAGTCAATAAATCTTCATTTAACTAGTTAGCACAGTTGGAAGTATTTCAAAAGAAGCAATGAAAAGACCCCAAAAGGCAAAACAGAAGTGTACTTTTTTTTTTTAGCTGAGCTCACTAAATAATATAAATTATGAATTAATGTAATGGAACTGCTAACGGCATGGCAGTAAGATTGCATAAGCCGTTTGGTGCTTTACAGAGCAGTAATGACCTGAAAATAAACCAGTAAGTGAAAGCAGGTGTCTTGTGTCTCGCTGAGCAAAGAAGATGATTTACACTAGAACTCCTGGGTCTGCAGTAATTTCACAGCATTAATGCAGTTAGACCCAGCAGTTGATTAAAAGTTGTTGCACAAATGTTCCTGATTGCCCCCTTAAATCTTGTACTGCTTGGTCCCTACAGATTTACGGATTGCCTCAGAAATTAATTGGAAAGTATACTTTTCTTCATGTAAGCACCAGACGTAGGACTTATGGAAAAAAAGCACAGTTTATAATTTTAAAAATTCATCTCTAAATTATTGGTTTGGATAACTCTCCAAAAACCAGACTGCAACAATTTAAAACCCAGGGTAAACACTAGGCATTTAGAGAATGTGAATTGCACTGAATTAAAAGAGACATTGTCTTGAGAGTATTTCAGGTCTGGTTTTTGTGAATAATGATTGCGTATGATACTGTATTTTATGCCGAGGTTGAATTATCTCTAAAGCATGATAATGTTGGCCTGAGAAGACAAATGTTCATTCTAATTCTTCCATTTTTCCCACAGCCTTGCATCCGTCATCAGAGGCCAAGTACTAACTGCTGATGGAACTCCACTTATTGGAGTAAATGTCTCATTTTTCCATTACCCGGAATATGGATATACTATTACCCGCCAGGATGGAATGTGAGTCCCAGGACACTGTCTCTGTTTAAAGCATTTTAAGTTTAAGAACTAGACATACTTATATCACCCAGTGTGTTTTATTGCCCCTTGTAATACAGAAATATAACAACCTTCAGACTCGAGAAATCTGCGACAATACGTGTGGCAGAAATTTATTCATGTGGTTCTTTAAAAGTTGATTTTATTTTCTAAGGTGTGATAATAGTGTTGTGGTTTTGTAGGAGAATGTTCTTTGTCTTGTTGAAATATTTAGGAATGGTGTTTCATAATATCTACAACTTAAGCTCAGATGGTTCTTTAAAAAGAGTAGACAGATAATAAGAAAGCAAATTGGGGAAATGTTCATAAATTGGTAAATGTAAATAAAGTCTATATGGGTGTTCATTGGGTAATTCTTTTACTATTCCGGTAGATCTGAAACTATTTCATATAAAAGTTGGGAGAAAAAGTTGATTTTCTTTGTAAAACATATTCATTTAAGGAGGTTAAGTTAATTCGGGAGTTCTGTGGGATCCAGACCATTCACCAAATATATCTTGTTTCTCTTAGGTTTGACTTGGTGGCAAATGGTGGGGCTTCTCTGACTTTGGTATTTGAACGATCCCCATTCCTCACTCAGTATCACACTGTGTGGATTCCCTGGAATGTCTTTTATGTGATGGATACCCTAGTCATGAAGAAAGAAGAGAATGACATTCCCAGCTGTGATCTGAGTGGATTTGTGAGGCCAAATCCTATCATTGTGTCATCACCTTTATCCACCTTTTTCAGATCTTCTCCTGAAGACAGTCCCATTATTCCTGAAACACAGGTAAAATGTTCTAGCAGCCAGTACTTTTAAATAAACCATTTTCAGATCATGTGGTTTCCAAAGAACCTTTTAAGAGGATTACAGAATTCCAGTGCTATCCTAAATCATTCTATAGAATGAAATATAGACTGTGGTGTGTGTGTGCATGTGTGCTAGAATAGGTATTGTTACAGTAGGCTATCTAGTTATACCTTAAAGATCTATTCAAAATACTTTTTCTTCAGGCTACATCTGTATATATTTACTGGTTATAGCCAAATGGAAAAACACCTTAAACTCAACGGCTAGTAATGTTTTGGCTCATTTTATTCATGCATTGGAAAAAGTTTTTAGGGCCAATAATGTACCTGGCTGGCTTTGAACAAATGCATGGCCATTACTCTGAATAACTTACTATTTAATTATTATCGTAAGTTAAATATGTTTTAGAAAAGATGATTTTTGACAGAAAATGTTCATTAATTTTTCTCAAGATCTTATTATTTTTAAAACGGTATCATGTCTTAAGCTCTAATAATTTGTAATTCATAAAGCTTTATTCTCCGCCGGAAAAAAATAAACATAATTTTATTTAAAACAACCATACTTTCACTATTTCCTTGATCTACTGAAATATCTAAGAATCATTTTCTTTTCTACCTATTTCTAATTAGAAATAACTTTTAATCTAAAAGGCAGAATATTAGGTACAATAATAATGGACTTCCTTCATGAATGCTAAGTAAAAATGCATGGTATTTGAAATACAACAGTGCATAGCAGCTTTGTTGCATTCATTCTTCAAATATTTAACCAGGCACTGTTATAATAGAACAAATCAGTAAGCCACTCAGATGAAGAACCTGCTCTTAACTAATAGGGAAAGAGAAACATTGAATATATGGATATACATCAGGCTATGAATAAGACATGTTTTTTTAAAAAATAAAGTAGGGTAAAGTAGAAGGAGGCGAAAATTTACAAAGTGCAGTTAGGGAAAATGTCTTTGATAACATGCTATTTCAGCAGAAACCTTGAGAGTGAAAGAATAGACCTCTCATACTCTGAGAGAAGAGTATGCTTCATTTGTTCAAGATATGGCAAAGAGGCCAGCAGGCGTGGCTGGTGTGAAGGTCGTGGTACACAAATCGCAGATCATTGAAGACCATGACAAGGATGAGAACTTCTTACTTCAAGTTATTGGAAGCTGTTGGAGTTTTTAAGCAGAGCAGTAGCAGTTACTGGTTTCCTTCTGAAAAGGGTCAATGTAGCTGTGGAGCTGAGAATGTTCTATATTGGGCAAGAGTTGAAACAAGGAGACCAGTCAGGAGGCACTCTCAGTAGTCCACAGAAGAAATGATGGTGGCTGGACAAAAGAAAAGGGCTTAGAGTTGAAGTAGAAAGCAGTGGCCATGAACGAGTAGAGTCCAGAGAAGAGGTTGGAAGTAAAGATGTAAATTTAGGAGTCATCAGCATTAGAGATATACTTAAAGCATAGGATGAGATCCCCCAGAAGGAAGTGAGGGAGTGCAGCTAGAGACGAGAGGTGGTGAGCCACGAGGTCTGGGATAACAAAATATGAAGAATGCTCACAGGAAAATACGATGCAGAAGAAAAATTTTCTCATAATAGTCAAGTACACTGTGAACTGAAGCTTTAAGAAATTCATTGAAACCTTATTCAAATTAATACTTCCTCCCCAGAGTCCATCTTGTAGTAGTAACTCTGAACACTTTAATCAGTCCTAAAATAGACTTAACCTAGAGCACTGCTTGTCTATAGGTAACAAATTTCTAGCAAACCAGGTAATTGAAATGGATTTCAAATAGTCAACAGTTCCAGGAATACTTGGAAGTTTTTTCCCATTTCGTCTCATAGGGAGTAGACATTTAGTAAAAATTTACTAACAGCTTATCATGTACAAGATGTTCTGCAAGGATTAAAAGAATAATAGGACATGGATCTTGCAATTATAAATGTGATAAGAGATTTGAATGAAGAACTGTGGAAGTTCACAAGAGAGGTCAATTTCTAAGGAAGCCAAAGAAAGCATCACTGAGGAGGTTGGCCCTGAGAGGGGAGAAAAGATATTCCAGATTGAAGGAAATGTGTGAACAACAGTGTGGTGGTAAAAACAAACAATGATGTGTAAAACTGGTGAACAATTTAAATGTAGGATATATCAGGAGAAAGATTGGGGCCAGGTTATGAATGGCCCTGAAATGCCATACAGTGGAGACCTTGAATTCTTTAGAACAATAAAGGTTTTTCAGCATTTCTCTAAAACCATCTTGTAACAAGATGCATAACTGATGGAAAGAAACAGATCAGTGAACAGGCTGCTGCTCATCATATTTCCATCCATATCCAGCTCTCAGATGGGGAGGGCCCGACAGTAACAATGGTGGTAGAAATAAAGAAGAGGGAACACATTTGACAGAGATTTGGACGTTAAAATTGGTAGAATGTAGCTTCTAACTGAATGTTTAATGGGGTCACGAACGAGGCTTACAGACCATGCAGCTGGCAAAAGTAGGCTCAGTGGTTTTTTTTTCCACCTCTGGCTGGGTTTACTTTTCCCACTAATGCAAAATAACATGGTCAAGTTAAATTACACAGGAGAAACACATGTTTTAATGAACTAAATTACATTTATTTGTTCCTTGGAAGTAGGTTAATGATGACAAAGACAATCAGTTATTAAAATTAGGATAACACATGATATTTTGAAGTAGAGAAACAATTCATAGAAGGTCACAGGAAATATATTAATGAAAGATTGCCTTACCTATCGAAAACCTATCAAATTTATGAGAAATTTTATGCTTTAGGTTTTAATGACTTATATTTTCAGAGCCATTTAGGAGTCACCGAATATGTTTTTCAAACTAACCCGCTGACATTTCACCCCAGTGATGGGGAGAACAATAAGTTCTGTTTAGATTATTCACCTCTACACTACAGTCTTACAGAAGTTCTGTGAGTCTTAACATAATGGTTTCCCTGAGTCTAATATCGCTCTAAACAGTTTCTACATCTTCAAAAACTATTTTGTTTAAGACAGTCTCTGGCTGAGCTCAGTCAATGCATTTGGTGAAGAAAACCCCAACTTTAACTGGTATATCTGTTAGAGCATAGCCATGCCTTCTTCATCTGTTATATCGCATCACATCCCTCTTCATGCCAGCACTGGCTGTCACAGGCCAGAACAGAAGTTCGTTTATCTCATTCATTCTTTCGTGCTACTTCCAACTGTTCGATTGTTTTTCATTGAAACTGACAGCTACACCTTTGGTATCAAGTGTTCTACCTCAATTATTAAAATTCCCAACTGTGTTCTGTGAGAGGAGTTAGTGGAGGGAAACATTACTGAACACAGAATCGCTATTCCAGGATTTTCTTACATGAAAAGGCAGTCCTTATGTCTGAATAACGAACCCTGATGGAGCAATCTGAGGAAGCCTTTGAAAAGACTATGTAATTCCTAGTAGAGAAAGTAGTGAGTTTTTGGGATGGGTTCTTGAACACAGATAGCCTTGCACTTTACAATACATATAGTAAGCCTGTGAAGAGCTATTATTATTAATCAAACTAATAGGAACATTAGTAAGGAGAATCCACACTGTTTAGAAAGATTTTATGTACTACGAAAAATATATTTTTTAAAGAATTAAATAATGTTTTGGCATAATATAGTTTGTATATGTCAGTATCAGTTTATTGGTATTCATTGAGCTACTTGCATCAATGGGTGAATTTTGAGATTAAGAATATGATTTTTAAAAAACTAGATATTTTTATGCATAAAATATAAAAATTTTATATTTTTATTATATTAGCTTTTTACAGTTCAGTTTCAATTCAAAAAGTATATATTAAGTGTCTTTCGTGTGCATTCAATAGCACATTAGTTGTTCACTGGGGGAAATTTTACACAACTTTAAAATATGAATTCATTGACTATCCCATCAGAAATCAGTTGTGAGTCCTAACTCAATGTTTAATTATGAGAATATGCTATTATGATATTACCTTTTAACATGGATATGGAATTTGCTACCATTTAACCCAAATGAATTGGTCTTTTCAGTTATCATTCTTGTATAAAGACAGACTGTGACCAGTCAGCTGATGGGGCCACAGCATAGGGTTAGCCTCTAATGGAGCCAGCTGGCACAGGCCAGATCTTTGGCCTCGGCCACATCCCTCTTCTGAGCCAACCATCTTACAAATGTCTGCTCCAATTCTCCAGGGCAACGGGGGTGAAGGATGGGTTAGTGAGAATCCACTGTGACTGTAAACTAACAAGTCAGTGCATGTCAGCCTGATGGAGCAGTCACAGTGCCTCCTGTATAAAGAGTAGCACCTGAGCTGTGATTAACTCAGAATAAATGACAAGAAGCTTTTAGAAGGAGAACAATTGGGCCGACAGCAGAGGTATTTTTAATTATTGAATAACAACAGTTCATATGCGTGTTTATGAATAGTGACTCCGGTGTCATGTTAGTAACGCTGATCGGTTCTTTTAAATGTATTTTATCTCATAGTCATACATGATCACAATTTGAAGCTTCTCCTTTATTCAAACATAGGTACTCCATGAAGAAACCACAATTCCAGGAACAGATTTGAAACTCTCCTACTTGAGTTCTAGAGCCGCAGGATATAAGTCAGTTTTAAAGATCACCATGACCCAGTCCGTTATACCATTTAATTTGATGAAGGTTCATCTTATGGTAGCTGTGGTGGGAAGACTCTTTCAAAAGTGGTTTCCTGCCTCACCAAACTTGGCCTATACATTTATATGGGATAAAACAGATGCATATAATCAGAAGGTCTATGGTCTGTCTGAAGCTGTTGGTAAGTTCTGCACTGGAAAAAAAAAAATTGTCTCAAAGTGATAACTAACATAAAAATGATTGTGACCCAGGAGAAATAATAAATGAACAGGTAGAAAGACAGTAGTTTTCTGTCTCTAACAACTAGTGTAGTTTCAGTTCATAATGATATTTAGCAGAATATCAGACAACATTTGTGCCTTAAAATTATTTTAGCTCTTTTGACTAGAAGGGCCAGTCTATTCAGTGAAAGGATTTTCTCAAAACATCAGTCTAACCAGTTGTTTCACCAGATGACTGGACTGTGTAATCAAAGTTTGACATGTTGAGATATATATAGTATAGCTTCAAGCTAAGGCTCAGAACATCAAAAGGATAATATGTGTTTTGTTCTATTATTTTTTTACCTGAAAATATAATGGACATTTTATTCTGAAATTAATATGCAATTTGGACTTGAATTAATGCAAATCATTATGATAATTTCCACCTCTCCCTACACTTTGTTCTAAACTTTAAAACCCATGTTTGAGTGTGAACTCAGAGGTTTTTCATTTGTGATTTGTTCATATTAATTTCCTGTTAATTATTACCATTCAGTCCTAATAATAACATGCAAATATAATGTCACAAACTGGCTATCTTTTTTGTTGTATTGAACTTTACTTATGATAAATATTTTTCATAATGTAATACTCTTGAAAACTAAATAGCTCTAATTATTCAGATAGCAAATATTATTTTTCATTGTTATCTGGTCACCATTTGGGGCTAACTTGGATCTAATCACTTAACCAGTTGTCCAGTCTGAACTTCATTTTGTGCTGTGAACCTCTTGTAAAGAGTAGTGTGAGAGAAAAAAATACTCATTTTCCATTAAATCAGCACAAAAATAAAATTTAGAGGTCATCTTTTAGAAAAACACCTTATATGTGATCAAATCATCTATTAAAAAAATAAACTCTGCTCATAAATACATAGAAATACAGCCTCAGAATACAATTGTGAGGGAAAAGCTGTTTTATCAAAATAATAGAATGCATTCCCTATAATTGACAAGACGAACTGTGATTTGTTTTGATTTCAGTGTCAGTTGGTTATGAATATGAGTCGTGTTTGGACCTGACTCTGTGGGAAAAGAGAACTGCCATTTTGCAAGGCTATGAATTAGATGCTTCCAACATGGGTGGCTGGACATTAGATAAGCATCACGTGTTGGATGTTCAGAATGGTAAGTGAGTTCTTGTTCACAGTTAAAATTGCTCACCTTCAAATTGATTAGATTGCAGCAGCATTTTATCCTATGCATGCTGTGGGATTAGAATTAGTAGGAAAACATAAAGATATACAGTGACCCTTGAAAAGCATGGAGATCAGGGTGCCAACCCCCTGCACAGTAAAAAATTTGCATATTTACATGTAATTTTTACTCCCCAAAAACTTAACTACTAAGAGCCTACTGTTGACTAGAAGCCTTACCAGTAACAGGAATAGTCGATTAACACATATTTTGTATGGTATATGTACTGCAGCCTTATAAAAACTAGAGGAAAAAAATGTTATTAAGAAAATTATAAGGAAGAGAGAATGCATTCACAGTATTGTACGTATTTACTGAAAAGAATCCAGGCTGTGGACCCGCACAGTTCAAACCCATGTTCAAGTGTCAGCCTTATTTTTAAAGTCTATAAAGGCCAGAGGTGGGAACTACATAATACTCTTCTCAAGAATTTTTAAACGTTTATATATTCATCACCAAAATACTTTCTTCATTCAAATGTGAGTAACTGACTGTGGTGCTGCATTGAAAAGAGGCTCTGTGGTTGTCTTCACCACAGACTCACCCAGGAGCATCTAATTCTAGAAGAAGTCGATGAATTGATACAAAGAGTCTTCGTAAGGTTGACCAAAAATGGAGGGAGGGGGATTCTTTTTAAAGTAAGGAAAAAATAAAAATCTATATGACTTTACCAAAATATTTATAATAGATCTTAATCTTTACATAATTAGTCTGTTCTATCTAGATTTTTTTTTCTGTTCTTGCTAGACTGTATTTGAGAAAAGATTATTCTCCCAATCAGAATGGGTTATATACTGTCATTTGATTTTGCAAATATTAGGAAAAAGTAAATGAATAATCTGAGGAAAAAAGCAAGAATCCAGAATAGAATTTGTAATAGGCATTATAAGTGAATGTGGTCTAGGAAAAAAAAAAAAAAAACATATTTCAGCTCTCACAAACCTAAAGAAATTAATTACTTGCAAAATTTGGCCAGCTTAATCTGATAAAGGATATCAATTATATTAAATAAATTCTGTTGTCTTTGCATTTTGCCCACATGCTGGCTACACCTCAGATAATTTGTAAGTTCTTTGCTAGAAAAGCAGAACCTTTACAGTAACTTATTCTAGCCTCCTATCCTAAAGCACGTCATGCTAGTGACTCTATTCTCCTTTTACAAATAGCCAGAGAAGATTTCACAGTCTTGAAGAAACAGCCTAGCTTTTGACTTTCCAGAGGTTTTTGGATGGTTCAGAATGTTTAATGGAGTGTGCAATAGAACAAAATGGCCATGATTAATGGTCACTTTTTTCAAATTACTGTTGCTTTGATATTCATTCTTTTTAAATTTTTTTTTTGTTCAAGTTGGAGAGGATGCATTTTAAACTTCCAAATATACTAACTCTAAAGCATTTTCCCAGCCAGTGCTTGTAAATGCTGATTGGTACCTTATCTCCAGAAGGGAATAGTACTAAGCAAATCAATAGTAAGAAAAAAAAAAGAACAGAACCCTTCACACCTTTCCCATTTTGTGATAGTGCTAAGCTCTACTCCCTTTCCAGTTGTGTCTTAGACATAAGGTTGTAGTTCACTTTGCACCCCAGAAGGTTAGAAACAGAGCCCGTGACTAGTACCACATGCAATGCACACTCTGGAGAGTGGGCCTCCCAACTAAGGAGGATGCTCCATATGCTAGCTCTCATCATCGCAGTGTCTGAGCAGTGGTGGCTTCTCTCCATTATGTTCATAACACAAGGCTTAATTGTGGTCTTTCAGAATGCAAAGACATGTGCCAGACATACTGGTAGCTGTGTTTGATTAAATTATTTAAAATTATATTTCACACATTTTGACATATTGCTGTATTTCTTCAAAAGTTCTTTATAATCAAAACTGAAGGAAACCTCTTTAGGTGCATTTTAGTTATTATGAGAATATAGGGTAAAGTTCATAAGTAGTTAGCCCCAGGATTTCACCCAAGAGTTTAGGAACCAGTAGGGAGACTGCAAGCATAGACCACAAGGAAAGCCCATACCTCAGTAATTCAACAGTTATGATACCCAATATTCAGTATAGTATTCAGGTGGATTAAGAAACTAGTAGATATTTTGTGTATGTATGTGTGATAAAAATACACACGCACGCTTTCCCTTTCCCCCTGCCACCTGTCCCCACTCTACCAGGATAATACATAGTTAGCTTTTATTAAAATATCAGGTCAGATGTAAAAACTGGACTACCCAAAATTCTGTCCTCCAAAAAATGTTATAAAGTATAAAATATGTTATTTTGAAATATGAGATAACCTATTTGTGGAATGAACTGATTGGGATTTCGAATTTTATCTAAGAACAGTTTGACAGGTAGTGGCTTTTCAAAGTGACATGTGTCTAATTGAATAAACAAAGTGATTTGTAATCATGACAAGGTGTATAAACTATGAAAATATATTAAGGAAGAAGAGAAGGCAAAAACATAGGCAGCGACAGGTGTTTGTGCAGGCACCCTGGAACACAGAAATAAATATTCTAATGTTCATCTTTCCATTCTGTCATAATAGAGGGGAATTATGAAAGACCAATTGTTCAAAGTAATGACTGAATAAATCAGGCACAGTAGAGCAAGGCTGGTTTGTAGGATTCTTCTGATGAAAATTACAGAACTGGCTCTTATAGAAAATTATAGTTCTGTAATTTTGTCAAATAACATAATCACAGAAAGAAGGGTCTTAGTTGTCATTAAAGTATTCTTTGAATATTCAAGGCTAAATACATTTCATCTGTTATTACCTAGCCTTATTTAGATTATTTTTTCTTAAACTTGAATAAACCTGTTTTGTCTTTTCTTCTTTCCTATGTAAATTTGCTGTGATTGTTACATCACTCAAATGCAAAGCATTAAAAACTTAATTCTAGAATACACATAAAACATGCTGAGCTATATATGGGGAACAGAATTATTTTGATATCTTCTTCACTTTAAAATTATCCCAAAGTGGTAGGAAAAAAATACTTTCTCAACTTTCCTGTTTATACTTTCATGGAATTGATTCTTTTAACAGTATATCTGCTAAAAAGTATAAGTATTTTTGAAATGTAGAACATTCAGTAAATATAATACGTACAGTTGAAACAGCAGGTGGTTTATACAGAACACATTGAGAAGGGTTATGAAATATGTATGGAACAGTGACAGCTGACCATCCAGTATAAATCAGACCAAAATGGAACCAAGATCTATATGTAATAATGGTAAATGAATAAAACTAGAATCTTAACTCAAATCTAGTTTCTAACTATGAAAATGCTTAATATTCATTTGGAATTTTTCTCATATTTTCATTGAAGATCATAATGGAACAGACTGGCATTTTGTCTTCTTAAAATTATTGGCATTTTCCTGCCATAAACGAGAATCCAATTTAAATAATAAATTGCCCTTTCAAAACAGTTTTGTTCTATATGTAATTTTGAATAACTACAGGTATATGCCTTCTTACCTCAGACAAGAGTAAAAGAAAGAATATTCTTTGACAGTACAGTAGGGAGTATATGGGAAGTTTGATAAATACTTTCCAAGTTTGTTTTCTGGAAAGCATTTTTAATTTTTTGAAAAAAATCAATTATAAACTCATAAAGAAGAAATTCATATTATAGTGTACATTTTTATTAATTGGATTAATAGATAATATTTTCAACATCATTTAATGATTAGGCAAACTTGTTATTCCCTAAAGAACATTATGTAGAGTATGGGTCTCAAACTTGGTTGCACATAGGATCATCTGGATAGTTTTCTAAAATCACGGTGCCATGGCTACACTCCAGACCAATTAAATCAGAATCTCTTGGGGCAAGAACCAAGCAACAGTATTTTTTATAGCTCCCCAGACAATTCCAGTGTGTAGCCAAGTTTGAGAATCACTGATGTTGAGAATTTGGGTATTTAATTTTCTTGTTAATCCTTTGTTTCTTTCACCAGACAGTCTTTAAATTCATAACAGATAGCATTTTTGTATATATCCTATATATTTTCTCATATAATATTTTGCACTAGGTAACTGGAGTTCTTTATAGTAGAACTTTGAGTAAATTTTTTCCAGTCCAAATCTAAGTGGCACTGGATTGTAGTTAGATGTATAGTGAAACTGTTTACTTTTCATCTTTACAGTTTTGGTTATAAGACAAATACATTTTACTTTTTCTAGGCATACTGTACAAGGGAAATGGAGAAAACCAGTTTATCTCCCAACAGCCTCCAGTTGTCAGTAGCATCATGGGCAATGGACGAAGGCGCAGCATCTCATGCCCAAGTTGCAATGGTCAAGCGGATGGTAATAAACTATTGGCCCCAGTAGCATTAGCTTGTGGGATCGATGGCAGTCTATATGTAGGGGATTTCAACTATGTTCGCCGGATATTCCCTTCCGGAAACGTAACAAGTGTTTTAGAACTAAGGTATGTCTTTCCTTAATTTGGAATTTTAATCAAAGCTAAACCTGCCTTTAAAAAAAAATGTTGACTCTAATTGCTAATTTATTTATTTGAACATACCTTCCTAATGTTTAAAATTCCCCCTAGGAAGAAGTTAGATTCCTGGTTAAAGTTAGGAAAAGCACAAAATGTATATATTGTGCTGTAAATGTATAAAAGAATATAAAACCGCTAATATATAAAAGGTCTTATCAATGTCACGTGATTTTCTGTGGTCCAATAGGATAGAATGATTTTTAAATCCCTTTAGTCATCTTTAGAATAAACTTGTGATATATATTGTTAACTCTTTTATTTCACAGTATTTGAAATTAATTTTCCTACATTATTAGCCATAATGTCAATAGTTAAAGTAACAAATTGTTGTCTTTGCTTTGTTCATTTAAGTGTGATTATCAAAGTTGTTCTGTTCTGTAAATTATTTGATAAGCCTTGGCCTATAAAATTTATTTCCAGTGTTATTTCTGCCTAAGTTGGCAGTTTTCCATACAAATAATTAAAATCTCAGAATTCAACTCATTATATTTTAGAAACTTTTTCTAACTGTGCTTTCTTTCTCACCTTTTTATCTGCTTCCACCAAGAAATAAAGATTTTAGACATAGGTAAGCATGCTTAACCAAGCATCTTGGTTACTGTATATTTTCAAATGTCCTTATTACATTTCAGTGTGACTCTCGACATTGTTTTCTAAGACCATTTCATCATGAGAGAGGAAACTCAGCATCACAGAACATCTAAGGAATTAAAACTGCTTAAATAAACTATTATATTATAAATTACATTATGCAATATAATTTGAAAAATATTTTCAAGTTGATTAATTAAAAAGATTTTGCTACCAAAAATTATTGTAACGAACATCTCAGTATAACAAAAGGTATTTCCAAACTTTAGTTCCTGAGTCACATAATCTAAGCCATAATGAACAGAACAAAATTTGAAGCACAGTAAGAGAATTTGAGGAGGGTTTAGTTTCACCAATAGCCAAAACAGGTCCTGGTTTATTGGGCCCAAAGCTTATTTAATTTGGGGGGACTCTGCTTAAGAAAAAGAATCTAAAAATATTTTACTTTGGCAAGTTTTTAAAGATTTAAGATCACGTGACCATGTTGCCGGGGTCCTCACTGGGCTCAGAAGGATCCCGGACAAGGGAGGGGCCCTAACAGCCATAGTTTATATCTTTCTAAGTTGGGAAAGTTACTAGATTTGAGTCTGAAAAAGTAATTTCTCATTGACATTGTTATGGAGGAAAAAGACTTTCTTCAACTCACAAGATGAATATAGTTGAAGCAAATATAGAAGCGCAAAAGGTTTCTTAGATTCTGTTTGCTATATACACTTAGTTGGAGAAGGTACAGTAACAGCTTGTATATAGACATCTTGGATTGAAAACCTTTACTCAGGACAGCAGAAAAGGGGGGAAAATATGTTTTTAAATAAAGGTAGCAAAAAGCAAGACATATGGGACATGCTAGATCTAATTTGGCCTTTAAAATATCTAATGAAACTATATCAGATGGAAAAATTCACAATAGTTTATGTGAGCTCCTTAAAATGAAAAAATCAACATAACTCATTTAAATTGTCGTGTAGAGATTGACAATGAGGAAATAAAACCCAGAGTTTTACTGGAAAATATATAGCTATACATGTCAATATGACCAGGCATGTCCCATAACTTTTTCTTAAGATCCTCTGTTGATATTATGCTATCACTTACTTGCTCAGTCACATGCTAAGATTAACAGTAAATTTCTCTGGACTGCTGAGCATGCAAAGCTCAACTATTAGAAACCACAACAGAAGATCAAAGTTTTTCTGGACTTGCCTTTTTGGTAACGGCGGAGGAAAGAAGAGAGACAAACAGGTGTTTGCACCAACTAAATGTGAAAATGCTGGAGGCAATACAAAAAAACTATCAAAGCAGTTCCCTTTCACAAGCTTGCCGGGCACATTGCCAGGCACATTGCCAGATATTGTATATATGTGTTACAGACCCACACAACAGTCCTCGGGGTTACGCATGACAGAATTGAGGCTCAGAGAGGTTAAGTATCTTCCCCAAGATACAGAACTAAGAAACGGGGAGCAGAGATTTGGACCACTCTAAAAAGTGTGCTCGTTCCCCTGCACCACACAGCCAGCCAGTTTTTACATGTCTAAATGTCTAGGTTTCTATGGGGTAATTCCCTGGGTATGCCAAAAGTTAGATTTATTTTATAATTATTTGACAAATTACTTAGAGCTAGAATCTGTTTCTCTGAGGGAAAAAAAAAAAACCTATGAGGTTAGAGCTACATTATTATTAACACTACTTAATGATGTGAACTCATTATGTACTAACTCACGGTGTTTGGCGGTGACTCATTAGAATCCCTCTCTCATGATGTTCCTAATCTTTCTCCTCTGTACGTTATCGTGGCTAAATCTGGACTCCTGCATTTCCTTTATGTGCAATGCATGTAAAATATACTGTTTGGGTTTCATACTGATATTTGTTTTCATGAAATCAATGTTAACTGATCACTTACCATATGCTGACAAATAGTAGTAGAAAACAAAGTTCATGCTGTCAGAACTCACAATCTAGTAGGGGAAAAAGACATTTATAAAACAAACTAAATGACGTCAGTAGTGTCATCTTTCGACACTTACTCATACCGCACTTTATGCCATTGAGAGTAATTCTGGGGAGGAAGAGATCAATGCGAGATGGGAGCGTGGTACGGAAAAGTTTCCTGGGAGTATTGATGTTGGAACCAGGTCTAACACTGAAGTCTGCTTCAACAGAACAGGAGGAACGGAGGCCAGTCCTGAAGCGAGAATAGAGAGCAAGTCACGATCTGCGAATGAGATGAGCAAGACGAGTTCTGGGAGGAATCAGATCCACCTGAATCTGAGCAGGGGACTCATGTCAGCAAGCATGAGAGATACAGGTAGAAAGACAGGTTAGGGTCAGATTCCTGGGGGCACTGAGTGCTATCAGGAATTGCTCTTTTATCCGATAGGATAGCAGAGACAGTGGGGAACCATTTCAGGATATTGATCAAGATAGCAGCATATGTTAAGTGGCCTTTTAGAAAAATTAATCTGATTATCAATGTTCAGGATGACTTTTGAAGATCAGTTAGAAAGCTGTTACATGAAACCGTGAGATGCTAGGTACCTAAAATAGTATGGATAGCAGTGAAGGAAATCAACCAATAAAATAAAATCAGGGAGTGTACACACTATATATGGGTGATAAGGAAGGGGGAAAATATAGAAAATATCTGAGGTTTTTAAGCCCAAGTCTTCAAAGAGATGACAAAATTATTAACCAAAAATGGATATTTTATTTGCTTAATAGCTAATTAATCAAAATTGATTAAACAAAACCAAGATGTTTGAGCTCACCAGAGCTTCTTCGTTTAGCTTAAAAAATTAAAATTCCTTTCAGATGTTTCTTCCTATTTGCCTACCTGTATCATCTTACTTTTATAGGCTGAGGGGTTCCTGCTTGGTTTTCTCTTTATCTCCACTTTTCTGACTGGCTTAAAAGTCATGAAAAGCTTAGGAATAGGTGGTAGGAAGAAAAGTAAATTTTAAAATGTGTCTCTATTTATACAAATGAACACTCTAGTCAGTTGTCAATGATTAAAATATAAAAATGCATAAAAAATCATCTTACTATGTTTCATATACTATCAAGAGTCTCATTAATTGGACTAATGGGTGGAATAATGTTAAAAATATTGAATAATAAAATAAATATGAAAACACATAGTCTTATTATTTTAAAATTCAGAGTATTCTGTCATACCAAAGTTAGTAAGTACTGCCAAGATATTATATCAAATAAAAGTCCCTAACTATATTTTAATGAAAAGATACAAATAACTACTCAATCAACATACTAAGTTTTTTATATAAATGGAAGTTTCTGAAATGCTTAAAAAATAAGTTTCTTTTAGATGCGCTAAACATTTCTCCCTGTGATGCTTATAGCATTAGTTTACTAACTAACAAACCCCTTTTGTAGGTAGTCATTTTTAGCTTATCCCTTTTCCAATTCTTTAAAATTCTTTTTTTTAAAAAAAAAAAAAAAAAGAGGGACTTAAATTAATTATTACCAGCCAAGGGGCATTTAAACATATCGGACTAAAAATCAACTTTGTGAATTTTATACACCAATTAAAAGATCAAAGGAAATGTCAGTCACAGGTCTGTGAATTTGAATCAAAGTTTAGATACAAAATTATAAAAACTTGATTCAGCACTTCTTATTGACTTAATATTTTAAAAATCAAGCAGGCACCGAACTATCACATCCTAAAGCCTTGTTGCAATAAACAGTCTCTTGGAAGCCAGAAAATAGGTAGTTTACCTTTATAAATAAATGTAATTTATGCTTCTTTAAATGCTCTGTGTTCTAAAGGCTGTGACACAATTTCAATTAAAAAGATAAAAGTACTAATAATACCTATTATATAGCTTGTTCTTTGCTAATATTTCTCTAGTCTAAGATGGTTGAATTACGACAAAATAAATGAGCAAATCCAGTCTATATTTGCCACTGGATCTGTGTCTAATTGAATCAGACCATAGAGAAGATGGCTTGATAATTGTGATCATCGAGGCAATCCGGGATGAGTTAAGAATCTGGGTGCAGTATACTAAACCTCTAAACTTGATCTCAGTTTCTTTGGTTTTTTGCTGCTGTTAGTCAAAATCTTAATGTTATTTTAAACTTTTCTGAAATGGAAATCTCAGTCAATCACACAAGAAGGCTGCTGTGCTCCTCCAGCTGAAAGAATTTCCCCAAAGCCTGCCTTTTTCTATGTCTCTGAACTCCAGCTGCCAGCAGACTGTTTTCAGGCATTGTAGCATCATCACAATTTCACACCAGATAAATTACTGATCTAAAGACTCACCACCCATTCGTACCAACACACCAGCCTCTCTAGGGCTTTGGCTTTTCAGGAAGTTAGAGAGCAAGAACTAGCTCACCCTGTCAGAAGAGTCTGTGCTTAAATTAGGTGTCCTTGAACCCCTGGCTTATCACAGATAAGCTTGGAGCTTCTCTGCCACTAGTCTGTCGACGAAAAATTTCCCAGCTCACTTTTTTCTTTTAATACTTCAGTACTGATCCGTTTCTTCACTTCAGAGGGGCTTGGCTCTGAGAAGCAGCTCTCTTTTGCTGTGCAAGGCTGCACTTCAGGGAAATTACTCAGTTGACTTTCTACCCTTCTGTGGGGAATATTTCCAGAGGCAAAGTCTCTGCTCCAGGGTCACGTGCTTCTCCACATTTGTTCTTCTGGACAGTCGAATTGTGTGCAATATTAGAGCTTTCATTGCAGACATTTTAAAAACTATTGACATATGTTGCTTTATTTAGAAATTTCTGTGTCTTTTAAAAAAGAGATGCTTCGGGACAGGAAAGAACAAACAAAAGCACCATTTGGAACATTCTTTTATTGCTGTTCCACTGGAAGAAAACTGATGCCAAGAAAGGCACAGCTTATGATTTGAATATCTAGCCATGATTTTTTGCTCCAAGAAAACTCATATGTCTCATAGCTAAAGAGTGTGTCACCTCTACTCAAGCAACTACCTCAAAAATCCATTATTTTTTCTCGACATGAGAGATTATGAAAAAGTATGCATTATTCATTTACTTTTATCATTTTTCTAAACAATTCAAAGTGGATATTTCAAAAAGGGGCTGCATGGTTTTACTGCCTTCTTCTGTTTTAACAGCAGAACTAAGAAAAAAATTTGAACCCATCCAAGTTTAAATCATTATTTTGTTCTTATTAAGATTTTCAGAAGGCAAGTCATATTTTAGTTAGTAAACAATGATTATTTCACTCCTACACTGCGCAGTGTTACAAGGCAAAAGCCATATTATAATGTAAGAGGAGATAGGACAAAAGCAAATATTAAGAATAGCTAATGCTTATTCAATATATATTATGTGCTAGTACTCATCTAAGGATTTCACAGGTATTAGTTTATGTAATTCTCTCGATAGGCTATGAAATATGTATTATTATTATCACCAGCCATGTATACCTGAATGACCAGCTCTGTCACTATCAGACTGTTTGTGGGAAAAGAAATAAATTATTCCGAATGTTTATATTGATATGTAACCTTTTTTTTCACTTCATTACAAAGGAATAAACTAGCACATTAAGGAACACAATATGTCTGGCTGCATTTAAAATTCCAGGCATCAACTTAGAAAAATGATGTAATAACACTTAGCACGGTAAATTGATCATTTGGTATAACCCAGAAGTTCTGAAATGTTTTTCTTTTTCCAAATAACTTGCTTCTCTTTATAAGTTCTTCCTTTGACTTTTCACCCTTTCAACCTTTCACACATATTTACACACTCAAGACCTCTTGTTCTAATCTGTTTCTTGTGACTAAGAGATATTAAAGACTAGAAAGGAAACCTCAAAACTGGACGCATTCAGGCCTTTGTGTGTCTCCACGCATCTCTGTACACCAACATCACAGCCATGGTGCCTTTCAGAGTTCCAGCTGGTCTGTGTGGACTCCATGTGTGGTCTGCTACTCCCCTCTACCAGGGTGAGAAGCACCAGAGGAAACCAGAACCTGTTATTGTAACAATAGAACCTTACAGGAGCCATAAAGTATATATATTTACCACTTAAAATGAAGAGTATTAAGCAGTAAGATTTGCTGCATTAGAAGCTAACTAGTATTGAGAAAGCCACTACAGCATTATTCAGAATAAAATATTTTCATATAGTTACATTTGTACTATATATTTTAGATATTCACACATAAAATAAATGGAAACAAACATATAATTTTGTGTGTGTGTGTGTGCATATGTGCATGTGTGTAGAGAGGGAGAGAATGAGAATGAACCATTAAAACCAAGTTTGTCGTCAGAAGACACGTGGAATCAGGTAGATTCCTGTCTGTTGACATTTTTGTTGGAACACCAAATCATTTAAACTCTTTTTAGAATTCTTTTTTTTCAGAAGGCAATGTTCATACAGGTTATAAAATTACGTTAATTCTAAGGGTGTTTGTTAGGAGATTAACTTTTTAATTCCAACTGTATGTCGTCATTTGTTTCTTGATAACCTTTGTCTTACTATTTTTCACAGGCAATGGGACATAAAATATTATGTTTGCACTGCTTTATATTTATAAAACTGAGGCACTGTGGTTTGAGAACAAATGTCTGTGTCTCACCAAATACATAGACAGGTTTTAGAACAACTTAATGTTCAAACTTTAAAAATAAAGCCGATGGTCTGCTATCCTGATGCGCTGTGTTAGGCCACCAACTAACCCCGCCAGCACTTGAATGACCTTGTTTTAGGATTTAATCCCATAGCTCCAGAAAAACATTGTCACTGAATCAGGTTTCTTTTCTGGATTATGAGAGAGCAACCAAGACATACATACTGCTACATTTTTTTTCAGTGGCAGGTGATCAGTTTAATTTGGTTTTGTCAGGAGAAAACAGAATTCCCTATGTTGAGATGAAGTAAAATTTAAAACATTGGACTTCTCCAGAGTTTGATAGAGACACCCTGGAATAACCTCTATGTCTCTCATTCAAGGGCAATTTAGTAATGGTTTTATATTAAACCAAAAAGAATTAGAGAACATGGTTCTGTATTTTAGGCTAGAAGCATATGGCCTTCTAAAGGTAATTATTTTTAAGATAGCTATTTTAATATTTAAACCCTCAGCAATGGGCGAGGAAGGAAAACAATCATATTCGAGATTGTTATAAATTCTTTTAAGTCATTCTTTTAGGTCGTTGTTAAATATGCTGTTCATTTTCTAATCTTCAATAATGGATTTCATTTTATAATCAGTTTCTCATGATCTGTTTTGTTCTGCTCTTAATTTCTCCATGTGTATTAGGAGTAACTCTCTTGTGATATTTATGTATGATCCTTCTTCACAGCAGCAACCCAGCTCATAGATACTACCTTGCCACCGACCCAGTCACGGGAGATTTGTATGTTTCTGACACTAACACCCGCAGAATTTATCGCCCAAAGTCACTTACGGGTGCAAAAGACTTAACAAAAAATGCTGAAGTGGTGGCAGGGACAGGAGAACAGTGCCTTCCGTTTGATGAAGCCAGATGTGGGGATGGAGGAAAGGCTGTGGAAGCAACTCTCATGAGCCCCAAAGGTACTGACATTTATCAATTTGGGGATTTCTTTTTATTAAAAATTTTTTTTAAGTGGAAAATCAAGTTAGTGCCTGTTTGTGTTTAATGCTGAGTCTAACATTTTATCCTCAGCTGTGTTCTGGAAAGCTGTTTCACATCTAGCGTTTTTAAAAGCCATTTAGCATGAAACTGCTAGAATCCTAAGTTGATTTTACAGTAAATATTAGGTTCTTGGCATTTTTTATTATCATACCATTTTTTCTTAACTTTTCGAAGAATAAAGCAGCTACTCTATGCGATTCAGATCACATCCTGTTAAACTTCAAGGAAGTGCCCAAATTCTTTCATTGTTCTGGAATTTCTTTGTCGTGAATGAGTCCCAGGCCTCTTTAAAAACCATCACTAAGCAACCCTATTAGCCCTCACCCAGTTTGGAGCTATTAAACTTTTGTTTCTATGCCATGGGAAAAATGCTCGCTGTGAGGAATTTCTGGAGGTAACGAGAGCTAAAATTCTATGTGATAAAGGTTTCTAGCTTTTAAACCAGTCGGGACTGACTCCTTGCTCATGTATTATGCCATTCATTGCAGTGTTTTTTGGTTTAGGGCTTTATTCTTTTTCATTACAGCTAGTGACTATTATGTGAACAAGGACTGGGAAAAAAGTATTTGCTGTACTGAATTATTCATAATAGCAAATTTCATTGTAACAAGGTCAACAAAACACTAACTTTGGCTTAGATCTATTTTTGTCGGAATGTAGTTACTCCAAGTTCAGTGTGACAGAATTTGACCTATTTCTATAATTTATAGAGAACAACATTATACACACATTATAATTTTATATTTAAAACACAGGTACTGTGTATATGATTCACATACAAAGTAGAAATTCTTACACATTTCTGTTATTTCTTTATAGCATTTTACATTTATATATTTTGTAAATGTAGGTTTTTCCTAATGTGTTTGCAATCTACAATCATACCTGTTATCTGTCGCCCATGTTATCACTGGTGTTAAATATGGAGTTTAATGATGGGCCTAAAAGTTTAATCAAAATAATCATTTTTGAAAACTTAGTAACACTTACTTCTCTTGGATAAAGGAATGGCAATTGATAAGAACGGATTAATCTACTTTGTTGATGGAACCATGATCAGAAAAGTTGATCAAAATGGAATCATATCAACTCTCCTGGGCTCTAATGATCTGACGTCAGCCAGACCTTTAACTTGTGACACTAGCATGCACATCAGCCAGGTAGTTAAAATATTAAGCTGTATTGTTTGTTTTTCTTCTAAGTGACCTGATTTACTGTGTCAGTAGACTGTGATGGCACCATGTTAAACTGCGTAGATCATGTGTGACAGTAGATGCGATAAAGCTGCTCCCAAAAAATGTATCTCAGGAGCCAATAAAAAGGTATCTTCTATTGTTCTGCGTTTGATTAATTTAATTAGCTACAGAACAGTTTTCACGAAGAAATGCTAAGCATTTGTAAGAAAATGCCAATAAAGTAGCCGTCTGCAGGTATTCCAAAAAGAACAAAACTGCTTCAGTCTCTAGCCCTTTGAATGCAGGAGCTTCTTAGGTAGTAGAGAGAACCCAGTACGATCCATCCCAAGGGACTTATATTTAATGTTAGGAACCTTATTATTGGCCTGATTGAAAACAGAACGGAACACTAATGTATTCATAATGTAGAAAGCCCTCACGTTTGGTGGTTATTACTGCTAACAGGAACATATGTGTTCATATCTCATTGATATCTATTAACTTACTATTTAGACTTTCATTAGCTATTTGGTTATAACTTGCAAATCTCTCAATAAGCTGCATTTTTAAATAAAATGTTATTTCCTACATTTGTTTTCACCCAGAATTTTCAAGTTTATTTTACAATAGCTACTCAAAAAAACAATTTTAAAACAGTTTATCAAATTAACTGACTAACCAGACCATCTCTTTTTTATAAGGTTCGTCTGGAATGGCCCACTGACCTAGCCATTAACCCGATGGATAACTCCATTTATGTCCTGGATAATAATGTAGTTTTGCAGATCACTGAAAACCGTCAAGTGCGCATCGCTGCTGGACGGCCCATGCACTGCCAGGTCCCAGGAGTGGAATACTCTGTGGGGAAGCACGCAGTTCAGACGACACTGGAGTCAGCCACCGCCATCGCTGTGTCCTACAGTGGGGTCCTGTACATTACAGAAACGGATGAGAAGAAAATCAACCGAATAAGGCAGGTCACAACAGATGGGGAGATCTCCCTTGTTGCTGGAATACCTTCAGAGTGTGACTGCAAAAACGATGCCAACTGTGACTGTTATCAGAGTGGCGATGGCTATGCCAAAGACGCCAAACTCAGTGCTCCGTCTTCCCTCGCTGCTTCTCCAGATGGCACCCTGTATATCGCAGATCTCGGAAACATTCGGATCCGGGCCGTGTCGAAGAATAAGCCTTTACTTAACTCTATGAACTTTTATGAGGTCGCCTCCCCAACGGATCAAGAACTCTATATCTTTGACATCAATGGCACTCACCAGTATACTGTAAGTTTAGTCACTGGTGACTACCTGTACAATTTTAGCTACAGCAATGATAATGATATCACTGCTGTGACCGACAGCAATGGCAATACCCTTAGAATCAGACGGGACCCGAATCGGATGCCAGTTCGAGTGGTGTCTCCTGATAACCAGGTGATATGGCTGACCATAGGAACAAACGGATGTTTGAAAAGCATGACTGCTCAAGGACTAGAATTAGTTTTGTTTACTTACCATGGCAATAGTGGCCTTTTAGCCACTAAAAGCGATGAAACTGGATGGACAACATTTTTTGAGTAAGTATATCAGAATTCTACTTTGATTATAAAATACTGTGATACAATAATATAATCTAAAATAATAATATAATCTTTAAAAGATCTAGGTTTTGGGTGGCTTAGAGCTTCTATAATTTGGGCTCAGTTTTTCATATAAAGAAGACAAAATTAGGCCCTGTGGCTAATTTTGGGGCCCCATGAAAGGGGCCCCATGGAAGCGAGAAGCCGTGAAGCTCAAGTTTCATTAGCATCATAGCAAATCTGCCTCAGCTTAAGGATGAACATTTTGCTTCACACAGACCTAGTATATTAGCAGCAAACCTTTCAAGAACACACTACAGCTTTGGTTTTAGGCACGAACCCTTTGTGTTTACATTTGCCCATGTGATAAGGCTGGTGATGTTGAGAGCTGTCAGTGAAGAACTTTAAAAACTTTTGCAATGAACCTGGTTGATTATTACATCAGTATGACATGGTATTTTCTTTTTTCTTTTTTGCTTTTTTTTTAGTTACAGTTGACGTACAACATTATATTGGTTTCAGGTGTACAACATAGTGGTTAGACATTTCTATAACTTACAAAGTGATCACCCCCATAAGTCTAGTACCCATCTGACACCATACGGAGTTATTACAATGTTATTGTAATTGCCTCCCTGTTATTTTTATAACTGTCATTATATTTCTTAATTCCTTCACCTTTTCACTCATCCCTCAAATTCCCCCATCTGGCAACCATCAATTTGTTCTCTGTGTCTATGAGTTTTGTTTCTTTGATTATTTTGTTTTATAGAGTCCCATAAGTGAAATCATATGGTATTTGTCTTTCTCTGTTTGACTTACCTCACTTAGCATAAAACCTTCTAGGTTCATCCATGTTGTCACAACTGGCAAGATTTCATTACTTTTTATGACTGAGTAATATTCCATTATAGATATGTACCACATCTTCTTTATCCATTCGTCTGTTGTTGGACACTTAGTTTACTTCCACATCTTGGCTATTGTAAATAAAGTGGCAGTGAACAAAGGTGTGTATATATCTTTTCAAATTCATGTTTTAAATTTTTTTCAGATAAATACCCAGAAGTTGAATTGCTGGGCTATACGGTAGTTCTAATTTTAATTTTTTGAGGAACCTCTATACTGTTTTCCATAGTCGCTACACCAATTTACAATCCCACCAACAGTGCACGAGGGTTTCCTTTTCTTCATATCTTCACCAACATTTATTTGTTGATTTATTAGTGATAGCTATTCTGACAGGTGTGAGATGACATCCCATTGTGGTTTTAATGTGCATTTCCCTGGTGATTAGTTGAGCATCTTTTCATATATCTGTTGGTTATCTGTATGTCCTCTTTGGAGAAATGTCTCTTCAGATCCTCTGCCCATACAAATGTTATTCTTATTAAATAGAAGGGCTTACCTTTTTATAATCAGTTACTGGAGAATCAAAGCTGCATTTAAAAGAGCCTTACCACTAATGCAAATCAGGAATTGCTGGTCGCTCTGAAAGCATATGAAAAAGTATGAAGCTCACTCAGCCACGGAATTCTACTAAATATGTGGAGCAGTGGCCCAGGCAATGTGCTGTTTGAACAGTCATATTTTTTGAGGTCGATCATAATGAAATGAAAATTAGCCATTGTATATTTTATGGTATACGTACTTTGCAGAGAATGCATGTGTAAAATTATTTTCGATTACTTGTTCACTGCACAAACCATAAGGGAAAATTAGATATACAGAGATGGCATGTTGACAAATGCAAAATAGTCCTTGAAATGAATATTGACTTCCTTAGTGTGATTTTTATAATGATATGCTGAGGCAAAAGTATTTTCTCTAAGAGCACACCTCTAAAATTATAATAAAAGTCAGTAGAAAAAAATGATCCAATAAACAAATATTTTTGTACAACTTTTCTGGAATGGATCTTGTACAGAAAGCTTAGTTCCCCGGTAGCTCGAATTGCTATTCTTTTTTGACAGATTCCCTTTTAATAAAATGAATGTTACCCAGCAGCATGATTTTGTCAGAGAAACAAACCTTTCAACTGAATTACATTAAAATTCTGTTCTTAACATTCCTTTTGCTCGTTTTAGGATCGCAATAAGAAAGGAATAAATTGGAAGTTAATGGAAACCACTTCCTTTGCACCCTTTTCAAAGCGATAGTAGGTTCAATTGCCAAAGAGGCAAAAAAGAGTACAGAAAAAGTGCTACCATCAGATGCGACTGGGCAGGAGAGCTGCCTTGATTATAAGATCTTCGGGAAATGATGGTGGCATTGGTAGGGTTTCAATTTAGTTGAAAGCAGGGGGAAAAATAGAGAAATAAGTTTTCGGTGCAGTCTGGGACCCAAGCTCTGTTCTGCGGGCCACTTTAGAATGCATCCTCTTTTGTTCCCAGGAACTGGCACCACACAAGTTCACCATGTGGGTTACTACTGACACATGAACTTCTTGCAGCAGGTACAGTGGTTTACCTATGACCTACAAGTGACTTTTCCTCAAGTTTGGAAAATTAGACAAAGGGATATACTCCATTGGTGGAGTTAATATAAACAAATTTGGGATTTTTACCTTTTTTTTAAAAAAAAAAATATGGTGCACTGAAGACACATTTTTCTAATAAACACCCTCAAAGAACTTCAGGCTTAGTTGAAAAGCAGCCTGGCAGAGTAAAGTAGAGGCTGAGTTGGCAAGCCAGTCTTGTGGATATAATGAAGGGGCAAGCACTGTTTTAAAGAATGAAAGTTTTTAATTAAATATATCACAATCATTTTTACTAATACAAATTCATGACATCATATTTAAAGGACATCTATTAGATCATATTTAGATAAGTGACAGTAAAGAGAACTATTATAAAAAAAACATTTTAAAATATTTTAACAATATAAACCTCATAATTATATGTGTGTGTGTGTGTTTAAGAATATAGTGCTTTAACAAACCAGTGCTTGAAAAATAACTTTTCTAATAAAATTAACAGAAATACTGCTTTTTAAAAACAGTGTTTCTGTTAACTTTCCTCTAGGTGCCCATAGCAAAAACACAACTAAAATATTTCTAATAAATATTTATGCACTTTACAAAACAGCATTTTACCATATGAGACAGGAAAAAAAAAATAGAGCACTTAACCTAATTCAAAACCATCATGTCAGAATGACAAATGACCATTTGTCTTCTTTCCGTACATTCTTATGATTTGGCTGTAAAAGAGCAAGTGTCCACCTCTTCTAAAAGTGAGAAACTCTAAAACATAGGCAAAAGAAGGGTGAGGAGTGTCATTATCAGGCAGCTTCTCCAAAGCATGGTCTCTTCTGACACATTTTGTCTGCTTAAGTTTGAGAATGTCGATGGATAAATTCCACCCCATCTCTACTCATCAGAGCTGTGACAATAGTTTCTGTTTATTTTATCCTGACTTCAAGATGTGGTAGATGTGAGGTCTCAGTAGAGGCTGTGGAGACTCAGAATCCTGCCAGACTTAACTTGGTGTTTGTAGTTACTGGTGAGCTGGCAGACTCCCAGAGTGCTAGTACATATTTGTAATAGTTTCCTTCCTATTTTTATAGTATGTCTAATTTAGACCTTCAAAGGGTACTTTATAATTTCATAAAGAAGAGATTTGAGAGTTTTCACAAGGGTCAGAGTTTTACCAAAACCACAAGGAGACTGTGAGAAGAAACAACCATTCCCAATTGAAAAAAATCCCGTTTTCTATACTTTTCATAACACCAGTCCCTAGAGCTGATACTTGTTCTATAATCATCTTACTGCACAAATACCTTGCAAAGAGAAATTAAACTTTTTAGCACCAATTACCATTTGTACATGTCCAGCTTTCTGACTAGCCTAGTGTTTAAAAAGTCTTCAGATTAAAGCTTTTATAGGATAGAAACAGATGGGACAAGACCCGGAATCAATAAAACTTGCCTGCTGATAAAAGTATAGTTGCTATAATTTCTACCAAAGAAATTTAAAAAGAGAACTAGCTCGAATTACTTACACATTTTAATTTTATATTTTTTCTCAGTTTAAGTTTTAATTTACCGTTAACCTGTCACGGTACTGGTGTGAGTACAGAATAAAATGTGAAAGTATTTTATAAAATGCAAACTATTTAATTATCTTTATGGCTCCCACAGTTCTTGGAATGTTGTAATGCATATAGAATTCTATCCATAACTATGTCTTAGAGGAATAAACCAACGATGTAGACAGGTGACTATTTATTTATAGAGGAGGGTCTGATAAAACCTATAGCAGGCCCTGGGCAAGGCTCCGTAGAAAAGGCCCCATATAAATGCCTCATGCTTTCTGAGATAGTTCAGACCTCCTTGTACCAGTAGTTAATGCTGAAAATATTAACACTTACGTTTTTGTTGTTGATTTTTAAAAATAGATTTACCCTATAAACTATATAAATGTCTAACCAAAGTACTGTATACTTGAAACTAGTAATAAAATAATGTTTTTAAATGACACAAAAAATCTTTTTAGCTTGAGTCGAATACATATATTATTATAGCTTTATATATAGCAATATATAAATATTATCAATGTTAATGCTAAATATAACAATTGTTTAAAGCTAATTAAAAAATAAATTATATAAAATAGATTTACCCAATATTACATGTTTACCCACTTTTTTTCTTTATAAAATAAGGACTTTCTCAGTTGGTCTTATTATCACAATAATTAGTGAAAATATGACTTCATAATGAGAGCACTTTCTTCTGAAATGTTAGTGTTAAGGAGTTAAGAAGTGAAGACAGAAAACATTTCCTGTGCATATGCAGTTAGAATCTATTGCTGTGCCTGGTGTCAGAAAGGGTGATTCTAAGAAAAGAAAACCTGATACCTGGCCCAAGCATATCATCAGCAACAAAACAGGCAAGGGTGACATTTTAGAGCACACCGATAGTTTTTAAAGCACACAGACCTGCATTTTATATTCTTCTTGGCAGCAGTTTCTCTCCACGTGCTGGTAATTACAGGTCCTCATTGCGATTCGTTAGAGAAGTGGCCAGTGTTCTAAAGCATGCTACTTGCTGGTGTGATAGGAAAACTACAGTGGGTATCAGATGGCTTACAACTCAGCTTTGAAATCTCTGAAGTAAATATGTCTCATGAACTGAATATTTATTACTGATTGAATAAGCCATCTTGTCGAGACCACCTCATCTCTGACTTGCTTGGCAGTAGACAGGACGTCCAGCTAGCTAAAGGTCGGGGGGTCTCCTTGTGTGAGGACACTGTGATAAGCCTAGTTACTCCCTTCACTTAGAATTAAGAGCTGTTCCATGCTTCCCTTCATACCATTTAGAAATAATTATCATACATTATCATTCCTTGGCTAGAGTAATTCCAGGGCAACCAAAAATATCTCACTTGCTAAAAATTTATTATTTGAAAAGTTCATACCGAAAGTGAAACCACAGTTCTTACACTTGAATGCACCCAAAAGCTAATCCAGTGTATTGAATTGGGCAATAGAATAAATTACTTAATCATAAATGACATTTCACAGTTCTCTGCTTGCTTACCCCATAAAATACAAACCATTTAGACATAGTAGAGGCTTTTCCATCTGGTTAAAGAAGACAACATGAAAAAAACAAACCATGAGTTCTCGCTGATATGTACGTGCACACCACCAGGTTGGTGACGGTTTTTCTCTCTTGGGACTGTGACTCTGTGGAGCTTTATTATATACAGAGCTGACTCTGTGATCTTTTGTGAGCTATATTCAAATTTACAGAGCAAATAAATGAGTTGCAGCTTTAACGCATGTATGTCGGTATATATGGGTCTCCAGCTTCTCATTTGGGTGCTTTATTGTCCCTCATTCGAGCTTAGCAATTTCAGAATGAGCTTCTGAACCATTTCTTTATAATGAACTTAACTCTGTATCCATGGCAAACCCACGAGTCCCACCAACACTGGTTCTGACACTCTGTGAGAGAATCAAAGAAAGAATCTCAGAGGAAGAAGCAGACACAATGTCATGAATGCCTGTGCTACAAATTCCAAACAGTGCACAGAAAGCTCAGATAATTTGGAAAACTCAGTGACGGTTATTCCAAATTAGAAATCATTGACACTGAATCATATCCAAATAGTCTGACATCAGTGCCGTGTTATGTTCTCCTTATGTGTGTGTTACTATAATAGCTTCTGATGTTAGCAAAATTGTAGCGGCATCTTCCACAGGACAAAACTGAGAGAAAAACCTTTCCTTTGATAGGCATCTGACATCCAACCCAAAAAACTCGCACGTTGAAACAAAAACTGCATTAAAGATAAAACAGCCCATTTTATAAATACTTATCTGAAAATTGTGCTTGGCTCCCCTCGTTTTCTCCTTTTGCTTCTTCTTGCTGTCTTCATGGAGAGAAACATTCGGGACATTAAGAATGATTCACAAGAGATTTTATCAGCAGATCACTCAGAATCATGGGAAAATGCTATGGTCGATTTCCATTTTTGCTGTTTTGTTTAATTGTTTAATAATTTTGCTTTAAATTTTTAACCAGAATGTGTATTCCTGGGACATCAGTAACAAATGCATAAGCAACTAATTAAAATGAGTGCTGTGCATTTCGAACATCATCCTGAACACGACTAAGATAACACTTTTATTAATACTTGATTTAGTCCAATTACCTTCTGCAGTCTAGTTTTGGGAAATAATTAGTTCTGTCCAGGTTTCAAAGCAGAAAGGGAAATGGGGAAATCGTATGTTATTTAGATCATTCAAAAAAATCTCAGAAGAATTAAAACAGATTCATCAGATTTTCTCTGTATGTCTCAGTGCATAATAAAGCATAACATGTCTGAGATATTCTTAGTAGAATTTGCAGGGTAGCGATAGTTACAGGACTGCATTAACTCTTTCGGTGTGTTCCATTTAGAAAATTAATGCGCTGTGTGTGCTCAATTGCTCCATAATGGTTCAAGAGAAGTATGCAGCTTCCAAGTGTCGAATTCTCTGTTTGAACCAATTACGTAACTGTCTAAATTAGATGGATGATCTGATAGCCTCATAGCTGTGTGTATCAGCAGCTTCCCTTACACAGTGATTATCAAATGATATACCCTAAGACTGAGTTATATATACCTGCCATTTTAAAGGATTATTTAGTAACAGGGCAAGAAATTTACACATTGACAACCAGTGAAAGGAAACTTTTTATTTTATTTTTCACAATCACAGGACCAAAGATTAACAGTTGGCTGTTTTCTAGAGACTCTCAGTGTCTCTGTCTCATTCCATCGTAATAAAATAAAAGCAACTTCAGCAGCTCTCGAACTGGCTGCCCTAACTCTTCAGCCTCCCCAAAAAGCCTGTATTCCAAGATCCTAGAATGGCTTCAGGTCTGGAGGCTGCACGTGCAGAACTAATGTGGACACTGTCCTTTTCTGAACTCTCTCCCAGGTTTCGGGGAGGCCATCTATGAAGGAGATAAGACTGGGGATACCAACCACACTTTTCACATCACCCTGATTCCTCTCTTCGCATCCCTCCCACCCGACACCACTATACCACATCTCATAAACACACACTCACACACTTCAAAAGACTCCCTAGGCCTCAGGTCATCCCAACGTCTGATAAATATGTGGTTCTTAAAGTGAGATCTCAGAACTGCTGAGAAATGGTGATGTAAAGGAATACCACTCTGTAACTCTGGCTAAACACTAAATTGTATTCCCTTTAAATCTATCTTAAGAATTGAAGTCTATATAAATTAAATTTTTTTTTTCATCTCTGAGCCTTTTAAGGAAAAAAGGTATAAAAAGCCAAGGCTGAAAAAAAGTATAGTATAGCTAAAGGAATAATTAATTTAAGTATTTAATGAATACATGTTATGCATCAGCTAGGAGGAAGACCTTATTTCTTTTTGAACTCTGGAAAGAGAAGGAGGGAACTGAGTTCCAATAAAGGCAAACATAAGCCCTCCCTGAAATTAGAAGAAAGTTCTTTACTCATAGATGATGTTTTTAAGCTGGATCAGAGTTATTGTAACAAAAAAAAAGGTTGCAAGAATGTTATAATCTGAAAGGACAAATGGCTAAGTGTCTAAATGCCTGAGACAGTTCCTACCTAAACGAAGAAGTAGTCAGGATGACTAAATCTAAAACCTTTAAGACAAGACCTAAAGAAATGAGTTTATGCCATGGTTATTTATAATCCAGAACTAGTGAAAAAGGCTATACTCTACAGTATGTGCATATTCAGTTAAAGATGAGTTCATTCAAACCTTATTAATTTAATTAAAAATTCTGTTTTTAAACTTAATTTTTAAAGTGTACATCCTTCTCCTTAACACAAGGGTATACGCACTGACACAGTTAATCCCATTTGGCACTGGTCCAGGCACTTTTTCCAAAAGCAGTTATGCTGCCTTAAAGAAAATGAAAATCTTTAGAGCAAGTGAGAGTCTTTAAGTATAACACTGCACAAGCACACTGATTGGCAAATAATTCAGTTATTTTAAACCTCATAGATATCGATAAGCTGAGAATTTTGTCCATGCCCTTTGGTCATCAAGCATTTTGCATTTATCCATTAATGCCCTGGCATTCATTTCTTCACCCGTATGCTTACTCATTCAATAAGAAATTGTTACGTGTCAGGTACTGGTATTAGAGGCTGGAGAATGCAGAGCTAAAAGGTACTTTCCTTTGTTTCCAGGAGCTCAGGGTCCACTGAGGGAGACAGAAGTAGATAATTCTAATAGTAAGTGCAAAGAGAGTCGTTAAATGTGTGTTGAAGGTATGGAGGAGCGTCCTAAATGGGGCTGGGGCCTGGGGACAGGCATGAGGCGAGAAAGCTTCCCAAGCGGGTAAAATTTTCAGCTTGTTCTTGAGAGGTGTGAATAAAGGTCAGCGAGCAGAGGTAGAGTGTTTCCCAGGGCGGCAGAGAATGGCCAGTTTGGGAGAGGGCATGCAGCTCGGAGCATAGAATGTGGCAGGGAGTGGGAAGGCGAGACCGGAGAGGAGGGTCACCCTTCTGATAGGTAGGGCTGTACCGACGTGTCTGGTGGGTCTTCCATGTGGGCACACAGGGCTCTGACAAAGGAGTTTAACAGGAGTGTGACATGTCTGTCCGGTGACAATCCAAGGATGGATTTGAAGTAGAAAAGTAGGCGGCTAATAAAAGGGCAGGGGGAGTCAGGAGACGGTAAATCTAGTTACGAATGAAGGCCTGAACCAGGGATGGGCACTGAAATTACAGAAAAGGTGGTAGGTTAATCATTAGGAAGTGAAATGTAACTTGGTGACTGCAAGAGTCGAGGGAGAGAAAGAGGATCTCCTTACTTAGGGACTTAGTGGTTAAGAGAAATACAGGCAAGCAGCAGGTTGGTAGACAAATGATGAGTTCAGATTTGGAAACTATGGCTTTGAGGTTACGATGGCACAGTCTAGCATGTGGTCACAGATGGCTGCTTAGAACTTAGTAGAAGCCAATTCCAGAGATGTGGATGTGAGAGCCATGGAAAGAGCTGAAGTCAAGAGTATGAAAGAAATCACACTGAAAAGAAAGGTGGAAGATCTAGTTACGAGATCTGGAGAATGTGCATATATGAATCTTCAGACTGGAGCGTCCTGTGGCTTAAAGCGGTACCTATGTTAGCACTTGAGGGTGCACCTTCTGCTGCTAGGCACTGTGTCCCTAACTTTTTGAAACCTTCAGATCTGTGCCTCCCCTTGTGTATTACATCATTTTCTGCATTTACTCCCTTTCTTTACTCCCTTTTTCTCCTTAACTACCCAAGTTGGACTAGTCCTCTGCTTTCCCTTGCTCCTCACACTTGGCACGATATTCATTTTCTCTCCTAAAGCTTGTGAATAGACAACATCTTAGTCTAAATATTGTTTCGCCTTAGATGCTGCATTCTCTCCAATACTGCTGTTGTTTTTACTTTCAGTTCTTTCATATTCACCTCCATTTTCCAAATTATTGACATTTCATTAGTTCCTTGGTGCCACTTTCTTTATGTTCTTTACCTGGTCTCTTTTCTGAGAGGTAGCATAGGATGACTTAGAAACTTCGGTTCCAGTTCTGATTTTGTCACTTACTACTATGTGTGTGACTTTGGGCAAGTCACAGCACCTCTTTAAAATTTTGTTCCCTCCCTGTAAAATGAAAGACTCCTTGATAATTAAAACTCCCTTCCTACTCTAAAAAATCTGTGATTCTGACATTTCTTTTCAAATTTTCGTAGATCCCTGTCCAGGCTTATTTCAAAAGAAACATCATTTAACACATTACCGAATTTCCCTTGCTAAAATAGTAAGGCATATTGCATTTCTATCAAATCTAGTATCTTTTCTATTATGCTGGTACTATAATAGCAACTTATAATAATCAGTTTGATTTCTCTTTTCAAATGGACTTTCTACTTAAAAAAGAAAAAAAAAACACCTTTTCAACTTACCATTAAGTCTGCCAAGTTCCCTCCTTGTGGCTCACTCGTTGCACAGCCATTTCCTGGGTGGGGAGTCTCTGTGCTGGAACAAGGCCCAGAAAGAGGAAGATGAAAGAGAAGGATGAGTTTGTCTCTGAGCACTTCAGGGCCCTGTGGGGTAAATCCAGGAGGATGAGGGCATACGCAGTTCTGTTTTACAGATTCTTTGGAACAAAACTTTCCCTTGACATCAGCTGTCTAGCAAGTCTGTATTTCAAGACCTGCATAAGACTTGTTATCTAAACAACTAAGATGAGCCCTGTTCATGTCAACCTTCCTCAATCAAGAAACATTTTTTTTTTAATGACATATATGATTCTTATCATAATGGTGGCTAATCCAGAATTTTTCAAACCCCAAAGGGAACTAATTCTGGAATATCCTGACTTAGCTGCCTTTATCTCAAGGCCTACGAATTTCAGAGCTGGGCATTATTGCTTCGTCAGGTCTCCCTGATGTGGTAATGACCATGTACGGAAAGAGGCACTGGGTCACTTTTCTTGAATTCAGTCTTTGAAAAATATGGCATGTCTGTGACCATCTATCACTAGGCTCAATGTTCAAAACAAGAGCTGGACCGGAGGTGAGGGAGGCTATGTCTTTGTGCTCCTGAACTCATGTTATCGGAGGTGTTTGAAAACAAGACAGTAGTGCCCTGACTGTGGACGACTGCCCTTTATGGTTTTATGGAGCAAAGCACTGGTCAGAATTTGCCCACCAGCAAGACCTCTGAATGAAATACAACAGCCACAGAGAAATTGAAGTAGGTGTTAGCTGCCTCTCCCATCCCCCTCCCCACATGCAATTCTCACCCTTTCTCATCAGGGTCCTCTTAGCACTTGAGACAAAAATCATGTAAAATCCTTCTTTCTTTTGTCTTTCTTATTTGCATTTTTCCTCTCATTTTTGTTAATACATAAATAGCAGTCAACTGAGTACCAGATGAACTCATGATTTAGGAGCTGGGTGATTGCTCTACTCACTTAATGATGGAAGCATTTTGCCTGTTCTGTCCAGAACCTGATATTTTAGTATGTCCTACTGAGAGCATTACTGCTGAATTCAAAGAAATTATGACTTGTCTATGAGATCATTGTTAAGATACATAAATCTCAGATACACTCCTAGAATACTTAAATGTAAATTCTTTTGCTATTAGTGTTCTAAATCACATTGTTGCACTTAGGATTCCAAGCCAGTCCACCATGAGAAGTTAAAACCAGGTTCTGTTCTGATTTTGTTATTGGTGCGTGTCCCTCATCAGGAGTGAGGATCGAGTGATTGATGAATATGTTTTTGTTATGATAGGGTTAGTAATTGTGTTCCTCTTTACCCCAATGACAGATAAGAAGCTGTTACACATTAGCATTGTGGGAAAAAAAAAGCATTGCCAAACAGATGGCAAGATTGAGGGGATTTGGGGGGAGGGGGACTGCTGGCTATTAAACTGTGAAAGGAAATGTGAACTCTAATAGATTGGAGAAAAGAGTCTCCCTCTGTGTACGGGGCACAGTGGGGGAAGACAGGCTAGGTGAGTCTTGCATGGGAGTCCTTCCTGTGATTCAAGTCTGAAAGCAGACAGGATGTGCCCCCACTGAGCTTCTCTCAGAGTAGGCTTATTCTGGGATGGCCCTGGGGAAGACACAGAAGGGTCAGTCATGACTAAATTTGATCATTATCTTATCCAGAGGCCTCCAGCGTGTACCCAAACCAACATCTCCTGGTCCTCGCCTTCTCAAACAGGCTGAGTTTGACTGGAGAAACCAGACAGTGATAACATACAATTAGCTGGCTCTCATTCACTCTTCCTAGGGGAAGAGAGAAAAGGTTTGGCAGAGGGGCACTGCCAGCATCATACGAGTAAGTACGTAAATGTCTCATCTTGCAGACAGGCCAGTTCAATGTCAGGTTGCAGGGGCAAAGCACATACGCCACCTCTCCAGAGTTATAATTTAGTCTCATCTCAGGTTTACTTGCTTCTCTAAAGCCCTGCTCAGATTTACACAGATTGTTTTCAAAGGCAGAAGATGATTTTAAAAACATAACATTTGATCAAAGAAGTGATCTTACAGGGAAGCACTGGAGACAATAGATAATCCTGTTGTTGAACTGTAAAGGAAATTTTCAAGAACTGCACACTGTTTCCACTTGAATAAATTTGCAATATCAATAGTCTATTGACGTGTGTTGGTAACAGTCTAAGGCAGTCAATTTTCTCTCAGTTGAGGAGTCACTAAAGATGTTTAAGCAGAGAAGTATTATCATAGTGGTGTTTCAGAAGATTAACTTGGTATCAGTGAATATGGGAAGAGGCAAAAAGACCCGTTTTAAACCTAGGGCAGCTGTGGGAATGGGAAGATAAATCTCTGAGAGATATTATGAAGGAAAATTGAAAAGTTGGGAACTCTTGTCTGTGAGGAGGAGAGAGGGAAAATTTCACGTCGGGACAAATACAGCATTTTCAACTAAAAATGGCTGAAGCTCTGATCCCTGGGGCCTTTGTCGATAATCCCACTGCTTAGGAAACTTGAAAAGAGATTTTAAAATGTACCACAAAGGCTAAAACAGCAAGTCTAGGCAAAAAATGCAATCAAAATTAAAGACGAACAAATAGATAAACATCAAATAAGGGCATCCCATCAGTGAAAGAGCAGAAGGTCATTAAGAGCCTAAGGGAGTTTGTCTTTTTCAGCGAGAGTCTTTTGTGAAGAAGGGTTAATCGGAAGCAGAAAGAATGTGCTGCGTTATGAATTTGAAGCTCGGAGGCTAAGGCCAGACAAGTGGAATGGACATGATGAGTTGATGTTCTGTTCAGATTTCCTAGAGCCTGTTGCACTGTAAATTCAAAAAGCTAATGAAAGAGAACTACATCTCAAATATACAGCCTAGGCAGGGCTAGTTCACCACCAAGGCCGAGCGACGTTAAGTAAAGCCACTAAATTGCACATTACCAGAGAATATGTCCAGAGGCATATGTTTGGTGGGAAGGCCTCTTTCAGTACCTAGGGCCCCAGCATGTCAGAGGACAGTTGGACATTTGCTGGTGTGTTGCATTTCTAATTTTGTTCCAGTAAAGATTCATCTGACGTTTCTGAAAGTACCTGAAAGTCATCCCTATTTATAATCTCTCACTCCCGTACCCAGAGTCCTCTGGTGTTTTTAACATCTCTTATCTAGTTTTCATTTTCTCTTGACATAGGTGCTAATATGTGGAGAAAAAAAAAAAAAAGGTTTTCACTGATCCACACTGGAATGAAAACTAAATAAGTGACGATGTGGACAATTTTCTCCTAAAGCTTTGCTTATTCCTTTTAAAGAACTGTCTCTCATCCTGAAGTTAGGTCCTTTCTATCTTCGATATGTTTACATGACCTTCCTTTATGAAATGATGGAGATGGCAGGTGATCGTTTTTTATTTAAAAACCCTATGCTGGTTCTTGACTTATTTTTCCCCTGGTTTGTCAAATGCGCGAGCCTGGGAAACATTGTTTGCGCTGTTACCCTTCCCCTGGGCTCCTTTGACGTGACCATCATATTCGCCTGATTAAATCTGCGCTCCCTCCCCCGCCCCCGCCACACACATACACACACTGACTGTTTTTCGGCTCACCAGTCCCCCACTGATGGATCCCGCCCAAGGCCTCCCTCCACCACGTGGTGGACCCTGCATGGACCTCCCACTCCATCCCGGCTCCTCCGCACCCTCATCCTTGCTCCTTTCCCGGCTGCAATGCTGTTCCGGGCCTCTCTGCCTAAGACCCGTGTCGACTTCAAGGCTTTGCTTCGGTCCCCTCCTTGATCTGGCCCTTCCTTCGCTACTGCAGCATGATGACACCCCTTCCTGCACTCCAGGCGCCGGGGGGTCAGTACCACTCACATAGCACTCGCTCTCGATAGTTAAGTTTTCATACATATGACTTCTTTCCCCAACCGGACACCTTATGCTCTTTATATTCACAATCCCTTCCCACTGTAACTGGCCCATTGAGCTTAGAAGCTGTTAGATGACTGCTTAGGAGAAGCTCCGAGGCCTCTTACCCCAGCTTTCCTGGCCTGCCTTGTGCAAGCACTTCAGCCCCGTTAGTGCCTTAACTTAGATTCGCTCCTCCGAAGGCAAAATTCAGAACTTCCAGGGCTTGACTGTGAAGCTGGGCCACTAAGATCCCAGCTTAACCCTATGTCATCCTAATTGCGCAACCTACAAAGGTTACTTGTATTTTTATTTCCCAAAGAACCAAAGGCTAATAGGTTAGAGTCTGAATGTGCAGCGTCCTGCGCTCTATCTCAGTGTGCTCAGCATCCTGTGATACAAAATGCCGGCCCAGCAGGACATGGAATGTGTGGCAAAGCCAATGAAAGAGCAGAGGCAAAGGTTGGAGAAATGCTTTCAGCGGGAGAAAGGTGACATTCCCACTTTAGAGTGAAAACATAAACCAGCAAAAGGGTTGAAAAAGGGCAGGTGAGTGACAGCGACAAGAAGGAATCGGCAAAGTGCTGGCGGGTGGCATCATCTGTATAAAGCTGTAGTCCTTCACTTCAAATCAAGTACTGATTTATACAAAGGCTAATGGGCCTGGGGTCCGGCGCTTGAAAGATCCACTTATAGCCCAGTCATGGGATGCAATCAGAGCCTGACCAAGTCACTTAACCACATCCTGTTTTCATTTTTCCATCTGTAAAATGGGGAGGAGGGGATAATGCCATACTGAACTATCTTTTATTTAGGAGCACTCAAAAGGGTGTTAACGTCTCAGAAACACAATAACATATTCTTCACTTTATAGTATGAGAAACATAGGCAATGCAAGAATTATGTCCAGGTTAAGGTTTAACTTCAGGCTGGTTTCGTCAAATAATTGTATAAATAGACCTAGTCATGTTTGTTTCTTCAGGAGCAATAATTTCTTCAAAAAAAGCAACAATAGCAATAAACATGCTGAGCTTCTTTCATTGATGGTTTAATCTGCCGGGGCATTTGGGCTGGTGGGGAGGGGACGGAGCCGGCTTTTCTATTTCAGCTCTGCCTTTTGTGGGTCCAGACAATGAGTACCACTTAATGGCAGATTTTCTTTCTCTTTATTTCTCCATCATGCGCTTCTCTCTCCTGAGTGCCCGTTCCTGCCGCTGGCTAAGCAGCATGGCAAATTGTCTGAACAAGTCAGTCAAATCCATGATCTGACTGATATTGTTCCCAGTGAATTAATGGGATCAACCAATCAGACATCAGGCCTGAACAGACATCACTGTCTCTCCTTCCTCCTTCATTTCTTCCTTTCTTCCTTCCTTCCTTCCTTCCTTCCTTCCTTCCTTCCTTCCTTCCTTCCTTCCTGTCTCTACCATGACACTGCCCTTGCTGAATCTTCTCTACTTTTATTACCCAGGATCTTCTCCTAATTATTAACCATATTTTTCAAAGCTAATTTTTATACTCTAAAAGCCCTCTCTCCTTTTATTACAAAATATCATTTAAGTGCTTTCTTTGACCCCTTATTCCCTCGTCACCCCATATTTATACCTATTATTATGATCCTCTCCACTTTTTTCCCCTCTGGTAACATGTATTTCATTATTAGATTCTTTCCCTACTAGTTCTGCATCTGGGCTTATTTGAGGTAGGACATGATTCTCATCTCCATTTCACTTAGACTTTTTATTAATGAAGCAGCCTTAGTATCAGTCTGAAATCCATAAGTATATTGTCATCCCAAGGAAATCCCTGGTTTTTCATCAGGGATTTCATCCAGTATTTGCATTTTTTTTCTTTCTTCGAGCCACGTTGTCATTTTTTGAAATTTTCTCTGGTGCTACCACAAACAGAAAAGTCATAAAAAAAATTAATTATTTAGTAATACGTCTTATCTATAATGCATATTTATAATTATAGGACAGATTTTTAAAATAGATCTTAACATTTAAGTTATTAGTTCCTCTTATATTTATATGCTAAAAACGTAAGTGTGTAATAAAAAGTAAATAATCTTTAAGTGTCAGAAAATATTACATCTCATTTCAGTAAACATAATGAATCACCATTCAAAATATCACTCATTGCTATAATATCAGTATAGACAAGATAGATTATCACCACACCTACCAACATTTAAGTTCCAATTTACCATTATAACGTATGTCAATACTGAGAAATAAGAAAGTCTTTAAAAGACTTTATTTTATTAATTGGTTGAAGATGCCTCAAGATACTAAAAGAGTATGTTTACATATATAAGTACATACATGCATATATAACTGTTTTACAAATTGTATATGTATTCATATTGCACTGCCATAGATAGCATACGTTAGCAAAACTTTAAAAACTGATATAACGGTGAATTAAATCTACTTTGTGGAAAATATGGAGGAATGCTAAGGAATTTAATACCAGCAAACATGTTCCCTTTGAAACAGCAAATTAGATGTGCAGGAGGATTTTGGTCACACTTCAAAGAATAATATGCTGAGATGGAGAGCTATTCTGTTTACTCTTGCTCTCACCAGTGAGGTTTTTCTATGTTAAACAGGCTTTTGATTACTTCAAAGCATGTTTGAAGTCCTCATTCTGCATAGCTCTTACACAAAGACAAATATTCTTACAAATTTGTGCAGCTAATATTGCTGCATGTTATATTTATAAGGACCTACAGTTTCCTACTTAACACCAAGTTGATGCCTTTTCATTTAGCTATGACAGTGAAGGTCGTCTGACAAATGTTACATTTCCAACTGGAGTGGTCACAAACCTTCATGGCGACATGGACAAAGCTATCACAGTGGACATTGAGTCATCCAGCCGAGAAGAAGATGTCAGCATCACTTCAAATTTGTCTTCCATTGATTCTTTCTACACCATGGTTCAAGGTAGACACGAAACATAATTTTAAACTAATAATTTTTAAATACCACTGGCACTCAAATACAATGTGGCAACCCCCATTTCCTAAAATGAACCAGAAGAGGGAAAGTTAAAATAATAATTCTAGAGATATTGATGAAGATGTCTAATGTCTAAATGTAATGTTTATTTAGTTATATATAAAGTTATATGTAATTATAAAATTACATAATATATAAAACAATATATTATCCTGGAAATAATGTTCTTTTCCACTCCCATTTAATAAAACAACTTAACTCCAACTCTTCATGTGCATTATCAGACCCTTTAGAGTATCTTCCACAGCTTTCCCAAGCATGTTATCTTTACTGCCATGAAGCAGAGTACTTACTGAATCCACGTGATCCAGTATCTGAATCTCTATCTGATGTGGAATCTGGAAATTTTGTGGTCACTGAAAATTTTATCCTAATCCCGAGTACCTCTTAATGTAATATCTGGCCTTTGAGTTTCTTCATGCTATATCCAATATCTCTTTGAAGAAACCTCTTGCCACATTCCTTTTTAATGTAAAATTGAAAAAGTTTTTTTCAAGTTGCAGTTGTGAGGCCTTGTTCTAAGAATAATTGCCAAAACCAAAAACAGAGTTAAGCTTCTTTGACTCACTTTTTTATTAGTTCTGTCAGGTAATCTCTACAATCTCTAAAATTAATATTGCTTGAATTTATTTATTCCCCCAAATGGTTCTATATATTATGCAAAATTTTCAAACTGAAGTGTGGCCTACAGTAGGAAAGTGTTTTGTACCAAATATAAAATGACTCCCTTTTTTTAAAGTCAATTTCAGGGAATATCGCCTTGTATTTTTGGTAAATGGTACAGATATTAAATCTTTTCAAAGTTCTTTGATAAAGGATACAGGAATAGGAGAGGGAGGGGGCCTCTCAAGACGTTGGAAGTGACATACCAGCCTCCAACAGAGCACACTTTTGGCACTTTGCAAGACATTTACTGCACATTCCATGGAGGTTGAGCCCTCATTTATTTCATTAGGCAAATGAGAAAAAAGAATCTACTAAGATGGAGGACTTTAGATCCCCTCAAGTCTTCCTTCAGCCAAAGCTGTTCCAGCATGATATGCCAGAAATCAAAGTTGTTTTGTTGTTTTCTAAGAGGACATCATTAAGTGCTGTTTATGATAGAGTTGATGTTTTAGAAATTTATATCACTTCTAACAGCATAACCGACTATTTAATCCATATCTATAGTTCATGTCTTCTGCTTCTTGTTCTTTAGATCAGTTAAGAAACAGCTATCAGATTGGTTACGATGGCTCTCTGAGAATTATCTATGCCAGTGGTCTCGATTCGCACTACCAAACAGAGCCACACATTCTGGCTGGCACAGCTAATCCAACAGTTGCCAAAAGAAATATGACTCTTCCTGGTGAAAACGGTCAAAATTTGGTGGAATGGAGATTCCGAAAAGAGCAAGCTCAAGGAAAGGTCAACGTCTTTGGTCGAAAGCTCAGGGTAAGTAAGTGTCAGAGAGCGGGTGACAGCTGCCAGTCTTCTGTGCTGTGTGTAGCAGACTGATCCCTGACCAGCTTGGGACTCATCTCCTACTCACCCTCATCTGTCCAGTACCATTGTCAGTGTAGCACTTGACCTTACAGTGTTATATCCAACCATCAAGCCATAAGATCATTCATAATAAAAGCCAACTATTTGAGAAAAGGTTTTGCTCAATATATCTACGATTAAAAATAATTCTTCCCTGAGAAATTAGGAAATTGCATGTAGCAAATCTCAAATAGCCTGCATGTCAGTTGATTCTTATTTTACTAATATGATCTTAATAATCTTATACTTTTTCTTTACGCACTCAGGAGGGGTGGGGATAAATAAGAATTGGCTTAAATATTGAAAGTTTTCCAAATCATGAATATGTATAGAAACAGATGAGCTAGCCGTTAAAAGGTGGATTTTTTTCTCTGCGTTCTTAATATTTGTAAAGTACAGTTTGGGTGCATTAAAGAGTATCAACATCAGAACTTAAGTGTTGCCTCCCTATTGATTTATATTATTTTTAGGAGAACTGTAATATTTCTGATTGTGCTAGTGTATTTAATCTTTGCAAAATGTTCTCTGCATTGCCTCGTTAGGTGTTTTTTTCTCCCTCTCACATTGTGGGCCAAATATATCTAGGAAGCAAGCTGTGATTTATGACACCTATTAGGTAAAGACAACATAGATTAAGTACCAAAACACAGGTGACAAGAAAACTACCTTCACTATAAACTGAACCTGATTCATTCTTTCTATTAGTAAACATATTTTAGCTTATCAGATAATTGTAGATAACTATTCTTAAAATTACTCGCCATTAAAAAAAAAGTACTTAAAATCAAGGAGAGAGAAAAAACATGAAACATACAATTAATGTCATTGTTTTCTACATCAAAAGTGGTTAAATTATTACTATAACAGGCCAACATTATTTACCTTGACAGTCCTTCACGGTAAGAAACAGCTACTACATACTGTTTCTGACTATTTCTAAGAAAGAGAAATGAAGTAAGAAAAGAATCAGTGAATCAAATACATACTGTATCCAACTTATGGGTTATATTCTGATTCTACTTCAATTGCAAGGCAGGTGTTTGGAACTATAAATACATGATCTTTTGAAACCAGTGCCATATGCTCCCACCTCACCCATATCCCAAACTGTGGGAGCCAGGATGCTCTAGCTTCAGACTCCATGGATCAGGAGTTCTAGCAGCAGCCGCTAGGGAGGCTGGAGAGGGGTCAGTTCAGTGAGAGAAGTGAGGGCAAAAAAAAAAAAAAGAACACAAGAGGGAAGAACAGGACTAGGGTTGAAGGTAAAATGGTGAGCAAGTTAACAAGCTCAAACTTGTTCTGGGCCAGTTCCCTAGGGTCTTGGGCTGTTGCCACAGTAAACTCTAGCTGCTGCCTTTTCTTCTACTGACCCTAGGACTCAGTAGCTGTCTTAATTCCATTCTGCCACCACCACATACTACTTCCCAGAACCTGTGCTCCTGTGGGCTATTGTAAACTAGAAGCTAGTTCACAGGCTTTATCTTATTCAACTATCCATAAGGGAGGCATAATATACATGGACACATACTGCACACACACACAAAATCTCAGGCACAGGATTCACTTCATCAAAAGACACAAAGACACTATTCACATATGTGCTCCTCATTCTGCACCCCAAAGACACAGCCCTGAACTAGAATGTTAAAACTATGGGTTCCACTTTTTACTAATAATAAACCTTCTGGGAAAATCGTAACATCTATAAACTTCATTTTTCTTATCTATATCATGATATCTATATTATGATCTAATAATATAACATTATCTAGATACACTCTTATCATTATGACATAGGCCTGATATATAGAGCTGTATTAGGGATGAGTAAAATTAACCCTGCCCTGCTTCTGTTTCCACCATAGTTACAGAATCACGTGAGACAATGTGAAATACTCTGCAAACAAACGTCATGATTGTGTTCCCTAACGCTAACCCACAGACTCTCAACCATGTACACAGACGATGGGCATTTATACCCCCAGAGCAGGTGCAAGCGAAAGCTGTTTAGCTCAATGATTAGGAAAATGTCTGTGCAAAAGAAGAAAGAGTAGGCAAAATGTGTCGCCCACAGTTCTTTGAAATAAGCTGTGTGTATCCTTTTTTTTTTTTTTTTGTAACACTGCTTTTCTAGACATAAAAAGACATTAGAAAGTGTAGAGAAAAAGAGAGGAAATCTAATCTTAAGTGCCTGGTTCTCTGTCTGATTCTAAACGAAGAAAACACCTCACTTTGGGGAGGAAGAGACTAGTGCACACACAGTCATGGTGTTGGTTTCCTTCTAAATAGCAAAACCACAATGCCTCAGCAAGACACTGCAGAAAATATACTATTTAAAATGGCCTGTGCAGTCACACTGAAAGGAAATTTCCAGCTGATATGTGTGATTGCTCTCGTAGAGACAATGCCAAGATCACAAGAGAGGGTTTCTTACTTTCGAGATAAGATTGGATGTGCCAGCTCTGACTACTAATTTCATTCCTCCGTGGATTCTGAGAGAGAAATTCTAGGGAGAAAGTGATGATAGTAAAATCTGGTTTTAGGACTGGACCCGGAGTCTGCCAAAATAGGAGAGAGAGGAGAACAGAAGAAAAACGGAGGCCAGCTCAGCGTCTGAATCCACCAAAAGGCCACCATGTACATTCCACCCTTTCCTGAAACAGAAGACTTCTCGTCCCTTACTGTTCATTATTTCCTAGCAGAAAATGCTTTTCATTTTTAAGTTATTAACTTAGCTATGTGCCTGACACAGGGTGGACACTCAAATATTTATTCAATGAATTAAAGAAGGAGGCAAAGCCAACCTTGTAATACGGGGTTATTTATTTCATTGCATCTAGATCTTCTGAAGACAGGGGCTATGTGAATAGAATAGCACATCGTTGCAAAAGTTTGACCGCCATAAACAAACCTAACACTAAATATGAGATTTCATAGGTATAATAGATATAAGTTTAAGTGTAAAAAAAAAAAAAAGATTAGAAAAGGAAAAATTATATAAAACACTAGCAACTTCTTTTTTTTAAAGACGTGCATAATGGTTGCTGGTCTCTGTCTTATAATATTTAGTACACATTTCTAATCTTTGCCAGTGTTAGACTTTGGAACCAGCCTTTAACCAATTACAAAAAATCGTATGGCATTCTAATAATAAAACTCATCTTCTAAACTTGTCAGAACTCAGATGCTCAAAAGAAAAAAATTTAGTGAATTATTTTAAAAAATAAATTCTCAAAATTTGAAAGCCAAAAGTGTATTTAAAGGCATACATAAATATGATAGCATATTTAAACTTTATTATTCCAGCCACGTCTGTGTGATATCCTATTTCTCACTTCAATCCGAGTGGCACAGCCCCGAGTGGGATCGTACAATGCAGTTAGCACGTGCTGATGTGTGGAGAGACAGAAAACAGTCTGCAGCCAGTTGATGTTCTAACAGGGACACAGGGGAGTTGAGATACTGTCACTGACTATCCTGGGTAATGAGCCAGCCCTTCCTCACTACCCTCCATAACATTCTGGATATGTGAATATAATCCAACTGTGCTTTATGTCTTTAAACATAAAACATTGTTTTAATGTCTTTATGCCCTAATTTTTCAAGCAGTCTACAGAGAAAATAACTACCCCTCTCCCAATATCAAAGGGACGTTGTGATTAATTACAGTCATGCTAGACATGGTCTTTGAAAGTAAGGATTTTCCATGCTTCTCTAAAAGAAATGCTGTATATCACAAAGGAATTCCTGGTGATCTCTTATCCAGACCCAACATTTGGATCCGTTTTTATGTAGCTGGAGATATAGTAATGATCTGATGTCAGGTTTTTCATCTTACGTGAACTTCTCAATTTAACTTGATATTTTCTATATTAAAAACATTTATTAAAAGGCCATTGGGTTATGAAACAATGCCAGTGCTTTATGATTGTCAAAAAAAAAAAAAAAAAGCTTGCAAAGTTGCCGTGACTTCATAAAGGTGTAGTTAAGTGGTCCTATATCTCAGAATGGAAATGTCACTTGACTTCTGCATTTCGTTTACAACCCAAAGGAGAAAAATTAGATGTGTTTGGGAGGCATAGGAAAAAAAAAAAAAGGTTTGTTAGTATCTTTTGAGATTTTACAGATTGAATCACAATGGCTGGTGTCTGGAAACAGTAATAAATGGTTAAAACCTTGGCTTGTGCTGGGAATACTGGGAAAGCACAACAGTGTTCTAATGCTTTCTTTATTACTTCAGTTTGAGAGAAGAAGAAAGCATTACATATGATATTTGTCTGGATAAAAAGAAAAATTAAACTTCTCTTCAGATGTCTGGTCTCACACGTGTCCACGCAGTGGCATGTTTAGGATGGTGGCTCACACAATGGCAATAGTAAAGACACCATTTGATGTTGACCTGGTGCTGTGTAGCCATACTCAAGAACCGAAAAACAAATCAGAAGCACAGTAGCAAGGTGCAGGCCGTGAAAAGAAGAGGTTCCAGATCTCTCCCTTTGCCCTTCTCCTCTGGAACCAAAGAATCATAAGCAAATTTGCAGTCCAGATTTCTTATGCTCTAACCATAGGAAATATTGCAAAGATAAAGAAGGACTAAGGAAGTCAATAATGAATTGAGATACAAATTAAAATACAAACAGATGGGCAAAACAGTCCGCGGAAACTGCATAGTCAGCCTTGCGGGGCTCCTCACAAGCTAGAATAACCTGAGGAAGGAAAAAAGGGGCAGACCTAACCATTCAGGGAATTTTTTCCTTTAAATCACAATCTGAGAAACGCAAGAGCCCTGGGAAACCATTTGAATTGTGCAAAACCTCTTCTTAAGGCATCAAAAATTTTGTGCAAATACAAGCCAAAGAGCTGAGTTCTGCCGGTTCAGTGAGTTAATCTGATATCAAATCAAATCTTTCTACAGACTTTACAGTATATATTTGTAACATTAGCTAGTAGCTTCGTTCCAAAGTACACAAAGCATTCTGCAAACCTAAACTCATAAAGTTTCACAAAGTCCACAGAAGGCAGGGAGCAACTAATAGGCGGACGTTTCCCCATGGGAAAACGGAAGCCCAGAGCCTTCAGCTGGCTAGTCAAAATCACATCGAAATCATCAAAAGACAGAGCCTGAAGGCTCTAGTGTAACCTCCTTATTTACAGATGGACAGAACAGATTCAGAGGAGGTAAAAGCCCGAAGTCATGCTGCTTCTAGGCCCTGTCAGGTATGGAGATGAGGCTTTTCGACTCCTGACTTTCTCCTCCTCCCAGTGTGCACACATGCACACACACCCCACACCAATACGTACTTCTTTTTGCTATGGTAGTGTTTTTGGGTTTTTTCCCCCCACACCAGGGGGATCTTAAATGATAGAACTAAAAATTAAGGTCTCCTAACTTCCATCCAGGGCCCTGCTTTCTCGTTTTCTGTGAATCATCTCTCTGGGTGCTTTTTCTTCCCCAAATCACTCTGTGTATAAGGCATGAATTCTTTTTAGCTCATATCTTTACCTTCATAATACTTCATAAGACTCCCCTTGAATAGCTAACTGGAAAAGTTTAAGCTTAAGAATATTTTTTTTCATGGGACTTGTTTAACGTCAATGATAAAATACACAAATTAATTTTATGCCACATTTTACATAAATATACATGAATGTTATATATGTTTATACACATATATTTACATATTTGTGTGTGTATAACTTAACAGCTGATGTTGTCCGTTTTGAAGGTTCTAGCTAGGACATGGTCATGTAAAATTAAGATTTTCCCATTTAATTTTTAACAATCTAAACAGTTAAGATTTTGGTGTATACGAGCAGCCACCACCACCACACAAGTGCTACAGCCGACGAGAGAATGAACAGGCCCCAGCCTCACTCTGAGGGGGTCCCCAGTCTGTGAACACTGTTGGATTGTTGGGCCATTGTAAAGCAGAATTTAACTGAGGCCACGTTCCCACTAGTGACGAGTGCTGTTTCGTGTATGACTTGGACCACAGACAGGAACGGCCAAATGTGGTCAAAGGTTCTGGACGTGGCACAGAGCCACGCAGGGACCCTATCACAACAGCTCGGTGCTAGATTCATAAATCAGGCACAGCAGTCAGACCACATAGACGTGGGAGTAAAGTCCCTGCTGGCGAACCAGATGTTATTGAAGAAAAAGGCATTCAAAAACGTTGTGACATTTCAGCACTTGGCCAAAAAACAATCGTGTTTGTAACCTCCTGCTATTTAAACTGATTAATAATTTACAGTAATATGGGTTCCAGCTTATACTTAACTGCTCTTCAAAGGGCTACAGTCACGTTTGCCACTCTTGTATTTCATGTAGCCGTGATTAATCTACTAAGCAATTATTTTCCAGTGCTTATGGGTGAGGGGTTTTGAGTAATTTATGGAGATGTCATGTTTACCACCTTCCTATCTTCTGAACAAACTTTAAAGCAAATACATTTTGGTATTTTCTTATCAGTTGCTTAAATTTACAAAATGTAATTGAAAGGTTTTGAACAAATGCCAGGCTGTCTTTCTGCCTAATGAAACCTTTTAAAAGAGCAGTTAATCTACTGCCTTGCACTTGTACCCAAGAAGTTGCTAAATTAATTTACTGACAAAGAGAATCAATCACCATAAATGGTGTTTAAACAATAATGGGGGCTCTGCAGAGTAATAAGGGACTAGTATTGGAATAGCATGATTTATTTTATCATCTTGTTTGTGTTGTAACAGGTTAATGGCAGAAACCTCCTTTCGGTTGACTTTGATCGAACAACAAAGACAGAAAAGATCTATGATGACCACCGTAAATTTCTACTAAGGATCGCCTACGACATGTCAGGGCACCCAACTCTCTGGCTGCCGAGCAGCAAGCTGATGGCCGTCAATGTCACCTATTCATCCACAGGTCAAATTGCCAGCATCCAGCGAGGAACTACCAGCGAGAAAGTAGATTATGACGGACAGGGGAGGATTGTATCCCGGGTCTTTGCTGACGGTAAAACATGGAGTTACACATACTTAGAAAAGGTATGTCTGCACACTGACAGTAAAAATAGGGATGCAGTGATTAGTGTTTTTCAGCAATCTCCCAGAGCATTACAGGAGGGGGGAAAATTGGCTGAGTTCCATTTATTATTCTGAGTATCAATATGTAAGTCACATTGGTACAGCAGAGATGAATTCCTGCATTAGCAAAGTAGTTTCTCCTTAGTTAAGCTCTACTCTCTGAGACCCTTTTAAGTGATTTACGCTGTAAACAAACAAGCAATAACACTGTCCACCTGCCAAGCTTATACATCGACAACATTCACAAATTAGACCTCTGGCATGTAAATCATTTGTAAATAATCTCCATGCTCCCTCTTTCATTTAAGAGAGAGCCTTGTGTTAACACAGCTAATGCTATCAAATTTGTGTTGTTGCTGGCTGAGCTTCAACATAACCATAAAAAGCATGTAGATCCTATTTATGCTCTATTAACTGAAAGAGGCTACTTTTTAGAAAGTCACATTTCAGGTACTCTTTGGCACTTCTCCTTTCTTCTGCATATAAAAGGCAAGTGTCCTAGCTAGCTTAGGCTTTTCCCCATTCTTAAGGACTATGCACAATACCAAAAGAGACTTAAAGTTACACATGTGCAAAATGCTAAGTTATATGATACGAGGTTTGGTGTAGTGACTGGGACCAAGTGAGAATGAAGGTAAAAGAAAAAGGAAGGGAAAGGAAAGAACCATCTCCCTAAAATCCCTCTCTAAAGAAATATAATCCACCAAAGAACACATTCATGGAATGCTTCATTTGCCTTTGAGACAAACAGTAGCCTTAGGAAATGGTTTGGTTCTGAGTTCTGATACCTCCCAGACCTCAGAGCGCTCACCACCAGTCACACGGGAGCCTGCGTTGTGAATGCAGCTGAGCGGTCGCTGAGTTCTCCACCCTTACTTGCTTCACACAGAATTTTTGCCGCCAGAAACTCAAGTCCACATCATTGTCATGCTCACCTTGCACACTTGTTCTTCCCCAGAGGTGCTACTCTACACAGCTCCCGCATCTCACCCTGACCCCACACTGGAGCCATGTGTCTCATTCCGGACAGCCTGTACACGGCTGCTCTCCCTGAGAACCAGCTTCAGAGTCATAGTTCCCCGTCGGAGGCTATCTGTTATCAGGCAGCCCAGCTCTGGGGTTTTCCAGTGAGGCCCCTATTTTCCAGTCTGTCCTCTTGCAAACCTGCTATATGATCTTAAAAGAGACTCACCCCTGAGACAATGGGCTGTGCCTGTTAGGTGACGGTTTCCCTCCGTACTACCATCCCACTCTACAGTTAGTCACTCCACAGAGTAAGCCCCCTTCACACATACCTCTGGGAACAACTTCTGACACCTGGAAAATATTTCAGCCCCAAGACATCTCCCTGTAGACCAAGTGGACCAAGGCCTCATTCTGCAACACCTTTCCCAACCTATGTACTTTACAGAGAAGAGTAACAGAAACATAAATACCCGGACCCCCAAATCAATACTGATCAGAATGTGACTGAAAAATGTTTAAGTGGAGCCAAGGAGCATGTCCTTGAAAATGACACAGGCAGTAACTGAGATCACCTTCACACATCAGCAGGAATCAGAAAAGCTGACAAATGCTTTCTCATCCTCTCTCTGAAATCCCTAAAGCCACCCAAACTATCTCTATTTCCTTGCCACGATAGATACACTAAGCCAAAACCTAATCAGAGCAAAACAAGTACATTTTACTAACTACCATCAGATGTGCTTTTAAATTATTGTAAAACTAGGTACTGATTCCTGTGAATTCAGCAATAGTCCAAGCCCCCTGGAAGAACGCAAACCATTAGGAACAACGCTCAAGACATTCATTACTCAGCCTGCATACAAAATATGTCCTTAGACGTGCCCACAGAGGAAATCCAGCAGAAGCCTAAGTCATGCAAACTGCTTTTGAAGATAGTGGACAATAAAAAGAATGAGCCTTGGACAAGAGATTATGCATTTATATGTCAAAAGCAAAGCACAGGCCCCAGGAGGGCTGCTGACCTAAGCATCCTCGAAGCTCTGCCATCTTTCCATCTGGTCTAACAGGCTTCAAAGGAAACTTCCTCAGAGGGAGGAGCTGCTCGCGCCCTGTATGACTAGTGAGCTTCACTTACCCGGCCTCTGGGCTGACCTTCTCTCATGTTGGCCTAATAAATTCATGTCTTTTGTCTTTCTGCAATTACTTGCAAAATAAGCAAAGCTTACTTTATATATGTATTCACTTCATAATTTAGCACCAAAGCAGTATGTAAGCTCAGAAACCGTTTTTATAGCACCTGAAGTACAAATCAGATTTGGTGTTCACAGAAAGAAATTTCAAAATGTAGGTTTTATTGTCATTAAAATGCCATGCAAGAATTTGCAAGCAAAACATACCTGGGTCCATATTTCCATTAAGGGCATTTATAGTTCTCACTCTCCGTGTTATTAGTTTAGCAATGTTTGTTGATGTTGATGCTATCCATGGAGCTAAGTTTATGTCTCTTCTTCATAAAATGATATTTTGAATGCTTTGCTCCTCCCCCAAATCCATTAGAAATTGAAATATGATTTGAGTGGCTCTTCAGTCAAATAAGGGGGAGAGCCACCTTACTAAATAATTGCTAATTATGGATAGCATTGCATTTTCCCATATGCTGTTTTCTCCTTGAAATATTGTCTTTAAAGCAGCTTTGCCTGTGCCTGCATTATGACTTATCCAAATCTATTGACAATCTGCCACTTGGCTGTGAGTGCCTGGAAAAGAATGGTACAATCCTGACGAGTAGCACATTATGAATCTTGAGCCATTAATTGCAGAACCCTTCACAATTAAGCATCCAAGCAAATTAGGCAGGGAATCATTAACAGCATGTAAGGTCAAGGATAACTCAATTAAAATGAAAATCATTTTCTCGAGCGGAATGTTTCCGTGTATTCGTGGTCACTAAATCTGCTTTTGCTTCCTCCATTCACAAATATTGGATAACAATATGTTCTCTTGTTGCAGTCCATGGTTCTTCTGCTTCACAGCCAGCGGCAGTACATCTTCGAATATGACATGTGGGACCGGCTGTCTGCCATCACCATGCCCAGCGTGGCTCGCCACACCATGCAGACCATCCGATCCATTGGCTACTACCGCAATATATACAACCCCCCAGAAAGCAATGCCTCCGTCATCACAGACTACAATGAGGAAGGGCTGCTTCTGCAAACAGCTTTCTTGGGTACAAGTCGGAGGGTCTTATTCAAGTATAGAAGGCAGACCAGGCTCTCAGAAATTTTATATGATAGCACAAGAGTCAGTTTTACCTATGATGAAACAGCGGGAGTCCTGAAAACGGTAAACCTCCAGAGTGATGGTTTTATTTGCACCATTAGATACAGGCAAATTGGCCCCCTGATTGACAGACAGATTTTCCGCTTTAGTGAAGATGGGATGGTAAATGCGAGATTTGACTATAGCTATGACAACAGCTTTCGAGTGACCAGCATGCAGGGTGTCATCAATGAAACTCCACTACCCATTGATCTCTATCAGTTTGATGACATTTCTGGCAAAGTCGAGCAGTTTGGAAAATTTGGAGTTATATATTATGATATTAACCAGATCATTTCCACAGCTGTAATGACTTATACAAAGCACTTTGATGCTCATGGCCGCATCAAGGAAATTCAATATGAGATCTTCAGGTCACTCATGTACTGGATTACAATTCAATATGATAACATGGGTCGAGTAACCAAAAGGGAGATTAAAATAGGGCCCTTTGCCAACACTACCAAATATGCTTATGAATATGATGTTGATGGACAGCTCCAAACAGTTTATCTAAATGAAAAGATCATGTGGCGTTACAACTATGATCTGAACGGAAACCTCCATTTACTGAACCCAAGTAACAGTGCACGTTTGACGCCTCTTCGCTATGACCTGCGAGACAGAATCACTCGACTGGGCGATGTTCAGTATCGGTTAGATGAAGATGGTTTCCTGCGTCAAAGAGGCACAGAGATCTTTGAGTATAGCTCCAAGGGGCTTCTAACTCGAGTTTACAGTAAAGGCAGTGGCTGGACAGTGATCTATCGTTATGATGGCCTGGGAAGGCGTGTCTCTAGCAAAACCAGTCTGGGACAGCATCTGCAGTTTTTTTATGCCGACCTAACTTATCCCACTAGGATTACTCATGTCTACAACCATTCAAGTTCAGAAATTACCTCCCTCTATTATGATCTCCAAGGACATCTTTTTGCTATGGAAATCAGCAGTGGGGATGAATTCTACATTGCATCAGATAACACAGGAACACCCCTGGCAGTTTTTAGTAGCAACGGGCTTATGCTGAAACAGATTCAGTACACTGCATATGGCGAAATCTATTTTGACTCCAATATTGACTTTCAACTGGTAATTGGATTTCACGGTGGCCTGTATGACCCACTCACAAAATTAATCCACTTTGGAGAAAGAGATTATGACATTTTGGCAGGACGATGGACAACACCTGACATAGAAATCTGGAAGAGAATTGGGAAAGACCCAGCTCCTTTTAACCTGTATATGTTTAGGAATAACAACCCTGCAAGCAAAATCCATGACGTGAAAGACTATATCACAGGTAAGCATAATTTTTTTCAAGTACTTAATTACTGTACTCACTAGATTATACACAAAATACTAGTTAATACACAAAATAATTGGAGTTGCATTCTTGAACTTTACACTTTATTCATGCGAAATCAAATGCCTAACCTCTTAAATATATTTATTTCTCTGTGGAACCACAGAGAAACCACAAAGGGAAACTAAGACACAGATTGTTTTTACTATTCTGCCTGCCAGTGCCCAAGGCCACAATTTTCTGAAATGACACGGAATCCAATCACTTAAGGAAGGGAAGCAGTGACATGGAGGGGCAGAAAACATGATGAATTTGAAGTCCCCAAAATGGAGTTCCAATCCCAACTCCTCTCTACAAGTTGTGTGGCTTTGTAAACAAGTCATGTTCATTTTTTGAGTCTGTTTTCTTAACCATAAAATGGGGATTATAATGTCTACCTAATGGTATAAAATACAATGATATATGCAATTCTACCTGAGTAACTACCTTACAAATATGGTGTTGGTTTTTCTTTTATACATGTGTAAAGTTCTCATGGAGAGAATCGATATGAAATACAACACAACAGTATGTCTCGCCTTTTCATCCCTGGGAGGTGTTTAACTCCCTCTTCACCACCATCACCTCAGGGTAATAAAGAACAGTTTCTCCCATCACTTGCTTAGCCAATGAATCCTGTTTCTGTCCTCACTTCTGTCCTCTTATACTATTATCTTCATTGCCATTTAGTGTAGTTTTGTCTCTACTAACAGACACACTGATTTTCCTGCCAATATGGAGTAATTTTCAGGGTATAGACTTAAGAGCTTTCCAAGTTTAGTGGCTGATCCAGTTTAATATTCCACTTCTGCCACCACAGAACCAGGATGTGAAACAAGGACAAGGTCCGAGCAAGGACCTTGAGTAGCACTACTCTACTTCCTTTGAGTTAGCTGACTTCTCCTCTCATCCTCTGCTCCAAGGACTCTCAATCCTGCTGCTGCCACCTTTCATTCCTGAATTACACTGCCACAGTTAACCTCTTTACTACATTTTTGTTTCCTGAAGGAAGGTTCTTTCCTGTTTTGTTATTGTTGTGGTTGTTGTTGTTGTTGTTGTTTTGGTCTGGTCTGGGGTTCTTCTGTTCTGCTTTGTTTTGGCTTGTATTAGATAGATGCTCCTTCAGGCTCTTTTCTTGCTCAATATTTGAGGCAAACTGAGATGTCTGTTTTCTCAGTTCCCCATACAGTTCTTAAAATGTTGTCCCCTGTTCATTTCACATCTGCCACCTGCTTTTATGGACTTCTTAAAGCTCTTCATAGCTCTCTTCCATGTGAACCAACTGAAAGTCCCCTTCTTTAGAATACCTAAAGTATCCTAATTCAGCGACACCCGTGCAGAATTCTCTTTTGGGATTTCTCAGTACACATCTTCATTCAAGTCCCATTATTTTGGCAATACTTTTCAATACTTAAGACCCTCTGATATTCACTGTTACCACCACCACCACCACCACCACCACCCTCCATTTAAAAAAAGGGGAATACCACTGCTTTTAGAGCCATATGGTGCCTGGACAAAGGACTTGCCAGCCTGGCGATGAGGTGAGAGTTTGTGCCCTAGAGAAGGAAATAGGAAACAGTGGCTCTCCATCATTCTGACAAGCAGTTTACCACTGGTTATTTAAGAGGTGTTGACGGGGCTGACTGAAAGGCGGGCAAGCCCACAGCTCCTGAATCCATCTTCTCCTAGCAACGTGGACTGCAGGGAATGCCGTAACAGCATTTTCTGAAAAACATCAAAAGAGAGATGGAACAGCATAAAATATATTAGGTGAAATGCAATTTCAAATTTTCCAGCAATGTGCTTAATATATAAAATAATCTACACCCAACTGTACTCATAAAGCTGCAAGCCTGCTGAGTAGTTCTGTAACATTATAACCTCCAGAATAGAATGAAAGCCTTATTCTGAGCTTAATGGCTTTTGGAGTCACATGGCCATATTTTAAAATACCATTTTAAAGGTTTCCAGGTTCTTTCCCAAAAAAGTTTGTCTCCACCTGTACACAGTGTGCCTTTGAAGTCCTAACTGATGGTAATCAGAAATTGTGTGCCCTTGGCCAGCTTTACCAAATTTTCAGCATTCATCTTTGATTAAGAATCAACTGTTGATTTTAATACTTGCAATTTAGGGTTTTTATTAATAGAAAATGGGTTGTGGAACTCCACATATCCTTGGGCAGTCACTTTTGAAAGCTAGTAACACAACTTCTATTTGAGAGCAAACTTTCCTAAGTACAAAACAAATTTCATTTGTTTTCAACAACTATGGTTCTTTCCTGCCACTGTGCATCGTTACTGCCTTTTTTCATTACTACTGCACCAGCTGCAACTTAGCACACGTGACAGTGTATCCAGTGTGTGAGTTTCTATTACTCTGTATTTTCTGTAGCCTTCTGCTATTGAGGTTGTCTTCATGTCTAAAAATAGAGAGTAGGCTTTGAATTGTAGAATAAAAGCAAACATGTACTCTTTTGGGTTATTATTTGTGAATTTAGGGTTTCCTTTAAGGTAAGAATTTAAATTTATGAAAGCACAGAATAAACTTTAACACCTTTCATTTGGAACATTCTTCTCCTAGATGTTAACAGCTGGCTGGTGACATTTGGCTTCCATCTGCACAATGCTATTCCTGGATTCCCTGTTCCCAAATTTGATTTAACAGAGCCTTCTTATGAACTTGTGAAGAGTCAGCAGTGGGATGATATACCGGTAAGAAACAAAAAACAAAACTATGAAAATGTGATAAATGGCTTACTTGTGTCTTATTTACCCATATTTAATCAAACTACCCCTGTGAAAAGCGTACCAAAACAGTTTTTATTTTTTTTTACTCTTTTCAGGAAGAAAAACAACACTTCCCTGTGTGTTTCTGTTTAGCAAAACAGGGGCCTATGAAACAAGCTTAAATCTGTTTTTAGTGATGCTAATAAAAACACAAAGACATTATCCAAACGTAATAAAATGCAGAAGCTCATTTTTAGTGCAAGGTTCCTACAGAGAACCCCATGAACCCACATTTATGGCCCTTGGGACCTGAAGGCAAAGATAACAATAAACAGTAGGGCAGAGAATCCATATTATAAATTAGCAGCCCACAAACAATGCCACAAAATTCACCTTTTTAAAAATATTAACAGTGTTTCATGGGAAACAATTAAAATGAAATGTCCTCTGGTAAGGCTGCCCCTACAACTAGGTGTTTATGGAATTTTCCTGAAAATAACAGATCAGGGGGCTTGTGTTCTAAGAAAAGAAAAAAAAAATGGAAAATTGCAAAGTCAAAGCTGCCATTTTAGAAAATGGTACTTTTAATTCCCACCATTCAGATATCAGAAAGGAATGCACAACAAAACACTAGAATTTCTAGCTTAAAGCAAGAATAATTAAAGATCAAGAAATTGGGTTACCCCATGATAAGAAGACAGTGCAGAGTTTCTTAGATTAATTTCCCGCCCCCCCTTAAGCAATTTCTTATAATTTCAATGAATACCAAGAGAAAAGGCACCATGGCTAAAACACACACACACACAGAGCATATACAGTGTCAATACCTCTGTTTTCTGATACATGTTTAATTCTTAACATAAAAGCAATTCCTTTTTCAGATGTCATCTTTACAGTTAAAAGGCAAAACCCATCAAGTTTCCAGGGTCTGGGAGCCATTTTAACATTTCTAATTGCCAATATATCTACAGTGATAAAGGGCCATGAAGATACAGTGAAGTTTCCTGGTGCATTTGAACAAGTACATCCTAATCCTGTATGACTTTCCAACATATCTGAAAACACTTAAGTCTTACTGTACAAATGGACTTGCCAACTTTTTTCCTAGGCAGCCTTTTAAATACGATTCAGGTTCTCTGTCAAGAGACGCACACCATAAGGATGGCTTAGGGAATCGCTGGCAAAGACATTGAGGCCGCCCCAAGTGCAGAAAAACAAATGTTTCTTTCACTGCTGCAAATGAAACAGATGTTTCCATTTGGGAAACACTGGCCAGACAAATATCTGGTATTATAAGAAATGGCTGCGTTAAGATGCCCCCAATTTAAAACATTTGTCAGTGTAGATGGTGCACTGTCCCCAAGTCTCCAAAAAAATAAATGTTTTCCCAAAGTAATAAATACTCATTTCCAGTTGTCCCACTGTGTACTCACCCTTGTGCATTTCAGTTCTGCAGTTATCCTGGCGAAATTCAGTGGAAAACTGTTCACCAGGAAAGGGTAGTTTAGTTAAAGTACAGGCAGGCACTTCGAAGCATATGAAATGGGACGCAGTGATCCAGCCCTGAGCACCCCCAGCCTTTCAAATCCTTGCGTTTGCTGCTTTCTCCTCAGCCTCCCATGGAGAAAGCTACTGGGATGAAGGACTTGATAAACTGGGTTCCCCAAATGGGGTGGACGCGGGAAAAGGGCATCTAGGAATTGAAAGAGAAAAGCTAAAAACATGAATATTTTGCCCACGTTAGAAACTAAAAAGCTCTGAACTAATACGTGATGGAGTTACCTCTTTTTCCATTTCAAAACACATTTGGATCAGCTTGAGGGGAGGGCATCTTGAGTGCATTCCTCCACCCAGGGTTTTTGAAGCCTTTTCATCTCTAAAGAACCAATTGAGGTTTTAATAAATGCCTTGCAGCTCTTCACCAAAGTCGCCCCCCCCCCCGCCCTGCTTTTTTTTGTTGTTGTTGCTTTTGTCAGGAGTGAGAGAGCCGCCAGGAAGCCGGGCTCCTGGCAACCAAGAGCTACAGCTGTTCTCTAAACTGCCCCCTATTCTGTTTCACTTTCCAGCCCATTTTTGGAGTGCAGCAACAAGTGGCGAGGCAGGCCAAGGCCTTCCTGTCCCTGGGGAAGATGGCAGAGGTCCAGGTGAGCCGGCGCAAGGGCGGCGGCGCGCAGTCGTGGCTGTGGTTCGCCACGGTCAAGTCGCTGATCGGGAAGGGCGTCATGCTGGCCGTCAGCCAGGGCCGCGTGCAGACCAACGTGCTCAACATCGCCAACGAGGACTGCATCAAGGTGGCGGCCGTGCTCAACAACGCCTTCTACCTGGAGAACCTGCACTTCACCATCGAGGGCAAGGACACGCACTACTTCATCAAGACCAGCACGCCCGAGAGCGACCTGGGCACGCTGCGACTGACCAGCGGCCGCAAGGCGCTGGAGAACGGGATCAACGTGACCGTGTCGCAGTCCACCACCGTGGTCAACGGCAGGACGCGCAGGTTCGCCGACGTGGAGATGCAGTTCGGCGCGCTGGCGCTGCACGTGCGCTACGGCATGACGCTGGACGAGGAGAAGGCGCGCATCCTGGAGCAGGCGCGGCAGCGCGCGCTCGCCCGAGCGTGGGCGCGCGAGCAGCAGCGCGTGCGCGACGGCGAGGAGGGCGCGCGCCTCTGGACGGAGGGCGAGAAGCGGCAGCTGCTGAGCGCCGGCAAGGTGCAGGGCTACGACGGCTACTACGTGCTGTCGGTGGAGCAGTACCCGGAGCTGGCCGACAGTGCCAACAACATCCAGTTCCTGCGGCAGAGCGAGATCGGAAAGAGGTAACCCTGCCCACGCGGGGACAGGGACGGCGGGGCGCCGCGCGTCCCTCCAGCCTAACCCCCTTTGCTCAGATTTGTCTGTAGCACAATCCAAATGGGACTCTCCAACGCAGAGGAGCCTTCCGCGAGAACAATACCGCTATTTTAAAAAAAAAATCCACGAAAAAACAAAAACCTTTTTCTGAATGACCTTAAAGGTGATCGGCTTTAAAGAATATGTTTACATATGCATATCGCTGCACTCAGTTGGACTGAAAGTATTAAAAGAAAAAAAATAATCAAAGAAAGGAAAAGAGGCCTAAACATTTTGCTCTGGGGCCATCTGTTCCTTTGAGGCACTGTATTTAACGAAGGTAAAAATGCCTACCTACAGAGTTTCCAAATATTACCGAATTGTCGACCTTTGCTTACAAGAAGTAGTCTCTGCATAGGATGTGATATATATATATGTTAATTTTAACATGTGGGACGAAATTACAGTTTATAGACAACCCAACTGCTTTCTCTGTGCTACTTTGTAAAAGGACATTGGCACAAGTGACTTCTGCTCTGCGGGGATTTCATATTGCATTTTACAATGCTATCATGGTTTGCCTCGGGGGAAAAAAACTGGCAAATACAATCCTTGTCACTGATAAGCAAAGGAAACTCTGATTTTTTTTGTAAATTATGTGAGACAAGTTGTTTATGGATTTTTTATATGAATTACAATTTACTGTACATCAAATATTAGTCTCAGAGGAGTTAATTTATGTAAAGTGTTTAAAAGGTTTATACTTAAAAATAAAATGATAAAAACATGTGAACTGTGTGATTTTTTTAAAAGGATTGCACCTTTTGTTATCTGTTATAGCTGTACAGTATAAATTATTATATTGTAGAGATATAACGACTTATGCCTATAATGTCCAGAAGTGTTAATATTTTTGTATTAGGTTGAAAAATGTGCAACTTTCTATCATTAGATGGGTAGGACAGTGCAATCCTAAGTGGGTGGCTAATCAGAGAACTGCTCCTTTCTCTTCTCTTTCTCATCAGGCCAGTGTCCTCACCAATATCAACCAAGAGGCACAGTAGAAAATTAAGGTTGGTGGAATTTGGAAAAACAAAACAAAACAAAGGCAGGAGGGTTTCTCTGGCCCTTTCTGGGCCCTAAAAGTTGATGGGGAATTGACATAATTAACCACAGGGTTTTCACTGTTACGGTTTCCTGAAGCTCCCATTTCATGATGGAGGCAAGAGACCACATCAGATGCTCGAGAAAATTTTTAGAAGGGAAAGATCTGATGTATTCGTGACCAAAAACATGTGTCTTAAGATCTAGGAAAGATGGCAGAAACCCAGCAGTGGTGGGAGAGCCAGACGGAGTAGGTCAGGATCACTCTGCTAGTCTTGGGTTTGGATCCTCCGGTCACCAAGAGGGACAAAAGAAGGGAGACAAAAGCTCCTGTAAGCCCACACACCCAACCATCTTGGGAGCTGGTTTGAATGGCAGCCTCTGCTCTGTCTGGGAAGCCGGGGGTGGCAGATCCAGCTGGAAGTGAACTGACAGCCGTGCCCTCCTGCACGCGTGCGCGCAGGACCCAGCACAGCCGCCATCTGCGCTTCTGTGTCGGTTCAGCCGCTTTCGCAAATCTCTTTCACGAGCACTAAATTCAGCCACAAAAATATTTTTAGAAAATATTTCTCAGTTCATTGAGCTATAGTACACACTGTTTTCCTCTATGTATAATGGTGATAAAATATAGCAAGTGAACATGTCGTAAATATAAAGGTTCAAGTGATGTATTGAAAATAATTTTCTAACTGCTTTGTATGTATCACATACTCCAAATTGCACAGTAGGCGTGTTTATTAAACAGATTGGCTGGGAAAGTTTTAAAATAGCTACTGAATTTACAGTATCAGTGCTATTACTGTCTTTGTGTATTTGGTAGAGCATACCGAAGTAATTAATCTTCTAATGAATGCTGATATTTTATTAGAATGAAAGCACAGATTAGCATTAATATTTTTTATCCTGGAAATCCTTTGGCAAGTATTATGAAGCCCAAATTTAGAAAACTATGAGATTTCAAACAACATAAACATGGCTCTGTTTTACATTTTATTTTTTAACTGTTAACTTAGGTGTTTGCAGTTCTGTTGGATGGAATTTCTGCAGGACTCTATTTAGCATGCTGTAAGTACTTTTGGTTGAAATAGGCTCTGAGTCTAAATTCTCAGAATGTTTCTGATGTATTGACCATGAAAAGCTTGTACCACATGACAGAAGTGAAATCATAATCTTACCCTCTTCTCGACATGGACTGGTCCTTTACACTGGCACCGATAACTAACAATTTAGAGTATCTCTTGGTGCTTATTTTAGATGAAGTCAAATCAACCCAATTAGTGTCTTGTTAGTAGGTATAATGAGCCTATTTCTTTCTAAAAAGACTTGTGATCTGGACATGCTTTTACAAGAAATAGTGACCTTGGGGAATATGTAAACAAAAGACCTTTTTTCTAAGAGTTGGGGGGAGGGTGGGGTTGGGGACTGTATAATGAAAAGAATTAGCTTACAAAAGAGAAATTGATATTCAAAGTATTTTAGGCAAAGCCAGTCAAAATGCTTTCATGATATTTTGAGATGTAAATTTTGTCTGATTTGTATTGTTCTTTTCATTTGCCTTCTTAACTTTCTATGTGACCTGAATTTTCCATAACTTGATGACTATAGATTGCATCTAGGCATTCCAATAAAAGCCAACCCAATGTGTGTGTGTTTATATATATATTTTTTTAAATCTCGGGCAAGCCTGTATTGCTTTTGTATGGTAGAGTGGAGGATGCAAATACATGCAGTTGTTGAGGTATTGACTCATCTGCAACTCAGTTGGTAATATCTTTTATTTTTTTATTTCCGTGTCCACTGGCCAGACTGCCAGCTCAGCACAGTGCATTTCATGGGGGACTCTCCCATGGCCTACTTTAGAAAAACGTTAAATACACCCCACAAAGCCAAACATTATCACTGTAAAGAAGAATTTTAAAAAATATATACTGCCCATTACTACTCGAGAGCAGGCCTCGTTCCTGTGATCCTGTCAATAAGTGCTTAATTAAAACACTTGATTAGAATAATCGGTTCGGGCCTGCTAGGTTCCCAGCCTCCTGGAGATGTCTAAATTTACATAGAGACTGGCTGCCTTGGGGGTGCTTGGTTCAGCAATTCTAGGCTGGCAGGCCAGGCTTTGATTTTACTCTGAAAAGGCAGGCTTCATCACACTTGCTTTGTAGTGACAACCTCAACTTGATAACATGTTGATCCAACAAGAATCAGGTCACTCCACTTGGCAAACGGGTCTATTTTTTTCTCTTCAAATTAGAGTTTAACACAAACCGAGGAAATCCAGAAAAACACACGCAAGTTACTTTCATTTTTTTCCCTGCTTTCCTTAAAAGAAATGTCTGAACAAATGTGAAGAAAAACACGAGGTAAAATTGTATCTTAGAAGGGAATTTTCTAGGTATGGGTATCTTGCTGCCACTTCTTGTGAAGTTACCTTCATCTGCAGACCTTCACCACACATTAACGAATAGCTGCATGTGATTTTAGGTGCCAGACCTGAACATAAGTCCCACACCTGACTATAAACTCCTCAGATCGACCCCAGTTCCCACTTTCAAAATGAGGAGAGGATTCTGCCTTTGACGCACTGTTGAGCCATGCCCACTGCTCCCTCTGTCCACTGTCTTTTCTTTTATCTTGGCCTGCTCCCAGAACGAAGCTATTTCTCTCACGGGCTGAACAGCAAATCAGTTGAGGTGCTTTTGAAACGAAAGACTCTGAAAGAGAAAGCTAGGAAGGGGCTAATCCACACAGAGTTCTCTCTGTGGCAAAACCACCTGGGCCTTGCTGACAGCAGCTCACTTGCTTAACAGAGGAAGAAGAAGTCCCCTGGGAGCAAGAATGCTTCCCCCACACCACCCACCTCAGGTGTTGGCAGAGCAAAGGAGTCCACCTCTGGGAAGCTTTGAAGGGCAATTTAGCCCCCACCCATTCCACAAATACCCAGATCTGCCCCCACTTTCCTTCAGAGGAGTGAGATGCTTGCAGAACCTAGTTCATAAAATTCATTGCGTTCTAGCAGTTGGAACCAGAAGGGACTTGGTGAAGTCTGAGTGAGTTGTCCACATTCACAGAAGTGGTTCAAGCCAGGGCAAGCAGAGATTTCCTATCAACAAGTACAGTCTCCTCAAAACACTCCCCAGAAAGATACTGGGGACACTCCTTACCACCCCATCCCCTCTAGGCACTCAGTCTTTCCAAAGCTGCCATCATTTAGAGACAGGACATTCTATGTAAAGAATTATTTAATCCATTATGTAAAGAAGCCCCAGACCCACTAACGGCATGAGCCTTGAGTTCTCCTCTGCCTGCCAACATTTCTAGCTCCTCAGTCCCCCTCATCTCAGATCAGAAAATCTGCCATGCAGTGTTTATGATGTCATAATTTCTGAAAAGATTTCTAAAAGAAAGACCATTGATTTGCATGTGTCAGGCTATTTATCCAGGTTTTCTATAAATTATTCTTCGGGCTTTGGTCATCCTACCAAACCAATGACAAAATAAAAATTAGCTGTAAATCCTTATTACCCAGTTTCACTACAGAGTTAAGCAAAAGTACCAGAGAGATACTGATTAGCCTTTTGAGTTTTCTGCCTTCTAATTTAAGACACATAATAAATATCCTCTCTTGCTGGAGTTCTCATTTGCTCTTTACCACCTCTGCAAGCAATGGTCTCTTGATGTTAGTTAATTACTAATAACTTTTAGGTAAATTGAGTAAACCTTTTCATTTATGACTTGACTTAAAACTCTGTCATGGAGGAATACAGAATTCCTTGCATCCTGTGTATAGAGAATTTCCTATAAACTGATTCTAAGCCTGTAGTAACATCATTATTCAGTTTAGAGTTAATGGGTTCCACAAAGCAAATTTAATAAATCCTTCTGGGACCCAAGCTGAGGAAAATTAAAATGAGAAGCATAAATTGTGACTTCTAGGGCAAGACAGTGGTCTGTCTTCCTGTTTATAGGGTGAATTGTGAGCTGGGCTCTCACCACAGGCATTCAGCCTGTATTTAGGAAGGGAAATCGCCTTCTATTACATGTGTTTAGAGATTTCCTGAATTCCACCCGCAATGGCTATTTCTGTACAGCATAACTCACAGATAGAACTGACAGGATTTACAAGTGGTCCACTAGGTCAAAACAATTTTTTTTTTTAATTTTCGCAAGTTAACTTTATCTGTGGGGTGTGAGGACAGCATAAATAACCAAGGAGTTAAAGTGACAAGTTCTTTCTGTGACTGAAAAGATAAAAAAGGAACCACTCAGTGGAAGCCTGCGAGGAAGCACACCAAAAGCTGTTCCACCTGAAGTTCGTAGCACATGAGTGATTAATGACCATGTAAGTGAAGAAACAGCCCTATTCCAAATTTTCCTCCAAAATTATCGAGAGATTCTTCCCAAGGACTCCTGTCTCTACACCTATACCCTTTCTCTCTCTGTATGTCTCTCTCCTCTCTCTCTCTCTCTCTCTCTCTCTCTCTCTCTCTCTCTCTCTCCCTCTCCCTATCTAACTGGATTTATTCTGGTGGAAGCTGTCTTGGCAGAAACTGCTCAGGTTCTGTCTAACCATGTATATCTTTCTAAGGCTTAGTAGGAAAACCCTAGGGTTCCCTTGGTAGACCAGACTTCAAATATGACAAGAGACATCACAGCAAACTAGAGTCCCTCATCCCCAATTATTGACAAAACATTATAAACAAGCAGATTAAAAACTCTTCAGCTATGACATTATTTTCAAATTCAACCCTGTATCCAAAAAAAAAAAAAAGAAAAGAAAAGAAAAGCCCCCCTATAGAACATAGAGCAGATGCAGGGATGATGCAGAAGAGACATGGTTGGGACTGCAGCACTGAGGGAAGCGGCCCTGGGCAATGGCAGAGGAAAAGAGAATCGTGCCCTAGGTTTGCCCTCCAGGCTGCCCTCTGGCCTTGCCCTTTGATCTCCTGGAACCTGGCTTCTGTGGAAATGAAAAGCCACCCCAACAGCAGGTGGTACAGTGGGCAGGGCACTTCTTCCTTCTGAAATCCAAAGGAGGGTCCAGAACAGGGAGGACTTGGGGCCAGGGGTTGGTCCTCTGACATCCCTCCAGGATACGAGTGTCCCGGGCATTTTCGGAAAGGGCTCTAGCGCCCCCTGGTGATAAGCATCGTTGGAGAAGCAGCAGCGGCCTGACCAGAAAGCAAACAGAAAACACCTGCTCCAGACACGCCCTCCTCCTCTCCCTGGCTGAGCCCGTTCCAGTTATCCGCTATTTCCCCACCTTTGCTCTACCCACAGAGTTTCGCACAATAAAACGATTACTTATGCTTCATGCACCACCTCAAGCCCTAGTCCTTGCAAAAATCGCTCCTGTAAGATTTCCCTTCACGTCAAGCAGAAACTTTGTCAAACAACGTTCCTCCCGCTTGGCAGATCAAAATAAGGCCCTTCCTCTCAGGAATTGTCCGTGAGCTATTGCAGTTTTGTAGCCCCAGAAAACAGTGATTCCTGAACTATCACATTGTTTCCCTTTTACTTTTCATGTTTGAACAGCCCTGTCACTCGGAAGAATTTCCCAAAAGGACAGATCATTTAAATTCAGAGTGGCATTTTATTTCGAGGGAGCCAGGCTCTCACGGTAAGCACTGGAGTGACAGCCTGGAAGAGTGAATTCCCTCCTGATTCAAAGGGCGGCTGAGGCCTGAGCAGGACCTGCCCCGACTCTGCTTGTCCTCCAGTGGCAGAGACATTTGTCTCTCTCAACCCAAGTTTTCACAGGAATGAGAAAGAAAACCAGAGCTGGCACGTTAAAACCAAAATATCACTTTAGATAAAGTCCAAGTTGGAGAATGTAGGTTCATGTGCCAGATTCGGTAGACAGATGCCAGATTCGGTAGACAGATTCTCCCACTTCACTGGCCGCCCTGCTGGGGCATCAAGGCCCCAGACTCCCCATGAGCCAAAGCGCCTGGTTCATTCTTCCCAACTCACCAGTGAGGGTTAGCTCCTCTTCTGCCCCACGGGGGCTGGAATGCCGGAGAGAGGCCAGGCATGAGATCTCACAGGCACACACACGCATGCACACACCCGTGTGTGCACACATATATCCTCAGAGTCTCCAGGGAGACAGTGGGACCTAGAATATTACACTCAGGACCCTCAGGTTTCCCCGATGCTGCCACCAGTGACCTCGACCAAGTGGCTTTGTCCCTCAGGCCTCTGCCCAGCACCTCTTTCCTGCTCTGACGCCACTGGGTGTGTTTAGTAGCTGATTGGGAAACTTGTCCTAAAACACAAGTTCTCTCCCAGTGAGCAGACCCCAGACCTCGCAACGACAAGGCTCACTTCAAAAAACCTGTACCAGCCTTGCTCCCAAACCCCGTCACCCCATCGCCATCAAACTGAGACAGAATCTCTGCAGGGAAGGGCAGAGCAGGGGGCTCTGGACTCCTCAAAGCAATCACTGCCCAATTACTCTGCCACTTGTTGGGATGGGGATGCAGACTTGCCTTACTCTTATAAATCAAAGGAAAACAGGGCCAGCCTTGCCACACTCAGGGCTCTTTCTGCGGCCTCTGCCAATTAGTGCTCTAGTTAATCAAACTAAGCAATTCCCAGGAGAGGCAGTGAGCTGGGAGAAGCCGGGAGTAGTGAGAACTACTCGTTAGTCCCCACTCGGCCTAAGTGAGGCAACCACCTGCTGCCTCTGCACCTCAGTTTTCTTCATCTTTAAGGTGAGCCCAAACCTCTGCCCGGAGCCACCCCTTCCCATCCTCCATGCCCATAAGGTGCAGGTGTGTGTGTGTGTCACACAGGGAGATAGAGAAGGAAAAAATAGAAAAAAGAGCTTATAGATATCATCTAGACTTTTTTCAATATCTCGCTGCCCAAAGAGGTAGTCACTAAACAAAGCTTAGTAGGGCCCCCTAGAAAAAAGGAAATATCCCCTTGGGCTTCCTGAGGTGAGGTGTCCAGGGATGGAAACGGGGTGACACGTGGCAGCCCTGGGGCCCCCTCCTCATGGAATCCAGCTCCTTCCTCCCTGCTTCCTCCTGACAGTGCCTATGCTGAGGGGCCTGCCCAGCTGGGAAGTCCCTCTGTGATGTTCAGGGTAACCAGACAACAGAGGAACGTGGCCAGGGGAATCCTAGGAGCTTTCCTGACTGGGGTTTAGGGGTCGCTCTCCACAGAAAAGAGGGAGACCCTGCAGAGGGCCTGGGCCAGAGGAGCCTTTGAGGACCTTCGTTCCGGTGTTTGCAACAGCATTTTAATTGTGCGTCTTTCATGCCAGTTAGAGCTCATGAAACTCAAACAGACCAGTTGCTGGGATTGAGGTGGAGGAGAGTGAGGAGTCAGGCTGCCCTACATGTGACAGACACTGGAGAAAGTCCCGGGAAAGAAAAACCCATCTCTTCTAGGATTTTACATCTGCCTGAGAGGCAGACACGAGTTCTTCCTAAACAGAGCTATGACTGCTGCGAGCAGACTAAGAAACGCCAGTCCTAGCAGAGAAGTCAGGCAGGCTTCCTGGAGGAGGTGAGACTGGGCTAGGACTGGAGAGTCAGCAGCAGTGGCCAGAGGAGGCCATGCAGAGTAGCGAGGCAGCAGGGGTCAAGGTACCTGCTCCAGAGCCAGGCCACCTGGGTGTCCTGGCTCTGCCACTTGATCGAGTTGCCTCATTTCACATCTCTGTGGCTCAGTTTCCCTTTTTTGTAAATTAAAGATTATGACTCCATGGGGGCTGTTATGAGGATCAGTGAATTATCAGATATCAACAGATTGGAAAAGCGCCCACCAAGTTCAGCGCTTGCTCAGTGTACGACCCTGGGATGTAGTCCCGGCCACAATGCGGCCCATGCCTTCTGGAGCCAAATCTCCCTAAGCACTACTGTCCCCAGCTTTCTGGCCCCAAGGCAGCGTAGGTCAGTATCTCAGTCGTGTGCACTGCACGTGTGGGCCTGAGGCAGCAGCCTGGGTGGGGCAGCGCTGCCATGGCAAGTCCAGGTCCAGCAGTGTCCCGTGGCCTAGCCCAGTTCCTCGGCCCTCACGCCACAGGCAGACAGTGCTGGCCCCGGGGATTGTCCGTGATTAGAAAAGCCCAGCCACATCTGTGAACCAAACACTTTATGAAATCCTAAGTAGCTGCTGCTCTGCGAAGCATCCAGAATGCCTCCGGAAACTTGGCCCTCATTTCAAAAATAAACTTTATATTTTAAAACGTCAGCCGTCTGTGTTATAGAAAGAAACGGTCTAAATTATTGAAGCACTAATTAACAGCTCAAAGAGAAGCAGTAGCAGGTGACGGGCTCCTGTGGTGCCCACTGGCAGAGACATCGGGCTGAAGGGCACAGCTCCACGTGAGACATGAACCTGGAGTTCCTATCGGCCTCCAACGCATGCTGAGGCCCATGAGCTTCTTCTAACTGGGGGGTCCTTCTCCCTCCCCCTCCTGACGGCTCCCTCCCCTCCCTCCCTTGGCTATCCCTGTTAGGAAGAGAGCAAAAGCTGACTTTGTTGTTTCCACAGAAATTGCATAGTGTGGCATCCTTTTTTTAATTTTTTAAAGTTAGTAGATAAAAATGTTATATTTCTCTAATATTGGGCAATAAGGTGCATGGTGCTGCCTTCTAGAAACTTCTGAGGGCAGGACTCACCTAAGGGCAGGACTCCCTACCTGCCACCCTACCTGATCACAGGCCCCAGTGGGCTCCCTATGGCCCTGCTCATAGCCCTGGGCTGGAATCCCAACTTGTCAGGAGGGAGCCAGGAAGAAGGAGGTGTCCTCCACAAAGATAAGGAGGCCTCAGGGCCACCATGTGCCACCCCATCTACATCCCTGGGCACCTCACCCCAAGAAGCCAGAGGGGACCCTGAAGAGGCCTGGAGCCTGAGGAACTTTTAAGAACGCTTGTCTCATGGTTTGCAATGGCTTTTAGTTGTGGGTCTTATGCCAATTCCATTCTTTCATCCTCAGGGACCAGGTGCTGGGTGGGGCAAGGGGCGGTGCAGAGACCCAGCTCCAGACAGCCACGTCCATCCAGGCTGGGGCTTCGATACAAAGGTGCAACCGACACTCAGAAGACAAACTAAACTACTTAAGCAGGCATTGAGGGGAGCTTCAATTTATTCTTCCATCTGGGGTTGGAATCCTTGAAAGAAAAATCCCCACTCCCCGTTTTGATGAAAGCGAGGGACTGACCACCAAGCCCACAGCCCCTTGGGGCCAGCTCTCACCTCAGATTGGCACCACACCTACAGTCCCTTAAGGGCCAGATTTCCTGCTCTCATCACCTTTACACCTACACCGGTCACCTCTGTTCCTACACAATTGAACTCTTCCTTCTGCTTAACGTCCAAACCATCAAGGCCATCGCTTTCCCAAGGTCCCCTCCTTCTCACAGCACTGATTTCCTCCATCACTCCTTCTTCTGCCCTCCTCTGCTCTGGCATCTGGCCCTTATCCCCATCTGCTGCCTGTCTGGGGGTCCTCCCCCATCTGCTGCTGTCCCCATTGTGGGCTTTCCCAGGATCTGTCCTTGGTTTCCCTGGACTTATGGCCTCTCTCCCAAGGAAGGGTCGTACATGGTGGGGACACCATCCCTTTTCACCTATTTCCCCACACTTCACCCTTCCAGTGGGGTTGGCCTTGGATCTCTATTAGACCTCTCTAGAGAGAGGAATCTTCTCAAGATCTCTGTGGTACCTGCAAGGGAGAGCATCCTGGCTCTGCCCTTGCCTGCTGTGGGCAGTGGCCATGCTCCAGAATCCTGCTACGCCTGTATCCTCGTCGTACACTGTGGATAATAATCATAATCACAAACATCTGTAGTGCTTATTGTGTGCTGGACAGCATTCAACTCATTCTCACAAAAATCTCTACATGATGGATATATTATTGATTATCTCCTTCTTTGAGCTGCAGAATCTGAGGCTGAGGAAGTTAAAAAAAAAAAAAAAACTTGTCTGAGGTCACACAGCTCACACATATCAAAAGTAGAATTTGAACCCAAGCACCTCTGACTCCAAATCTAACTCTAAAGTGTCTCTTATGTTTCATATGAAAGTTAAATAAGACTCGATATTAAATATTTAAAAAACATCTGTTATGGGAGAACAGGCTAGACACCAGGCTCTAAGTCCCTCTGCTCCTCATGAAACCAACCATTTTCCATGATTCAGCTCAAATATCATTACCTCCAGTCACTCTTTAGGGCCCCACTGTGTTCTGCATGTATTTCTACAGTAGCTACAATTCCCTGAGAGCCTACTAGATGGTGTGAGCTGTGCGTGTTAATTTATAGACAGTGTCTCTAATCCAACAATATTGACCCTGAAAAGTAGATTTGATCATCTTTCCATTTTATAGATGAGGAAACTGAAGCTGCAGATCTTTAGTGAGAAGCTGGGCCAGGACTTGAATTCAGGTGCGTGAGGCTTTTCTCCTCATTTCCATGGAGACAATATTGCGTATGGGTTTCCTTGTCATACCCCCAGAGCTGGATTCTGTGGGATCACTCATATTTGTATCATTAGCCCCCAGCGTGTTACCAGGCAGGTAACAGGACTTGATATCTGTTAGGCGAATAAGTGAATGAGTGATAAAAAATGAACTACCTAATTAACCAATGTGCCCTTCTGTCCAAGGGCACCCTGAGGTTTCCTCAGTGGGAACTGTTCCTACTGGCCCAGGAGAACAGGGCAAGAACCACCCCCAAAGAGCTCTGGAACTGCTCTTTATCCAGACTCTGATGCCTCACTCGTCAAGCACCATTTTCTGATGCCCTCGGGTCCAAGACTCATGTTTGCAGACTCACCATTCCACACTCACCTACAAGAGTGTCCCTTCTCTGAGTGCTGTCTCTGACAGAGCCTGCCCTTGATCACGGAAGGAGGGGCTGGCTCTGCTGTCCCTCAGCCCTGAAGACCAGGTGGGTACAGAGCAGCTGCAGGCACAGACCATCCAGCCCAGAGGGGATGCAGGCCCTTCTCCCAGGCCCTGGGGCTCCCTGGAATGAGCCCCACACTGATTAACAATCCTCCCTCGACCCCCAACCCTGGGCCTTTCCCTCTGCCCTAACAGACTGTTGAGGGGAGCCGCTCCTTCAAACTGCTCCTCTTCCTCCTGAGATCCATTTTGGGGAAACGGCGCCACAGTCTTGCCATGCAGGCCTATGTTCTCAGTGTCACCTTGTCCCCATATCCAAATGAGTTACCAGGTCCTACAGATTCCTTCGAAATGGCTCTCTTGGCCACTCAGGCCTGGGCGCCCTCCATTCTGCACCCTCTGCGGAGCCCTGCGCTCCAGCCGCGCTGACTGCCAGGTTTCTTCCTCACAAGGCCTCCCTCTTCCCCGCCTTTACCTTAGCATTCCTGACCCTCAGGATCGCGCACAACTCAGCAGCTGGCATTGGGTTTCCCAACGGGTCCCAAATCCCCTAATTCACTCCATGCCTGACCTCAGCCCCGCCCCCCCCAACCCAGGAGGGAAAATAAAGAGTTTAAAACAGAACAAATCAAAGAGCAGGGGCTGATGCCAAGTGTGGCTCAGCAGGAACCACCAGGAGGCCCAGCTCCCTCCTGCTGGAACCGCCCCCAGGCAGGCGGTGTGCTCCCCTCCGTGCCTCCTCCGGCTGTTCCAATCCTGCCAGACTTGCATCCAGCTGGTAGAGATGATGTTCAGACTGCAGGCGGCTGGCAGGGCTCAGGGAGCCCCGACGGCGGAGCAGGCGTGGGTTTAGAAGCAGCCCCTGCCGGGCTCCCTGGACGCCCCTGTAGGGCTCCTGGCCACTGCTTGGACCTTCCTTGAGTGCAGGTCAGAGCAGGTTAGAGCAGGCCTCGCGGGCCCTTGGTAAGCCAAGGACCCAAAGAAATTGTGGAGTGGGGAGGCAGCAAGCAGAGGTGGGGGCTAGGAGAGCCAGAGAAAATGCAGGGTGCTCAGTTAAAACCGAATTTCAGATCAACAACAAATAATTTGTCAGTATGAGTGTGTCCCATGTAATAGCTGCTATAGGCTTATACTAAAAAAGTTTTTATTTGTTGTTGATCTGAAATTCAGATTTCACTGGCATCCTGTTTTGGTGTGTGTGTGTGTGTGTGTGTGTGTGTGTGTGTGTGTGTGTGTGCGCGCGCGCTGAATGTGACAACCCTACGTCAGGACAGGACCTGATGGCATCTATTCCTCAGACCCCTGCTTGCCCCTCTGGTGCAGTGGCGTGAAAAAGAAATGGCCAGGAAGATGTGCTTTTCCCAGGGCTGGCAGAACAAGGTACCATGAACAGGGTGGGTTAAACGACAGAAATGCATCATCTTACAGTTCCGGAGGCTAGAATTCTGAAACCAAGGAAACCACGGTGGTGGCAGAACCACACTGTCTCTGCAGGCTCCAAGGCAGGGGTCTCTTCCACCTCTTCCAGCCTCTGGTGGGCTCCGGATCCTCGGTGTCCTCTGGTCGGTGGCAGCATTGTTCCAGTCTCTGCCTCCCTCACTACATGGCGTCCTCCCTGGGGTCTCTGGGTTTCTGTTTTCTCCGCTTATACCCTAATCCAGTACGGGCATCATCGTAACTTGATTACATCTCCAAAGACCCTATTTCTATATAAGGTTACATTTTGAGCTTCCTGATGGACATGAATTCAATCCAGTAGTGAATTCACTCTGCATTCACTCACTTCTACCTCACCCAAAATGTTCAGATCCAGAGAACCATAAAATCTGCCTGAGAAAGAAACATTCCATATCTGCCCACAAAGTTCACGAGGCCAAACCCACAGGACGCCAGGGCAGCAGGAGCTGACCCCCGGGACACCTCGGCCTGAGCATGGAGGCTGAAACTGTTTTCTCCTCTTCCTGCCAAGAGCCTAGCAGTAAGGGCACCCTGCTGAGGCCCCAGAAACAAGCCCAATGCCACCAATGCCACCACAAGAAAACCCTGGATGCAGGGCGTGTGTGCCTGGGGCCCACTGGTCCAGTTGCCTCTGAAGTAGTGTGCAAGGCTGAGGCTGAGCTCCTGCAGAGGAAGAGGAAGCATCTTCAAAGGCAGCAACTGCATCTGGCCTGATCAAAGACTGTGGCCTGAGTGAGGTCCCTGGCTTAGCCCCGGTTCCACTCCCACCAGGGGCCTCTGGCCTGGCCAGTGAAGTGTGGGGGGCTGGTGAAAGAAGGGGGTTCAGATAAGGGACTGAGTCTCCTGGGCTGTTCCCTAAGAGGGGCAGATTAGTTAGAAGCTGCTGCTCCCCTGGGAAGTCCCCAGAGCCCCGGGCCCACCCACATAGTACCACAATGGGAGCTTCAGCCCCAGGGTCTGCAGTTCTGGGTCTGGACTCTGTTGTGAAAATGCACAATGCTGCCAGGTGACAAACAGGCCTGGGGGGCTTTACTTATTATCTGGAGGCTTTCTAGATGGAGAAGGCGTCATATCAGATACCTAGTATCAATCATTAATTAATGGAGCCTGTGGTCTGAGTCACCATAATAAGTAGTACAGAGGAGAGGGTAGTCTGTGACTTATTGCGTTAAATCCACCACCTCTAACCACCACACACACACACACACACACACACACACACACACACACTGTGGACAGCTCTTTCTCAGAGCCCTGTCTGCTTCCCTCTCCTTGGCGTGTGTCCCTTGTGCCACAGGGAAAGCCTGATACAGCAGCTGGGCTGGGCATCACCTTCTGGAGAGGAAGGAGACGGCATCCTTTTTGTCCTGAGCCTCTGACAGCCTCTCTTAGAGGTAGTTATGCTGGGGCTATCTCCTTATCCGCTGGGTCCCCACAGGATACTTGATTTTCTGGGCCTGGGGCAGCTTCTTTCTATTCAGGTAAAGGCTCAAAACGTCCTTCCTCCTTTCTTCCCAGCCTGAGACAGTCACCCTTCATACCTGTGGGATTCTTCAGAGAAGCAAGAATTCAAAGGCTTAAATCCTCCATTATGTGGCTGCTGCAAATGGCTTCGTCTCACATCGAGAGATTCAAAGAGGTGGGTCTTTGAAGCGCTTAAGATGCTCTGATCTTTCCAGGTTCTATTGAGTATTCCAGGGCCTTACGTGTTTTCCGGCCTCAAGAGTCTACTGCGCCACGATTTGTGTATCTTTTGTAAAGTGTCATAATGTGAACATGATAGGCCCTGACACAATTAACAGCATATTTTCATATAAAGAGGAGTGACTAGTTTCTGAGTAATCTACTTGCACACTTCCCCCGGGGGCCACATCTTCAGTCAGGATGCCTTGTTCAGGAATAGACCATCTTCCTCTGATGGTGAAGTGACAACTCAGCCTCCCCAGAGGGAGTGCCAAGCACAGAGAGACCCTTGCACAGGAAAGAAAGCCAGAAAGAACAGCGCAACAAAGGAAACTGGCATCTCCTGATATCAGGGAGGCCCCAAATAACAGAAACCCAGGCAGAATCCTTGTCACAGACAAATATGGGAGGGGGAGGGAAGGGGAGATGGAAAGAGCAGCAAGAAAGCTCCAGGGTGGGTCACGCAGTGACTCCTTCACTCCTCTGCACGAGGCCTTCCTCTTTATCCATGACGAGCCAGCCAAGAGAGCAAAATGTAGCTGAAGCCTGAGTTTACAAAGCCTGAGACAGAAGAGGATTTATTGTTTTAATCAAATAAAGCTTACAGTCAACTTCATCTGACACATATATAATGATAGGCAGAATCATTACTGTGCTGTTGGCACTTAGGCCTAAATGGTAATCAATTTGCCTAAATGACTGCAATTAGTATGCCTTTTCCACAGCACACTGAGCATTTCCGGGTCCATTGAAGGAAACCCGGTCCAGCAGCGCTGAGGCCCTTCCCCAGACCCGGGAGGCCCAGTGCGTCCTGGTCTTGGGCAGAGGGTTCCCCCAGGACTAAAACTAAAAGCTATTAACTCTCCTTTTTTGCTTCTCTTTAGGATATCTCTTAACAGTAACTGAGAAAGAAGATGTCATTTAATGGAAGGACATCTGTGTACCAGTCAAAACCTCCATTGCCTTCAGTGAATTCATTTAATCGGATTGCTTGCCTAGCACATAGCACCAAGCCAAGAATGGCTGAATGGCCACCATCGCCAGCCTTCCCCAGTGCCACTTACTTGTTAGTACAAACATAGAGGAATTCCAGATGGTGTGCCACAGAAAATATGTGATGTACAGTATTTTCGATCTGGCCTTTAAAAAATCTATTGTCTCTTTTTAATCTATTATATCCACAAGGAGAGAGTCCCGTGCCTTATCAAAATTTCAAAGTAAAGTTGATTTTAGATCTGAGATCGTCTGCTCTCGGAAGCTAAACAGGGTCGGGCCTGGTTAGTACTTGGATGGGAGACCACTTAGAAAGACTAGGTGCTGTAGGCATAAAACATAAAAAAATAAGGGATTGTAAGCTGACAAGGTCCTTGCAATTTGTGAGGTCAACCAAGGGTTGCATCCCCTAAAAATAAATAAATTAAAAATAAAAATAAAAAAATAAATTTAAAAAAAACAACAACATGAGGCTCTAGTCAGGAAAACAGTTATTTCAATAGAGGGAATTAGGCATGTGAGTAATGGAGCGCTGAAAGGAAAAAGTGTTGGAGGATGAGGGTGAAGGACATCAAAGTAAAAAAGATAATAATAAGAAGAAGCAGTAGTGCTAGGGGAATAATGGGAAGGGCTGGCTTTATCCAAAGTTAGATTCTTGGAGAAGGGCCTCATCCCACGGAACTGGGACACAGACCCTGGAGCTGGGGGTGATGCTGGCTGCTGCTGCCCGGTGCCTCTGAGGGGGTGTCCTGACGCTGGTTGTGGGATGTGATGACGGAAGCTGGCAGCTGGAACAAACATGCCGCCAGGACAGGACATGGTGCCACTGCTGAAGCAACGATGACAGAAACATTACACGCATAAGAACCAGGAAGTCCCCTCTCCCTCCCCCTTACCCTCTCCTGCCTCCCAGTGGGCCCTTTTAGCCGAACTAACAGTAGTCAGCCTGCAGAAGAGGAATGCATTTGCAGAGTTCTGGCCCCAACAGCAGAGAGCTGAGGATGGGAAAATGGGTTTGGGGCCAGAGAGGTAAATGTCCAGAGCATCCACTGTGTTTACATCAGCTCCCGATTCTAACATTTGGCATCACCTACCAGAGAGCTGAGTGTTTCCTTCTGCCAAAAGTTTGTAAAAACACCAAAACATATAGGGTGATGTCATTACAAAATCCTGTCGTCCGTAGATGTCCTCTGTGAGCGCCCTACTCACTCAAGTGTGAGTAATGGGGCCACGGACACTTTGAAAGGACAGGAAACTGCTGTGTCTCTAGAGACAAGGTTCCCTCTGCATGCTGCTGGTGATACCTGGAGATGCCTGCACCATTAATCCCTCAGGCACTGCCAGCTGGTTCTACAAATGCCCTGGATCCCCAGGGCACCACCACTGCCTTCTTTTTCTTCTATTGGTTCATTTTATGGGAGCACAATAAACATCACCCCCAGAACCCTGAGGCAGAAACTGGGCCAGCGCTCCCCCTAGTGGTGGTCAGCAAAACTCCTAAAATCCCCTTCTTTCTTGGAGAAATAGAGTTCCTGGCCAACATTTACTCAGCGCTTAACCATGCCAGATATAAACTCTTAATTTTCCTTACTTCATTTAATCCTCACAACAGCCCTGTAAAAAAGGTGTTCTTATCATTCCCAATTTACAGATGAAGACACTGAGTCTTGAACGAAGCTAAAGACACATGGATCTTCCTACTTGGGGAAATAAGTAAATGGCTCAGCTATGCTGCTCCAGTCAGTGACTTTAGTGCTGTGTCGCTTGCATCATCTGAATCCTTCAGCTCCATTGGTAAAGAAGTGACACTATTGCAAACTTGACTCTCGATCCCCAAGTGCCCAGATCTGGGTTCCTAGGCTACCGGTCCTTAAAACCTTAACCACTCATCTGAAAAATAACTGTACTTTCCCCCCTACAAATGCCTTTATTCTACTCAGACCCCCAAATTTCTCTCCTCCCCAAAAGCAAAATTCTCAGAATACTTAATTTAGAAAATTCTCTGGTTGGAGAGAATTAAACCTATGTGTGAAGGAGCCTCGCATTCCTGGATTAAATGTTTGTTCCTTTAGAACACTTTGTTCATTAAAGTAAGAAGCAAACAAAACAAAGGAAGGAGACAGGGAGAAAAAGAGGTGAGATTTTTTAGTGCTTTCTGTTTCCCCATCTCACTTGCCTAGTTTGCCAGGAAGTAGATGGCGAAGCACACAGAATGGCTGCAAACATTCCTCTCTGCCCCAAGCCATATCTCCAATCAGAAACAGGCTGCTCAACAGACAACTGCATCTTCCCAGACACCTCACACACCAGGTACACTATAGCCCAAGGATCAAGGAGATCTCTTCCGAGGACAGTGCCTGCTGATGTGGCTCTAGCTAAACTTATTCTGCAAGAAATTTCTGCCGGTTCTGGAAAACTCCCTCTTGGATTCAGAGATTCCATCCTGGATAGCGGGAATACCCCCTCAGGATACCCTCAGTGACAAGGAACTCTCAACCTCATGAGGTATCCTAGTGCAGTGCTGGCCAGCTCCCAGGGTTAGAAATATCTGGCTTATACTGGCTCACAGCATACCCGTATCCTCCAACCTCTGGTCCTCTTTTGGCAGTCTGGGTCCCCCAAGGAATAAGTCTAATCTCCCTTCCACAAGTGTCTGGGTTATCCTGGCTGCCCACTACCACCCACAGCAGCCATCACCCCCATCAAGTCTGTTCTCATCCAGACAATCTTTTCTGGATACCTACTCATTTAAAAGGATCATCAATCTTTTTAAACTTGGCCTCGTGACCTAAATGTGGTGGGGCCATTCCAGCTCTGAAAACCACACTTAGAGTGAAACACAAGTCATCAACAGTGGATGGGTAGAGCCAGGAGCCCTGTGGCATTCCACAAGAGACCCCTCTGATCCATTAGGCAATGCTCATTATTTATCCACCCAGGTAACTGTCTATGTAAATGTGCCATCTTTCAGTTTCCTTTCTCCATTTTGTACATAAGAATTGGTCAAAGGCCTTGTTGAAATCTAGCTTTTCATTCACTCTTTCACACATTAGTCATTCAACAAATACTTATTGAGCTCTTACTATGTGCTGGGTCCTATTCTAAGTACTGGAGATACTGGATTGAACAAGATGGGATGTGTTCCTTCTCTTATGGAGTTTAAATTGATCGGGTGGGGTGAAAGGGGAAGCGAGGCAACAGTCAACCAACAAGTAAATAATTTAATGAAATAACTTCTGTCAGGGGCTTAAAGAAAATTAAGTGACCAGGATTGTAGCAGGGTCAAGTAAGGAAATAAGAGATGAATAGGAAGCTCTAGTGCTGGTTCGGATGTGTGGTGCCTGTCACATGCCTGTCATCTAGCAGGCTGAGACTCCTAAAACTATGCAGGGTCATCTGGCACGGTTTGTCCATGGCAACTTCATGCTGATCTCCACCACATCCTTTCCTGATGATCGCAAACCTGGCTTGGTGTGTTCTGGTAGCTGACTGGAACCACATGATAATAGCTGTCTGTCTCTCTTTCCTCTTGTTCTTACTACTAGAGAGAACTGGTTTCCGGTCCCCATAGTCCCCCCGAGCCCACCAGTAGCCAAATGTTCTTCCAGGCTCCCTCAGGGCTCCAGATGGTGTCACACCCCACTAGTATTTTTGCTTTTGCCTCAGGCTTCAATGTGGCTTGATAGGGCCTTTATTTAAAATTGTGGTAAAACGTACAAGATATTTACTGTTACTGAGTATGGTTCAGTGGCACGATGCACGTTCGCACGGCGAACTCCAGCACTGCTTTGTCCTCTCCGGTCATGGGCCCCTCCTGTTTTTGAAATCCACCTCCTCAAGCCAGGATCGCCCTTCTTGCTGACGACCAGGACCAGGACCCCTCAGAGCCGATGCGCGCTTTCTCTCATTTTCTATCCCCCACTTGACTCTGTATTGGTCAGAAACGGCGTAGTGGTCCCCTTGTCTGTTCTGCTAGCCTCCGAGAAGGGACAGATCAGCCGGAGCCTCTGCTTCTGCCGAGTGAAAGGCACAGCAGCTGTCTGCACAGATGGAGTCCCCGGTGGCCCTGCGCCAGGTCCGCACCGCGCATTCGCAGTGCTCCATCCTGTCTAGCGGTGACGGAAACAGGCCCACCTGAGGCCCAGATATTGGAGGCCCGATATGGAAAGGTCAGGCCACGGCTTCAGGCAGTTACTGAGCAGTCTTTTTAAAACACACACGTGCATGCACACACACATATACACGTGCTTAAAAAAAAAAAAGAAGAAGGAAAGTGTTCTGGATAGTTGACTTGTTCCTCTGATTAAAAATAAGAACAGGCCCCTTTTTTTCATCCTCCAAAGTGGCCACTTTGGGGACCCACCATCAAGTGATTAGTGAGACAATTACGATGGTGACCAAACGCAACAAAATAGGCGCTTGAGCTTAAGTGTACGGCGAGTTTTCCCCTTACTTGGCTATTTATCGATTCAGTGTCCCTTCCTTTCTACCTTAATGATTCATGGTTTAAACCTGTCTGCATGATTTATAGAGAGGCTCCGAGACACCTATTATTCAGCTCTTGCTCTCAGACAAACACCCCAGGGACCAAGTCGTGGGCCTCTTTCCCCATCGCTGCCACGGTCCCAGAAGAAACGCAAACAGCCTCCTACACAGGAAAAGAGGAGTGAGGGGAAAGAGAAACTCTCCAGGGACCAGAAGCAGGATGCTATTTGGAGGTGAGCACAGAGCTGAAGCTCAGCCAGGGCCCCCTCACTGCCGCCCAGTGGAGGATCTGCTCGTCCTAGCAAGTTCTTCCCCTCACAGAGCTTGTCTCACTCTTGCGACAACGTGGAGACACTTACAGCCACCACTCCAGACTGTCTTGGGGGGGATGATATTAATAACAGTGATTGTGGGCCTTTTTCTCTATGCACTTATTACCAGCGCTATATGAGTGCTTATTATTAATAATAATAATTTAGTGCAGACTTTACTGCTTTTGTGTAACAGTGAGTACCTGGATTCTAATTATCTGTCTTATTTTAATATTTATGGAATTAATCAAACTTTTTAATGGAAAACCCCACAATGAAATTACCGAAAGCATGCTTCAGTGAAGACAGATGCGGCCTGCTGTGGGAAAAGACAGCTCAACTTTATTAACATTACTGGGACCCAGCAAGCAGGCTAGCCCCGAGTCAGGCAGGGCGGGCCCTGTGTGACCCAGGGAGCACCCCATCTGCAAGCTTCAGAAAAGGGAGTCTCCTCATCCAATCACTCCCTGTGCTAACAGGGTGGAGCTGACCTGCTCAAGGAGGCCAAACTATCCATTCCACTGGCTCCACTGGCCAGGCAGGTGCTGGAGGGTGCTCCTGGCTGGACCGAGTCCCCCACAATAGACAGACTGCAAAGACAGATTCAAGTTCTGTCTGAAGATGCTAGAAGATGCTTCCTCTAGGCTCCAGGCCTCAGCCAACTTACACTTACTGGTGCCTTGGGGCTGCATCATTGTCGGCAAGGTCAGAAATGCCGTCATCAGCATTATCTCAAACCTGGAGGATCAGCAACCTAGGCTGAGGTGGCACTTTTATGGTCACCTAAGACCCTGCTGAGATTCTGCAGATCCCGGAGCTTCGGCAACAGTGAGGGGGGTGACAGGTGCTTCTGGTTAAATACACGGGCTGCCATTTACTAGAAGCTTACCCCTGGCAGGGCCTGTGGGACAGGCTTTTTTGTGTATTCTTGAATGTGGGTTTTGCAATACACAACAGTGTATCAGGCACCGTTATTATTTTCCTTTCACAGATGGAAACTGAGGTTAAATAGATTAAGCAGCTTGCCAAGGTGACAGGAAATGCCGAGATCTGAACTCAGGCTGTGGGAAGCCATGCTCCTGCAGGAACAGCTGCACTCTGTGGCTCTCCCCTGCTTCTCAGAGCCCCTTCTCAGCGAGTCCTCTGTCGGAGGTCTGGGACCCTTGGGCTGCCTTCCATCTTCCAAAGACTCGCTCTCCTGGAGTCAGAGGAGCACTTTTCCAACCCGAGTTTTACCTTACTCTGCACTCCTTGCCCCAAACACCTTCAGAAAGCAGCCACAGTGAAACAGGCACCTCAGGACCTTGATCAAGCCCACCATCCCACCCATATGTCAAGTCCCCTGGGACCCCAGTGGCAGTAATTTTTTATTAAGAGATGAGATGAGATGAGAACATCCACATGAAGCATCTAGATGATTCCACTGTGCAGCCAGGGTTCCCCAGAATTCCCAATTCTGGCTACTTACTAGGGAGCTTTAAAAAATATCTACACTGGGTCCAGTCCCCAGAGATTCTGTTTAATTGGTCTAGGGAGAGTCTGTGTCGATGCTCCGAGAACCGGCATATAGATTTTGAAGCTCTCTAGCTGATTTTAGTTTGTCACCTATGTGGAGATGTCCTGACTTAGAATGAAAACCCGCTGTCTGAGAAGAAATTGACCCTAATAAATGAGTACCCTTCCTGCAGCTGTGATGCTACTGTCTTGTATGTGAGCTCAAAGGTCACACTCTGAGAGGGGCTCTGCCTAATCCCCATCCCAGAGGCTCCCCAGCAATGGCAACCCTACCCCCACTCACTGCCACTGTACCCAGTTTTCTTATCCTCATAGCATATTTCACTGCACGGGGTTGAATAGTATCCTCCCAAAATCATGTCCCCCCAGAAACTGTGAACATGATCTTTTGGAAATAGGGTCTCTGCAGATGCAATCAAGTTAGGAGGATGACACAAGGGGTGAAGGTGGGCCCTCATCCAGTGGCTGGCGTCCTTACAAGGGGAGGGAAACTTGGACACAGAGACACACAGCGGGGAATGCCAAGTGCAAAGGAGGTAGAGGATGGATTGCTGCATCTGCACACCGAGGACCGCCAAGGATCGCTGGCACCTGGAGACGGGGCCTCCAGTCGAGGGACTGCTTCCCGGAATTTTCAGAGAGCTTGGCTCTGTCAGCACCTTGATTTCAGAAGTCTTGCCTCCAGGTCTGTGAGATGATCAATTTCAGTCGTTTCAGACCACCTGGTTTGTGGTGATTTGTTACTAATACAATCCCCACGTGAACCGATGGGGTTGTGCCAGCGTTCGCGGTCCCCTGCCTGGCTGCCCGCTGGCACATGCGCACCACGAGGGGAGGGGCCTCGTCCCTCTTTTCACTACTCAGGTTCAACACCTAAACCAGCACCCCACACGTAGTTGGCACTCAAAACTTTTGCTTAAATGGATAAATAAAAGGAGAAATAAAAGGCTTAATCCTGCCTCATAAGGCAGAAAGGTAAAGCTCTGTTCAGACTGTGTGGGGCGTAAAGGAAAAAATCTTTAATTTAGCCCTTGTCGCAAGCAGATCACTGTTCTAAACGCTTTGCACAGATGCTTTTATTTAACCTCCGAATGAGACTGTGAAGTAGATGCTGTGATTATCCTCATTTTATAATGAAGTAATTAAAGTTCAGAGGCGAGTGAGGTCAGCTGCTAGAGGGCGGATGTCACAGAAGTGAAAAAGTGAACTGTTACATCCAGGACCGAGTGATGAAAAAACCCCATGTTTTCCAAGGAGGGGCTTGGCCTTGCTCCTGCCCACTCAAGTGCGTCCAGGACGCACCCCCAGAGGCCAGGCTGAGCAAGCCAACCCCTCGTCAGGAAGGTCGCGAACCTCGGCCCTGACAGTCAAAGCTTCCTCCGAATTCCTCTTCTCACAACAGTTTTTCTCTATCTTCCTTCTAGTCACCCCTGGAATAAAAGCTAGAGAACTAATTTATCAGGGCTCTAGAGCCTTTAGAAAGATGGACAACTAAAGAGCACAAGTCCACGTAAGAAATGTGTATCCTGTTTCAGATGACTTCACGTTTCGGCTCTACCTAGAAAAGACTTTTTTTGGCTAATAGAGAAGTTGGGTAAAACTAGTTTGTATCCCAGGTAAGAAGGTGGCTGAAGTGCCGCTCTTGGAAAAGAGCGGGGAAGTCGTACCCCTTGGTGAAGCAGGTAAATCTGATTCTGGCTGATCCTTCAGCGGGGATGCTGGGAACCCAGAACTCATCTCGCCAAGCTCTGGAGCCCAAGTCAGTGGGTTGGGAAGTTGCCAACAAGGATGCGTTGTTTCTCCTTTACGATGACCATCGAACATGCCCCTACATCGAGTGTTCTGTGACTTATCCTCGCCATGCTTCTAAATTATCCTGACACTTTCTCCACTTTTCCTCTGCCGAAATTTAGTTTAATTAACTTTCTGTAACAAGTCAATTGTCCCCTGTTTGTTTCCTTTTCAAACTGTATTCGTCACCAGAGCCCCATTAGTCATGAGTGACAGTTACGAACTAAAATCAATATCCACACAACCATAGACATCGGAGACACTGAAGGCCAGTTTGGTCACCCAGCTCACACCAGGTCATGGCCCCCTGGTCACCACAATGCCTTGCTCCTTTCCCATCTCATCTTCCCCCTTTCCTCTCTCAAAGACTGCAACTGACCAGGGGTCGGTGACCAACCCCATCCAGTTCTCTAGTCCTTTAATCAGGTAAGGACTGAGAAAAGAAGAGGGGAAGAGAGAAAAGGGAGAGAAGAGAAACAGGTAAAATAAATGCAAGAATAGGCACACCTCTTCTAGCGAAGTCAAGGAATGCACATTCCTGTTCTGGGGAAATAAGAAAGAGAATGGATAGAGAACGGGTAAAGAAGATGTGGTGTGTATCTACAATGGAATACTATTGCATTAAGAAAGAAGGACAGCCTGCCACTTGCAACAACATGGGTAGACCTTGAGTGTGTTACACTAAGTGTGATAGTCAGACAGAGAAAGACAAATATGGCATGGTATAACTTCTATGTGCCATCTAAAAAAACCCAAAGCTGTAAAAACAGTGAGTAGAACAGTGGTTACCAGAGGCTGGGGAATGGGAGAATATGAAAGTTGTTGTTTAAGGGCACCAATTGTAACCAGAAATGAATAAGTTCTGCAGATTAGTGCACAGCCTACGTCCCTTTGTGTCCCTCCCTGCACGTCTGTGTTCAAATTTTCCCTTGTTATAAGGACACCGGTCGTATTAGATGAAGGCCCACTCTTAAAACCTTATCTTACTTTGACTAAGACCCTATTTTCAAATAAAGTCACATGCTGAGGGACTGGGAGTAAGGACCTCAACACACCTTTTTTAGGGGACACAACTCAACCCATTACAGGGAGTTTCCAGATCCTAACCACGGGCCTGTGAGGCCCTCCCTGGCCCCACCCATTACCTCTCCATCCTTTTTCAAAACCTTCTCCACTCATTCCGCACACTCCAGCCACTTGAACTTTTCTTAGTCCTTCGGCTTCTTATTTTCTAAACACCCAGCTTTTGTGCACACAAATAGCAGGCGACAAGACCTTCTGCTGAAGTTGAAGGAAGCCCTGGCACAGGAAATGTGAGTTCCAGTGTTTCCCAGCAACGCCCTCTGTATGAGTCTGGATTTGTTCCCGCTTGTTCAGATTATCGTCGATCTGGCCAGCAAGCAGGACTTACTATCATGGGGGTCTGTCCTACCCGCACAGAAACCCCATGGCCAGTTCCACGGCCTGGGGTGTCCACATGGCACACCCTTCCTTCTCTGACGGTTTGGTGGCCCTGTGACAGAGGTCTCCTGATTTTAAAAAAATGGAAGATTGATTAATTCACTGGGCACAGTCTGGTGCTAGAGGACACATAATGTGTGTTAACACAATTCAGTAGGGGCGGTGCAGCTGTGTATGTGTGAACTAACTCTAATCCACTCTCCAGGAAGGGTTGCCTGGCATTCTGAGTACTGAGATCGGGGTCCACTCTTCAGGGAGAGACTGAATTAAATCTGTACAACGAATTCCATTCATTTAGTATTGGGATCTCAAAAATTATTTTCCCTTGTAAAATTGCTAGTGCTGAAGCTATGAGGTTGCCTAGAAACATATCTTTTGCACTTGCACAATGGGAATATCCCCTTTTGGGGAGAGACTGAAATGGGGATTCCCACAGGTCTGGGTGCGCCTGCCCTCCACCCAGAAGACAGTCAACAGAGAATCTGTTGCCAGATTCATTCTGAAGGTTATTATTGATCCTGCCGTCAGAATATTCTTGTGTGTCCTGGAGTGAACCTTTCCTGAAGGGCAGTGAGCAGGGACTCTGCCTAGCCTGTAGGTCTGGGGGATGTATTTCTTTGGAGGCCTGCTAATAACTATTTGTCAGCAATCAGCTGGAGACTTGCTTTCCTTACAACACACCGCCTGGTGGGGGAATAGGTGGGCAGAAATATAATTCCCAGCAGGGGGGATGCTTGTGATGTTTTCTGGAGTGTGGACAAACTGGCTTAGGTCTGATCTTATCTCAACTATGAAGCAGTGAGCAAGGAAGAAAGTTTCCTGATCTCATGCCTCAGAGTCGAGGCACAGCTGGAAGTAATTATTCAAATAAGGTGTTCACTTTTTGCCAAAGCTCTAGCGTTTTGCTTGGAGACCTCACTGGAGGTCTAAAGGCCAGGAAAGCCAGGAATTGTGTGGCCATTCAGAATCCACGCCCCTCAGATGCCTTCGGGGCCAATCTGGGGTCTGCGACAGCCTACCATGCTCCCAGGAGCCCTGCAGAGGGCTCGGCATCATGGTCCCCACCCCAGGGCTCAAGAAGGGGGTCTGCATCTGGCTCTTCCAAACCAGGAGACTCCAGCACCCATCGGCTAACATGGCCGCAAGTGTGGAAGTCTGGGGTGGCCTTAGTCCTGCTTTGCTCAAAGAGCAAGACAAAGGAACCACTACCATCATAATGTGCAGAGAACAAATCCTTATACTGTTCTGTCTACTTCTGTGTTTGTTCAAAATTCCCCATAATAAAAACATCATGGGAACAACTTTATAAAATAAAAAAATAGATTATTTAGCTATATGTATATATTTATCTTATAATACCTTATTATATTCTAAATGCAGAAATATAATGTTGTTATAATAAATATATTCTGTTATAGAATATATTATATATAAAAAAGTCTATATCATCAGAAAACTATTCTAAGATAATAATTAATAAAAAACATATAACTAGATTTGGCTAAGCCTCACCCATTCTTCCTACCTCAGTCATTTTCCGGGACTGAGCGAGGGAGTAGGTATGAATCTTCATGATTCATGCAATTGAGTCATTGAGGAAAAAAAAAAAAAGGTCTTTAGCCCCTAGTGGTTTGCAGAGATTCATTGACAAGCCAAAAGCATATAGCTCTTCTGTTCCTATATCCTCTCCCCAGAACCAAGTCTCCCACCAGATCTTCCCAGAGGCCACTAAGGCCAGTTAAGGCACTCGGTCTGCAGGGATCTCTGCCACCTCCCCTAGGGAGGTCCTGCTTCCCTCAGGCTTTGGGCAGGAACAGGACACGAATCCTTCTCATAACCTGTCCCTCAGTGTCCTCCCAATATGAGTTAACCATCCTCCACTCTCTCTCTTCAACCCCAAGCAGCAATCCCTACTCCCAAAAGTTTAGAAGTTAGACTCTCAAATTCCAGAACCAGACAGCAACTGAAAGAGCAGCAGCAGGGAGTGGTGGGGACTGTGGTAACGGCCAGACTCGCTCCATCTAAAGGCGTCTGAATTTCTTTCATAAAAATAAAAAAAGTATTTCTTCTCTAGTTTCTGGCCTCAGACATTTTGAGACCAATACCTCAGGTCCTGATGAGAAGACATCCAGATGAAAACAGAAACACACTAAGAACACCATGCAAAGGTGGAAAGTTGCCAGCAAACCACTGGAATCTAGGAAGAGACAAGAAAGCACTCCCTACAGGTTTCAGAAGGAGCCCTGTGGCCCTGTCGACACCTTGATTTCAGACTTTAGGCTGCAGGACTGTGAGACAATAAATTTCTGTTGTTTCAAGCCAACGACAACAACGATAGTGATAATATCCCATGACTCTTCCTAGGGAAACTCCAGAACTAAAAGAGGAGAGCCATTTCTTTTTCTCTTTCTTTCCCATTTATGAGGACACAGCCAAGTAAATGAGATGCAGTTAATTTTTTCCATCAGGTTATTCCATTGCTTTAAATTTTTGACAAATCACTCTGCCTCAGAGGATGCTGCAGAGGCTTGGGCCAGACACCCTGGCCCACCCTGTGCCCTGAGAGCACACCAAAGCCAGCCCATCTGTTTGCAGCATGACACTGAGTTATGTCCCACATCCCTGCCACCCTTTAAGCAGGGGAGAGGAAATCCCATATGTGCTGCTGCTCACAGAGGGTGTGAGGATTTTCCGCCCTCATTGCCCTTGAATGCCTGAGCTTTGGCCCCCTTCCTTCCCTGAGGGCAGCCCTCTTTCACAGAGAAAGGTCCTCTGCCGGGAAAGTCACTCTGGTCAGGCTCTCTGCTGCTGTGTCTTCGTGATTAGTGTGCATTTTAAAAGTAATTAAAATGTTGTGGCAACTATTAGGACGTCTGCTGGGCCCCTGGGCCACCGAGAAGAAGCCCATAATTGCGTCCTTGGAAAGCTTTAGTCACTTCCAGGGCAGGCTGCAGTGACAAGGAGCAGGGGCCAAGGGCAGGAGATGGCCTACACGTCTCCTATCTCTACCCAGTCTCCTTGAAGGGGAGCTCGGCTGATCAGAGCCCTATGCGCCTTTTCAGATGAGCAATGTTACAGCGTTAAATTGTTTTCCCCACTGCTTCAGGTGCATATGCTGAAGTCCTAACCCCCAGTACCTCAGGTGTAACCTTGTGTGGAGACACAGTCTGCAGAGAGGTCATTAAGTTAAAATGAGGGTCATTACAGTGGGCGCGAACCCAATATGACATGTCCTCACAGGTGGAAGAAATTTGAACAGAGACAGGCATAGAGGAAGGAGGACGTGACGAGACTTGGAAGAAGACGGTCATCCGCAGGCCAAGGAGCACAGCCTGGAACAGAGCCTTTGCCCACAGCCCTCCGAAGGAAGCCACAGCTTGGTTTCTTCACTTCCAGCCTCCAGAACTGAGAAACAATAGATTCTGTTGTTGCAGCCGCCCGGGCTGCGGTCCTTCACGGCGGCCCCCACAGCCTCTCGGCAATCACCCCACCTCCTGCTCTCTGCGAAAACCCCGGGCAAAGACCACATTTCACTCGCCAGTCTTCACACGTACACAAAGTTAAATAATACTAATTAATAACAATAGGAGAAGAAGAAGGCGATGAAGACAAAGGGCAGTAATGAACAAGAGGAAGAGAGATGAGCACTGCTTCAGGAGAGACGGGCCCCAGGGTAGCCAGACATCCCTCGGACTTTGGCTGAGTTTTACTCAGCAAAGCAGCAGGGGAGATCCAGGGTACCCCACCTTCCTGGTCCCCAAATCAAAGCCGTTAAAAAAGCAATAGCAAGTTATTTGAATCTGAATAATTCATGTGCTAAAACCAAAGGGATAATAAAAGTTTGAAATTCCCAAGGAATGGTCCTGTCTGCATGGGAGATCTAACCACTGCTACTTTATTTATTATCTCAGCATCAAATAAACATTTTTATCCTGCCAATTCATGGGAAGCAGCTTCTCCCCCTCATATGCAGATGCTAATGTACTTTCTGCCCCGCCAGCCTGTGTTTTCAGAAAGCGTTCTCAGTCTTTGACAGGTAGGAAATTTGCATTTCCATTAGTGAGGCCTTTGTCAATTGTGAGTCATAAAAGCCCCAGAAGAATAGGGTTGGGGAAACGCATTGTACTTTAAAAAGGAGACTTTATTCCATGGTTCAACAAAAAGTACCAAAGGAGATAAAAGCGGCAGAACAGACTCAGCCGCTGAGGAACCTCACAATACCGAGAAACTTATTAATGCACGCACCTGTCACCGGACAACCAGAAGGGAGGCGCGTCTGAATGTGACTTTACTGGTTTGCAATTTGCTGTGTTAAACATTAAAATAATAATTCTCCTCGAGGGTGATAAGGGGCATTTGGTGCTGCCAGTCCAGTGCAAGTGTTTCTCACTCCTGCTCCATTAGCTGCAGCTATAATCTTCTCATTTAAAATTGCTCCTGTTCAGAGCTCTGGCCGCGCTGGGGGTGCGATCAGGATACGTGATTTATCTTATTCTTTATGTTGGTAAAGTCACGATGCCCAAGAAACATAAAAGCTCCAAAATCCCCAGCAGCAGAAAGAACGATGCGGCAGTGCTGCTTTGTCTATTATCTTATTTGCCCTTCAGACTCTGATCCCTGAACACTCACACAGTAAACAGGTCAGTTGCTGCCTTAACAGTGGAGAGGAGCAGGCAGGCGGAAGAGAGCACCAGCCCCAGCCGGGAAAACGCGCCTTTCCTAAGAAGCAAAAGACTCCTCCAAGAGGACCTCTGGCCTTTCCAAGACTCCCCGAGGCAGGTAGTGAAAGCTCCATGTTTCAGAGATGAAGGAAGTGAAGAATCAGAGGTAGGTGACAAGCACAAGGGCACACATTCTGCCCAGCCCATTATTAGTGATGAGCGGGGTCTAAAGCCACACTTCCTTTGTTCCCAGCACAGAGATTCTCCTAGAGGTCATGCTGCTTCTCCCTGACACTAGCCTCCTTCATCTGTTGCACAGGTGTTTACCGAGTGACCGTTCCACACCAGGCACTGAGGCTGGAAAGGGAGTGGAGAGGGACCAGATCCAAGTTCTCATGGGACTCTCTCCATCTTAATGAGGGAGACAGACAGTAAATGAGCAAGCCAGGGGACATCCGGTAATGTCATTAGTGATATGTGTGCTATCAAGAAAACAAAAGAATCATGTGGAAGAGTGGGGGCAGGGACCGGTTTGGAGCAAGGGATGAAGAAAGGCTCTCTGGGGAGGTAAGCTGAGTGCACGACCACAGAGAACATTCCAGACAGTGAGAACACCACCGCCAAGTCCCCAGGGTCCCATCGAGCTTGGTATTCATGCAGCAAGGGGGAGAGTGACCTGGGTCAGAGCAGGAGAGCGGGGGGGCCAGATCCTGGGGTCACGGACAGTAATTTAGTTTTATTTCAATTGCAATTGGAAACCAGTGCAGGACTTTTCACCAGAGGCAACATGATCCGATTTGTATTTCGTAAAGCTCCCCACAGCAGTGAGAGTGGATTCCAGGGGAGCAAAGGTAGAGAAATCATTGTGATATTGTTGCAGCCAGGCTGCTTGGCTCTTGAAAGAACCCCCCAAATAGTACTCCTGTGTCTTGCCTGAGTTCTGAATCATCTGAGAATAAACAGTGGAGTGGCTGATGGATGCTAAAACATCACTTTTATTGTTGATAAAGCTAGGTATAAGAGCCAAAGAGCTTCTTAATTTGACTTCCACAATTGGTTAGTCCCCCACTTCCCTGGAGAGGAGGAGCTGACGGGCACTAGGGGCTCAGCAGAGAGCACCAGCTCCCTTCAGGCAGTGTTCCTGAGAGGAAGCGGGGTGCAGCTGAGCAGAACAGGTCCAGTCCATGCTCCATCAGCCAGTGCTGTGGCCAAGGGAGTTGATGCAGGAGCAATCAGGAACTTCTCCAGCATGAAGGAAACCCTAGTTATGGAGGAAAGGCATTCTGCCCAGCACAGGTCAGAGGTGATGGTGGGTTAGTGTGAGGTGTTGGTTATGAAAGTGGAGAATATCTCAGGAGAACATCTGATAACTTGTAGACTCAAAAATATTGACCACCAGACACTGTACTGGCCAGCCCAGGCTCCTGGCCCGGGGTGGCCCACGGGCTTCAGCTTCCCCTAGGAGACGGTTATTAATGAACACGTTAGCCATCTTCAGAGCTCTTCCCCACACGTACTCCTCAAGCAGTAATTGAAGCTCTTCTCAACCCCTCCGTTGTCCTCTGGTCTCCTTGTCATAGCTTCTCATGCACATGCGAATAAGATTATATTATGCAGCTCTTAACATTTCTTTTTTACAAGTTTAATCTCTTCAACTCCTTTGTAACCTTCGCTTCTGATTTGCTGTGGTTTTACTTTATTGCCTTTAAAATTCAGAGAGCAAAGCATGGTGTGAAGTCCTGTCACTGATCCTGACCTCTGCTGTGTCTGTACAGCCTGCTGAGTGCTCCCTGGTGATCTTGTGTCACCCCTGTTCATGCTGGCCACACGCGCACTCCCTCTGTCGATACCGGAGTGGCACTGGCCATCACACTCTGCTTCTGAGACCCAATAATCCCCGAGGTTTTGTCTGCTGTGCTGTCTCCCACCTGGATGTGCACAAAATCGCTTATATCCCTCCAGTCCTTAAAGGCATGTTATTCTCATTATTACGGAAAGACACCTTATTATTCATCAAACGTCCGTCTACCTTAACTAAGCCACGTTGACTTCGGTTCCTGTCCTCAGAACCAGGCCAGTTGGGAGGCATTTGCAAGGGCATGAGGAAAGGATGTCGTCACTTCCTGACAGGGAGTCTCAGCTACAGGCCTCCAGGGCCTCAAAGAAGCAAGTGGCCACCCAAGGCCCATCACCCCTGCTCTGCTCTGCTCTGCTCTGCTCTGGGCCAGTGTTTCCCAAATTGGAGGTTCTGAAGACATTTCTACAGTATCCTCAATAACGATGACAGAGCAAAGCCTTCTCAGAGGTGGGCTGTAAGATAAAGACCAACTCCAGGGCCACCGGACCTGTCACCCAAGTTTTCAGCCCATCACTCCCCACTTCCGGCAGGCTGAGGCCGAGTTGCTGTCCTCCCCTGTCCTCCCCGATCTCCAAACCCTGCATGCTCACTCCTGCCGCTGGAGTTGAAGGTTAGCTGTGGCCCTGCCTACAACACTCTTCCCCACCTTTCAACCCATGTCCATCTCTCTTCTGGTCACATTTCTTGCTCACATTCCTACCTCCCTAAACAGGAGCAAGGGGAGCCTCTCTCAGGCCTGGTGCCTCCCCAGATTCCTGTGTTCAATCCTCTGAACCAGCCCGGTCTGCTAGAACTTCCTATGACACTGGAAATGTTCTGTATCTTCACTGTCAGAACAGAAATCACAAAGCACACTTGAAACGTGGCTAATGGATTTTTAACTTTATTTAATCAATTAATTTAAATAGCAACATAAATGAGCTAAATTAGGAGCTCCTTGAGGAAACAAACCTCATGCTTCCAACATTGCCCAGAAAACAGCAGGGGCTCAGGAATAAATGAATGAATGAATGAATGAATGAGTGAACCCCTTCTCTCATGCTGCTGCCTCTGTGCTCCTTCTTCTTGCCCCCCTGGCTGCCCCCTTGCTTTCTTCCTCATTCCCCATCTCCTTCCCTTACCTGATCGCTCTCACAAGCAGCTTTGCCCATTAGATGTTTCTCTCTCTCTCTCTCTCTCCTCTTTGCAAAGCTGTGGGAATGCTGTTGTGAGTTGACTCGTGTCCCACAGCCCTCAAAATTCATATGTTGAAGTCTTAACACCTGATATCACAGAACTTGATTGTCTTTGGAAATAGGGTTTTACAGGTTTAATTAGTTAAGCTGGGATGAGGTCATACTGGAGGAGGGTTGGTCCCAACCCAAAATGAGAGGTGTCCTTATGAAAGGGGAAATTTGGACACAGACAGACGCATAGGGAGAACACCCTGTGAAGATGAAGTCAGAGACTGGGGTGATGCTTCTACGAGCCACGCAACACTGAAGACAGCCAGCAGTTCAAGGGACAGGGGACAGAAAGAATCATCAAAAATTATTAGTGTGTCAGGGGCTCACAAAGCACATTAAAAAGCTGTGGCCCTTATTTTATGCGACACTGAGTCCAAGGCCAGCATGCGATATTACAATGCCATTTATTTTAATTTGCTAACTCATTCAAGGAATTGCTGAGCGCCTACTCTACATTATGTGCTGTGAGATGTTTTGTCAAAGACTTGAAAATTAGTAAGGAGAATGGCATATAAGAGCTTGACAAAATATTTTATTCCAGCACCTGCCTGTCTCCTGGGGGCACTGGGTAATGGGCCATTTGCAAGCACATGGCAGCAACTAGCCAAGGGCCAGCAAGAGGCAGGAGAGCCTGCCATCCATCTCTCTTCCCCACCCCTGGCTCACACCTGTGGCAGGCCCGTCACTGTAGTCCCACATTAGGACACTGCAGGTGGCCCACTTCAGCCAGGCTGATACCAAGAAGGCAGGCCTTCTCTCCTGCAACTCAGGAGTCAAATGGAGAAAAATGCATCTCTCTGGCTAAAAGGATGTGTCCTCACCAGGCCCCCCGTGCCAACAAATAAGTTTTGGCAGAGCATGGCTCTGACTGCCACACTCGGGTGAGCACAGCCACCAGGAGTTGAGTAGTTCTTAGTCTCACCCTCATCCAAAAGGCAGCTGCTCCAGCAAACCAGAAATTAAAGCAGATCACGCTGTGTACCAGCTGACAGCCTTTATAAGACAAAATGGCAAAAGTCACTGCTGCTGCTCGTGCTCTGGGGACCCTTCATTCAACCACATAGCTTTCCAGGTATCCCCTAGCATTTCCCACTGACTCCAGCTTTCCCCGGCCACCTGTGTTCTTGACCAGTGGCTCCAGCTGTGACTGGCCACTTGGTCATCTCTCTCCCTGCCTCCTTGCAAAGCCTGGACACTTCTGTTCTTTTGGAAGAGCTAATCCCACCCATGGGATGTTCACTTATCTCTGTGAACTGGAAAAAAAAAAAAAAGTAAAGCAAGTTGTATTTAAAGCTAAAGCCAAAAAGCTTAACCTCCTGTGGGAAAGCATTCGCCTCCTGGGACTGGCTTTGATGTGTGAAGTTCAGAAAAGAGAAGCCAATGCAGAAACAAAAGCACCAGGCTGCAGCCGCAGGGTCTGATGGGCAGGTGGCTGGCTGCCGGCTCTTGGTGATGGCAGGGCAAAGCCTCAGCCAGGCCATCCCCCTCACAAAGGGGGCTGCACCTGGTAACCCTACTAGGCAAGACCTGAGAGGGGAGTGAAAAGGTAGGGCTATTGTCACCTACCAAGAGTCAGAAATTCAAGGTTCCCTAACACCCCAAATTGAAGCTAATCTGAGACAGACTGTGTTGTTTTGTTGACCCTGACTTTCCCCCTCTCCGAACTGGAGATAATCCACCTTGCACTCAGCAGTCTTTAGAGGCTTAATTAACTGACAGTGGCTAAATGCCTTGAAATTTTTTTTTAAAAAATGCTAGAATAAATAGCACCTCTCATAAAGACAAGTCATGACTCTGGCCTTCCAACTAAGAGGTCCGGATCGTAATTCAAGACTAGCCGCTAATTTTAGTGTGTGGCCTCGATATTTCTATTTCCCTGCAATGTAGGCAGTTGACTAAATCTACCTTACAGTTTCCTGCTTTCCATCTGGATGGGCCAGTTCTGGCACGTCGCTATTCAGAGTTCACCCTCCAGCCCAAGAGCCTTTCCCCACACCGGTGCCTCTGCCTGCAGAGCCCTTCCCCACTCTCATTGCCCCCAACCCCTTTCTCTTCTGGTTTGCTCATGCCTGCTCTTCAGGCTTCAGAGTAGACACTCTCTTCCCAGGGAAACCTCCCTGCACCCGAGCACACACTGCCTAAGCTGAGTTCCTCTCCTCCATGCTCCACGTCCCTCACACAGCACCGCTCACATCACTGCATTTGTCTGTCCCCTTTACCAGACTCTGCAGACAGGGAACCTGTAGCTCGGTTTCCCCCAACAGCCCACACAGTGCTGGCACATAGTAGGTTTCCAATGACTACCTGGTGACTGAGGAAGTGCAGAGAGCTTGCATCATAACTGATATCAAGAGGTTAATTAAGAAAGGATGAAGGCCCTTCATTTCATGAGTCTTCAGTGAAACCAAAACCCACAAAGTCTCTTTAGTGGGGATGGCTGGCTTTAAGGGAATCCATTTCCAGATTCTCACCTTCTACAATTGACCAATCCAAGCATGTGCCAACGTTACAGAGGGTTTTCCAGCACCCCATTCCCTTACACAAATGTCTTCGCAATGAGCAAAAGTACGCCCTTGTTCTCACTCACCTAAATTGCCCTGTAGAGTAAACCCTTCTAGGAGGACTTCAAAAAAAAGGGACAGGTCCAGAATGTATTTTTCCTGAGGATGCCCTGGTGGCCAGACAAGGAGAAGTTTAGAAAGAATCTTTGAAGAGAGTTTATCCCAAAAAAGAGCCCAGACATGGCCTCATCCTTCTGCCTGTCATCTATCTCTCTCCCTGCCATCTGCCTCTCTCCCTACATGGCTGCAGCCACCTCTCATCTGAGGCCACGTCCTGGTCATGTCAGGATTCAAATTCAGAACTGAGGCAGTCATCATGGGGACTCAGAATTCTTCTGCCAAATAATGAGTCTGATTTAGGTGATCATTGTGACAGCAAGGACTGGCTTTAAGTTACATAAATTGGATGAACTAAAATCTACAGCTCCAAGGTTATAATATACTATGTATTTAAAGCAGATAGACAATATATAATATGCTGTAAAGTAAATCCTTTAAAATGATTTAAACTTGTAATTAAAATTTTGAGTTCTCTACCTAAAAATTTGTTAAGAGATATGTAATGTATCAAAATTCTTTTAGGGGTTATATAAGAGAAAAGGTTGGGTGACAGGTGAGGGGCACAAGAGTCAGGAAGACCCCACATTCCAGAGGTGGGAGGACCCCAGACCCAGCCATCTGCAATGACAAGGAACTATGCAGGGTTGAAGAGCCCAGGAGGAAGAATTAATGAGAGGTACCCAGATACAACATGATACCATGTTACAGAGAGATTATCTAACGTGCATATTAGCTTCTCCTCCCTCCTATTTTCTATCTATTGAATATTTTCAAAATCTTTCTTACATTTCTTGTTGTGTTTAAAGGATTGAGAGAAGTTAAAGGCTTTTTTAAAAGGAAAGGGAAGTTGTTCAGAAGACTGAAGAAGGAATTCTGAGACTGCAGAGAGGATGAACAAGACAAATCAGATTGATTGGGAAACAACTGAAAGAATTTTGAAAAGCAAGAAAACAGCAAGAACAACAATAATAAATTAGTGTTTGTTTTCTCTTTAAAAATCTTGAGGGAAGAAAGCTCTGCCTTTCTAGATTCTGTCAACTGGTCTAATGATTAAATCAACATGAGACAAATTAACTGGAGAAAAACAACCAAATTTAATTGCATATGTACATACAGGGACTCACATGTGCAAGAGATTCAGTGATAGAAAGGTAAAACATATGACATCATGAGCTAAAGAATGAGGTAAGAATCCTGAGGCCTCAGAGGGGAGGAGGTAACTCGCAGGATGATAAGAAGAGCATATGTTAAGTAATTAGAAGTTTTTCCTGCTCTACAAAATAGTCATAAAAGTTATCTCTGGTAGTAACTCTTATTATGGGCAAGGGGAGAGGGGCAGAAGTTTCTCTTGAACCCAAAGGTCTCGAATGCCTTCAGTTCAAAATAACACACATCTTGGAGAGGCCTGTTCTGAACACTTTCATCCCTTAGAGGAATTCAAGAGGTCTGTAAATACCCTCAGTTTGGGTAGGAGAACAATTTCATCTTTATTTTCACTAACTTCTAGCTGAAATGTAACATTTCTTTTCTTGATAAACATGGGCACTGAGCCATAGTACTTTTAGCAGTTCCTGTGGTTTATTCCCAATAGAAATCACAGATCTTTTCATATCCCATTACCAATTGCTGCAAATATCTCAAAATATTATTTACCCTTATCGCTACTTCAAAATTATGGTGGTTATTAAACCTGGGCTAGAATTTGTTATTTAATTCAATAAAAAGCACTAATTTACTCTATCACGAATGAGTTTTAAAAACTATTCTGATAACTCTATATCACTATAATTGGTTTCCATTGTAATCTTATGTATTTATTAATGCATTTAAAAATATTATTCTGAAAAGGATTCCATAGACTGCCAAGGGGTTCCTGGGGCAAAAAAAGAAAAAAAAAGAAAGAAAAGAAAAGAAAGTTTAGAAATCTCTGCTTTAAATCCACACAGCAAAAAAAAAAAAAACACTTTATCTTTGTGTAGGGTGACGACAGGCTGCAGTGGCTAAGGGGAGAAAAACAGAAGCAGTTCCACTGGAGAAAAAGCGTGAGGCGAGCCGAGAACAGAAAACACCCCGAGAGACTTGCTGGGCGCATCCTGGGTGTCGGTGAATGAGCAGCCTCACCTGTGTTTAGCAAATGGACCAACTCAAGCCTGGTGACTATGTACCCAGCACCCTACAGTCAAGTACTGGAGAAGCCACTAGAGAGAAGTAATCCCAATGCCCCAGTTTTCCTACAAAAATCTCAAGTACCACATAGTATTTTATCCCAGCAAGATGGCAGAGTTGGTCCGGATCCCATTTCACAATCTGCCTTTAGCCTTTGCTGAGTTTAGATCTGCAATAATCAGAGGATGGACACCAGCTCTACTCTTAACTTGCACCAGAAAATAAGTCATAAATAAAAAAGTTTCTGGCATTCTGAATGCCTGGACCTATCCTCATAATTCAGTGTAGCCAGCAACATGCATTCCCTACTAAAACACAGTAATTTTATTCTCATCATTTCTCCATCCAGAGGAAATAAGCAAAACTCATTTTTCTTGGACAAGGAGGACAAGGGGAAGCCATTTTTCTCAGGAGGCCGTAGGGAGCAATAGAAAGACAACAAAATTGGAGGTCAGAGCTGGGTTTAAATTTGGGCCCAGGGAGAGTTAATAAACATTTCCACATCCCAATCTCCTCATCTATAAAATAGGGCTGACCTGCCAGATTGCGGGAGGACAAAAAAGCCACCAGACTCATGCTCTTTCCTTCCTTCATAATAAAACCGAGGGATTCTTTCCCCCAAAAGGCAACAAGAAGTGTCTTCTCAGAATAAAAAGACTACAAAGTGGATAAAAGCACATCCTTGTTAGGAGCAAGGCCAGCCCTCCTTCTCTTTCTTTCCTCAGACTTGGAATTCCCTGTCAAGGCTGCAGGGCCCTCTCTCCTCTGCCAGGTTCCCTTGCTGTAATCAGTCAGATTTGGGGAGCACCTGAAGGCTTGCTAATGCCACAAAGCAGAAAATCAATTCATCCAAAGCTTGTTTGAAGCAGGATCTGCTTTGGGTTCAGAAACCAGGGTCCACAGGCCCTCCTGAGGGGCGGGGTGCAGGCCAAAGTGGGGTACAGGCCAAGGTCCACAGCAGAGGGTTTGGTGGTCCGAGTTCAAGGAGCACTTTACAGTGGAGGGGTTAAGAGATCCCAGATTTGTTGACTGGGGGGCAAGCAGAGTGCCACCCCAAATTTATGCACCACAATTTTGCCAACATTTGATCAATGGTATGTTTTTAATCAGTCATTATGAATCCAGTTTTCTTATTTTCCTTTCAAAGTACAAATTCATGATCAACTACTTGAGAGGGCCTATGGCTTCTGTTTTTCTGGTTTTCTCTTCCATTCGAATTAAAGTAATTTTCATACATCCCAATGATACCTCACATTGGAGAGCGCCAGATGCTTTTCAAAATGGTTTTTCCGTTTGGTAGGCTCTGACGGATGTCCGGGGGAATCTCAGCTCACCCGCACTAACCTGGCTACGCACGTCCACGAGCCAGCATGGGCCTCTCGGGTCTCTCAGTGCCCACGAGCTCCAGTCACCTCTCTGCATTTCGATTTCTTATGAAGCATCTTGGTTTTGTTGTTTTATTTTTCATACTTTCGCCAGCTAAGATCTACGGTCTCTTTGAACCCCTGTGGGACTGGCGTTTGTTCTGTATTCCTTTGAAATTCATATTCACTCTTTATCTGGAAGCAAAGCCTTGTTATCCCATGGAATCCAGAGAGTTCTCACCTGCGATGAGAAGCAGGCGCCAGCTTCTTTAGAGCCGCAGGATGGCAATGCTCCACCTGGAAGCTGTAGCCCTAGGGCTTCTCCTTTGCCCTAGGAGAGACTGGTTGCCAGAACAGGAGGAGTGGGGTTTTTTTAGCATGATCACATTGTGTTGCTGTTTCCAGCATTCCTCTCTTTAAAAAAAAAAACAACTTTATTGAGATACAACTCACCTATTTAAAGTCTACGATTCAACACTTTTTAGTATAGTCAAAGAGTTATGCAAACATCACCACCATTAATTTTCCAAATATTTTCATCACTCCAGAAAGAACTCCCTACGCATGAGTAGTCACTCCCCATTCCCACCCACCCACCGTACCTCCACTCCACCCCCAGGCAACCACTAATCCATTTCTGTCTATACATTGGCCTATTGTGGATGTTTCTTATAAATGGACCCCTACAATATGTGATCTTTGTAACTGGCTTCTTTCACTTAGTATAGTGTTTTCAAGGTTTACCCATATTAGGACATGTATCAATACTTAATTTCTTTCTATTAGTAAATAATATTTTATGAATATATCGCATTTTATTTATCCATTCAGCAATTGATGAACATTTGGGTTGTTTCCGCTTTGGGGCTATAATGTATACTGCTACTGTGAACATTCATGTACCAGCTTTTGTGTAGACGTGTATTTGCTTATTTCATGTACATTCCTGGGAACGGAATTGCTGGGTTATTTCCTGGATTTTAAGAACTATGTTACTCTGAAATCCTATAGGGTCCTTTTCACTCATCACTCATTTAATTCCTCTCAGCCCTTTATTAGACGAGTATCCAGAGGTGTTTATGAGGTTATTAATTAGTGGTGGTAACACATAAGTCTCAACATTTCTATAGTGTAACATGCTCAGAGTTTGTTTCTCACTCACTAACAGTCTAATGTGGGTGCTATTGGTCAGCATACGGCTTTCCTGTATGGTCATCTGGGGTCCCAGGCTCCTTGCATCTTGTGACACAAATATTCCCTCTGCTTCAAGTCGTTGAAGAGGGGGAAACAAAATGGAGAAGGCATGTCTGCTTCTAAAACACCCCGTTCCAGCTTTTCCCATCGGTGAGAACGAGGCCCCTGGCTCCACCCAGTGCGTGTGGGGCTGGGAGAAGCCATCTGTGGGTCGGTGCCACTTTCCAGGGGCAACACTGTGGCGTGATAGAGGGAACATGAAATACCGGTGGCTACTGACTGCCACACTGGGGCTAAGTAAAGGGGCAGCTAGAGTTTAAAGGGGAAAAGGGGGTTTGAGCCAGGACCCCAACAAGGTCAAGAAAAAGATTTCTATCACTCTCCTCCTCATCTCATCTGAAAAAGGAGTTCCCTTGTGTTCGATAAGAGATTGAAATGGGAGCAGGAGCTGTAAATTTAAGAAGCAGTGGTCTGGTTAGCTCTGGACACCAGACCACTGTCCCAAATACTCCACTTCCACATTCCTGTTGCCATGAATTCACCCCAATATGGAGAGTCAGCCATGGGTTTTTGCATGCCTGGCATTTATTTAAATGACCTTCTGCTGGTAGCAGTATATATAGACCCTCTCTCTTCTTGCTAAGACTGTGTCTCTGAAGGGGCTCTCTGCCTCTGACCACGAGATGAACAGTTGACCCAGATAAGCCCTTCTCCTTGGAATTTGAACCTTATAATTGATACAAAAATGGACACGCCCCATGAGCAGGGTCCCCAGGAGCTATTGTCCATTCCTTTGTGCCTCTTGGGTTCCTGAATGGGGCTAGAATCCCACTGTTCCTGGAGCTTGGTGCCTTAGCTCTGACACAGTGATTTTCTCCATAACTTCACACTAAAACAGGGGTACCCAACCCCTGAGCCATGGACCGATATTGGTCCGTGGCCTGTTAGGAACTTGGCCACACAGTAGGAGGTGAGCGGCAGGTGAGCCAGCGAAGCTTCATCTGTATTTGCAGCCACTCCCCAGTGCTAGCATCACTGCCTCAGCTCCACCTGGTATCATCAGGCATTAGGTTCTCTCTCACAGGAGCACTGGTCCCTGGTGCCCAAAAGGTTAGGTATGAGAGATCATGGTGTACTTTGCGATGGCAGGTAGATGCAGCTTGTTCCTGAGCTGAAATGGGGGAAGAGTGTGTGTGTGTGTGGTGGGCGGGGGGGAGAGGGGTTGGGAGCGATGCTGGAGCATTTACTCTGTAAGTGAGGAAGAACTGGTGATGGGTTTTATGTAGAATGGAGACAGGATCCTATGTGATTATTGCTTTTTAAGTAATGTTTCCCTGTTTATTGTTAAAACTGGGAATATACAGAAAACATGGATAAAACATTACTTATAATCTCACTTCCTAGAGCTAGCCACTGTTAACATTTTGGTGGGTGCCTGTGTATGTGCGTATATTTCTCTCTTCAAAATTGGGAATATACTTTATATGCTACTTAGAAACTGGCTTCTGCTCCCCTTTAATGTGGATTTCCCTATGCCATTTTTAAAACTATTTTTTTTTAAAAATTAACTATTTTTTTTAAAACACAGTATTTAATGACTACATAGTGTTCTGTCACACAGCCATAACTGAATTTATTTAACCAGTTTCCCTAATTAGACAGTTCTCTTATTCCCCCAACATTCTGTTGTTCTAAGTAATAATAGCAATGTCTGGCATGTAGTAGGCATTTAATATTTGTTGAATAAATGAATGGATGATTCAGAGGACATACTCATAGTAGATCTTTTTATGTATCTGTTTCTTTAGGAAAAAAAATTCTCACGAGTACAAGTATTGGGTCAAAGGCTATATTTTTTTGATGGCTCTCAATACATATGACCAAATTTCCTTTCAAAAAGGTTACAAAAATTATAACCCCACCAGTAATATATGAGTGTATAATTTGACTGCATCTATGTAGTATGGAAATTTTAAAAACTCTTATTTGCCCTTGCAGTAGTTTCTCTTCCGGCATGGCCTCTCGGTCTTCATTCATTCAGCAAGCACTTATGGGGTATCATTTCTGTACCAGCCTCTGTTCTAGGCACAGGGGATACAACAGTCAAGACAATAGACAAAGTCCCTGGCCTCATGAAGTTCATATTCCAGTGAAGGAAGACAAAGAATGAACAAATACAGAACTAGATATATGGTCGGTTAGCCTCCTCATTGCTACCATAACAAATGACCACAATTTTAGTGGCTCGAAACAACACAAATGTATTCTTTTACAGTTCTGGTGGTCAGAAGTCCAAAATGAATCTTACAGAAATAAAATCAAGGTGTCAGCAGGACTGGTTCCTTCTGGAGACTCCCCTGGGGCCTAGAACATACTTTATCTCAATGACTATGTGTTGAGCACCTACTGTGTGCCAGGAACTGTGGTGCATGCCAGAGGTACACAGTAGACCAAATGGACCCATTTTCTGGCCTCACAGACACATGAACTAAATAGAGCAGAGGCGAGTGGACTCAGGCCAACGAGACTGACAGGGCTGGAAAGGACCTGTGCTTTGGCCAGTATAGGCATGTTATTTGCTCCAGAAAATGCCTAGGTCAGAATTCTTGTATTTCTGGCTTTGGTAAAATTTTGAGAAGACAGTACTTTTTTAAGATCCTCCCAATTTTCCATGCAGGCTTCTGTGACAGCAGTGCCACTTTGCATTTGTGAAATTTGCTAATGCACGATTCTCCTCTAATACAGCTGGGAGGAAAAAACAAGCCAGGATCAGAGCAGCGCAGGCTCTCAGGAAATTTCCATTTTCTCCTAACTTAGTGCTGTTAACCATCATGGTTGGTGTTCTCTGGCTCCGAGATGCTATCAAGGCTGCCATTTCCGAGATAATGTTTTCTGGTAAAACTCCCGCTCTCAGCTCTGAGATATATGTTGACAGAGCGCCAAATTTCTTTGCCCTTCCAACAAAGTAAAGATAAAGGGCTCAAGCATGCCTCTTTTTCCTCTGCCTTGGGAAAGGTGACAGCGAGAGAGCCTTCTTTGGCTGTATTTGTGCGAATGCTGTCCTCTCGGATGGCTGTGTTCACAGATCATCGTGTCATTCGCACTACTTCCGTGGCCAGCTAAAGGCCACTGACAGGGCCATGGTTTGTATCTTGCCTTTCACTGTGGATGTGCCTGAGATGGCTCCAGTCCAGGCACCGGTCAAGTGGCTATGGCAATAAATGTGGGTGCCAGAGGCCAACCGACAGATGCAAGCAGTAGACGACCCTGGTCTTACCCAGGAAGTGCCAGGTCTATCTGTCCTCCACCTGCACTGCGCTCCCTAGCGCAGACCTGTGCCTTACTCTCTAACCTCTGACCTCCTCCTGCACGGCGTGTCGTCTTTCCCTGGGATCGAGACCTTTCCTCTGAGATGTGGCTTAGATGTTCTTTCCTGCCCATGTGTCCTGGACACTGGTCAGAGTTCAAGAATGATGGGAAAGGGCAATGTGAGATCTGCAAGGACCTGTCTGGCCTATTTCGAAATTTAAATTTGCTTTTAAGTCGTAAAAGGGCTATAAAAACCTTCCACTAAATAAGGAAAACTATCCCATTCAGGGGCCTAATCCCCGGCCCGTTCTGCTCGGCTTCGCTCTCTCATTATACTTGTATAATACAGTACGGCTTCTATTGAGTCTTTCCTTCCTGTTTTTACACTTATTCTTGCTTCACTGACTTTATTATTGGCAAAATTTCGCAGCATTTTTTTTACATGGCCATAAATACTATTCAATTCAACAAATGCATACAAATGGTTTCCATTAGAATTTTAATCTACTCTCAAAATGAAAGAAAAGCTTAATATAAATCTTTTTAAATTACCAGAACATAAATTCAGACAGGGACAGCTCCACCTAGACTGCACACAAGGGGTCACATCCTGCTGTCCTCGCTCATAAATTAATTGAGGTCTCTTGCTGCCGTAAACGAACAGTGCATCCTGGAAAGATCATATCTGTCAAGATTGCAGATTGGTTTCCCCCAGACTTTGTAAAAGTCACAGCTTACAATACCTTCATTATGCCTATGAGAATGTCTGTCTCCCCAACTGGAAAGAAATAGGTGTTTTTGTTCTGTTGGACCAAGATTTACTGAAAGCAATTTTCCTCCATGCAGGAGATATGACAAACCTGCTGGAAAAAAATGTCATTTCACAACTTCTTTCATTTCATCACCTATTTTAATGTAGATTCTCTCCCCTGCGTGAACAGGCTGCAGTGACATTTAATGGCTAAGTGAGGTAATCGCCGGTGAGTGGAGGCACCTCTCCTAGGGGCTGAGTTACAGAGTCAGTGTTCTTCTCTCACTCCGAGAGGCTGTCTGGAAACGTCCCGGCATCTGCCAGCACAAGGTGGTGAAAGCCTGAACCCTCAGAGCCCTCGGCCCAACTTGAACATGAGAACTCGTGTGAGCCTCGATGGTCTTTTGCAAACGGCTGGCGTCGTCTCGGTTTTCCTCCCGTCTGCTGAGGCCGAGAACCACCGCACACCCGCTCTGTCCTTGGCCAACGCCAGCACACTCTCTCAGGACAACTGAAGGGCAGAGTTTGGGCTTAGATTTTTTTTTTTCCATTTCCTCATGTCATAACCTAATGCTGTTCCAGCAGAGCTTCTGCATATTAAATTGCCTTTTAGCAACTGAGAAGAGGGTGGCATGATCTGTGGAGAAAAGGCCCCTCATGTAAATGTATGATTGCTGACACTACCCCACTGAGGAGAAAGGGCAAGATTAGCTGGGAGCCCAGGGGTCAGCAAACCCCGGGAAACGTCACTCTTTACAGCCACTTCTCTCTCCTTGAGTCAAGAGCCACTGTTCTGGGCTCCTCGCCCACAGCAGCCCCATCCCGGGCCTGTCACTGCCTGTTCTCTGGGCCGTGACAAGGCTGAGGAAGTCTAAGGAGGAGTGTGTGGAAATGCTTTGGGTTCTAAGAGTTTCTCTGAAACGTGGGTACCAGAGAGAAAGCACAGGCAAAATTAAATTTCTCTCCTGCTGAGGAAGACAGCCTGGGCCTCAGGCGGCAATGTATGCTGCAGAAGGGGCTTCCTACCTGGGCAGCCACTTAGCACTCTGGCCAGGGAGGGCAGGGCCACTCAAAAGCCTAGTGGGGGCATCATTTCTATGGGCTGGTAAGGTTTTTGCAAGTCTTTCTACAAATGATGATCTCTAGCCGTATAAAGTGGCATAATAGCCTCTTCGCTTTACTGAGTGGTGCTGGCTGTTCAAGTGCTTATTTCTTGATTCTTAGGCCATTTGCTTTCCATTAGCAGTAATCCCAAGCCCGCAAAACTCCAATTACAAAGTGATAATAGAAATGCTGCTCCGCCTGGAATTCTCTGGAGCATGGGGGGCCAGAGCGGCCCAGGTTCCGTGCTCAGTCACATTACAATCATATTTATGCCACGAGAGCAAGACGGCTGGCCAAGCCCTGGGTGGAGGGTAGTGTTCGTAGCAGAGTCTCTGCATTGTAGGGTCCTAGGGAGCGGGGTGAAACAAGGAAGGTGCTCCTGAGATAGTCCAAGGTGCTCGGGCAGAGAAGTGGCATGGGAAGGAACAGAGCCATGAAGTAGGATGCTGTATACATGCCTCTGTGATTTATTCCACTGGGAGAAAATATGGTCGGAGACTGAGTGATGGTGGAGACAGATTAGGGCAGGGGGTGGCAGTTCACAGCTTCACCCCAACTGATGAGAAGATTCACCTTCTATGTAGTCCCTGGTGACTACCAAGGGGCAGATGTGGCTGTTCTATTTTCTGTTGTTGTTGTTTTTTATTATGGTAGAAACACATAACATGAAATTTACCATCTTAATTAATCACTTCTAAGTGTCCAGTTATGTTGTCTATTTACATTGGTGTGCAATCAATCTCCAGAATTTTTTTAACCTTGTGAAACTCTATATTCAATAAGCAATGCCCCATTCCCCCACCCGCACCCTCACCCCCAGTAACCACTGGTCTCCTTTCTGTCTCTACAAATTTTAGCTACTCTAGATACCTTGTTTAAGTGCTATTATACAGTATGTCTTTTTGTGACTGGCCTACTTCACTTAGTATAATGTTTTCAAGGTTTATCTATGTTGTAGCATGTGTCAGGATTCTCTTCCTTTTTATGACTGAATAATACTCTACTGTATGTATAGATATTTTGTTTATCCATTTATCTGTTGATGCTCACCTGGGTTGCTTCCACATCACGCCATGCACATGGGTGTGGGCGGCTGTCTTATACAGGAGATGTGTCAGGCATTGCAGCAGCTCTCAGATCTGTCTACCTCCCCTGGAACCCCATCGGCTCCTCCTGAAGGGACTAAGTATACTTTTTACTCCCATAGTTTCTTGCCTTCGGCATCGAGCTCCCCACATCCTGATCTGCACTGTCCTCGGCTTCTTTTGTCCCTTGAAAGGTCTCCATTTTTTGCTTGTTTCAGGCCTTCCAGAATAACTATCTTTTTTTCTCCGTTACTTCCTCATCTTAAAACGACCCACCGCCTATTCAATCTGGCCTTGCTGCTGGATTTCACCAAGCACTATACCCTTTCCTCTTCCAATTTTTTCTTCAACCTTTCTCAACTCCCGGATCATCTTTTAAATATACTAGAAAGTTAAATTTATCTAATTTTCCTCTATTTCACAGCCAGGAATAAACAGATCCCAGCAGATAAAAGGTGATCCCAATATTCGTTTTGGTGATTTTTATTCTTTTGTTCATCCCCTTGGAGAACTCATAATTCATTACTATTGCCATTGTGCAAAAACATAAAGGGTTTCTCACCTGGGCAAAGTCCATCCTAACAGGTATTCCCTATGACAAGAAAAAGTAACAAAGAAAACAGAAGGCTTGTGCTCATTCTCTCTGACCCCTCTGCACTTTTCTGAGTGGTTCCTCACTCATTCTCACTCAAATTGTTAATTGTGGCACTAGCCCTGGGGTTGTTTTGTTTTCCAGATTAAAAAACTTAATAGACTATTTTTTAGAGCGGTTTTAGGTTTCAGAAAAATTGAAAGTACAGAAAGTTCCAGATTATCCCCTTAATTTTATTCCCCCGCAACACACACACACACACACACACACACACACACACACACACGCATGCACACACACGCACACACACACACACATGCACACATATGCACATACACACACACACACATTCTCTTGTTATTAGCATCTTGCATTAGTGTGGCACATTTGTTACAATTGATAATCTAATACTGATACATTATTATGAACTCAAGTCTATGGTTTATATTAGGGTTCATTCTTTTTTTTTTAATTTTATTTCTCAAACATGGCCCAGAAGGAATTTATTTGTTGTTTGTTTGTTTGTTTGTTTTATGCCTACAGCACCTGGTATTCCTAGGCAGTCTCCCATCCAAGTACTAACCAGGCCCAGCCCTGCTTAGCTTTTGAGATCAGACAAGATCAGGCATGTTCAGGGTGGCAGGGCCATAGACTAGGGTTCATTCTTAGTGTTGTACATTCTATGGGCTTTGACAAATGTCATTCCAGAATAGTTTCACTGCCCTAAAAATCCTGTGCTCTGCCTCATCATCCCTCCCTCTCCTCTAACCCCTGGCACCAGCCATATTTAAAATCACACTTACACTAATTTTCATGAGACTTTCTGTGGATAGTCTCAAATATGTTTGGCCTTATGTGTCCTTGCTCATATCCAAAGGGAGGGAGGGGGTGTTCGCAGGACGGAGTGAACTCTGGTTTTCTTGCTGAGGTTTCTGCATGAGAGACCACACACCAGGAGATCAGAGCAGTGAGCTGACTTGCGAATCTTTCTGTGTCAGTGTAAAAAAAAAACCTTGTTAATTGCCAAAAAAAAAAAAAAAAGAGATATGCATTCTTCTCATACACCATCCCAAAAGAATGCAATGGAAATAAATGTTTATTCCATGAAAAATGATTTATTTAATGTATTAGGTGATTAGAATTTTTTCCTCCATACAGTTCTCAGTTGTGGTAAGCTCTCCCCAGGCCTCCCTGGGACTGTGAGTCTAGCCCCCCTCCCCACCCCCTATTTCCCTCCCCCGAGCAGAAGCCACAGGTCCAGGTCTCCCCTGGCTCTTTTAGGACCATCCCTTAGAAAGGGGATTGAAAAGTTCTGGGCCCCTGACAAGTTCTGGTGACTGGATTTTGACCCTACTTCCAGTTCTGGTAATCAGGTTACCTGCCTGATAATCCAGCCCCTTCCCCTGGCAGTTCCCCTTTCCAGGTCCTGCCCTGGTGGCTAGAGAGCCCTGTCACCTGCTGACAGACCTCTCCTTTCTCCTCGCTACCTTTTTAATCTCTCACTCCTGAGAGCCTCTCGCTGGCTCCTCTAGTCCACCCTCACTCCGGGCTCGTCCCCTCCCTTGCTCACTGCCTCTTGGAAAACCAGTGGCTCTCCCTCCCTTTCATCATCACCGGCCCCAATTACTACACAATTGTAAATCCAAACTCGCTACTTGATTCTGACTCTGGGGCTGTCCCTGTCCCCTAAGCACTTGTCCCACCCTAGTTAAAGATCTGAGTCCAGTGTCCAGAACTTTGCAACCTGCCTCTGCTGCCACTGGCCTGACCATGATCGGCCTTGCTCTAAGATAAGGAAGCCTCTGCGGACCGCTCTGTGGAACAACTATAGGGCCATCATTCACAGGGAAACCACAGGATGGTGCTCCCAGGAGCTGCACAACATGGTCCCCGACAGGCAGATGCCACGCTGCCACTGAAGGTCCAATCATAAAGCCCTCTCTATGACGAATCTCACACCACCCTTCAATCTACGAGGTTTCCCCTCAGCCCTGAAAGATGGCAAATGGAGTCTGGTTGGTAACAGAGAGCTTTTCTGAAAAAGATGCTATAGATCAAGTTCATCTCCCTACTTGATTAGTCATTGAATACCTATCTATTCAGAACCATTCCCTGGCCCCGTCCTGTTCTAGGCACTAAGGAGTCAACAGGGAAGAAGAGACCTGGCTTCTGTCGTCTTGGGGGAAGACAAACAGAAACCAAACAAAAAAGCTGACAGACAGACAAAATAATGACAGAAGGAAAGAAACTGGGTAATGAAATGGAAACTGGCGGTAGGACTTCTGGTCGGACAGGTAGCCAGGGCAGGCTTCTCTGAGGAGTAAGACGAGCTGAGTGCAGAGATGAGAAGGCTGGGGAAGGAAGCTCCCGTCACGGAAGGAGAAATAGCAAGTGCAGGGGCCTTGACCTTGGAAGGAATGTTCAAAAACCAAAACAGTGGCTAGCAAGGCCAGAGCAGCAAGACTAGGAGGGTAAAGGAGAAGCCAGAAATCTGGCCATGGGGAAAGGTGCAGAATACAAAGTCCCCATGCTTGCTTTGCTCCAGACCCAGCTTCATGACCTGCCCCCTTTGTCTCTGTGACTTAGCTCAGTATCCTGGCCAGGTCACTGGCCTTGGAGTTGGGAAGCCTGCATTCTCATCTCTGTTCTACCTCTAAAGCTGCGGAAGCCTGGGTAAGTCAACTGCATGCTCTTTATCTACAAAGCCAGGGTGTGAAATGATTATAACCCCTAATATTCTCCAGCGACAACTGTGCAAACACGGCTTGCTCATGAATGCAGACTCACAAAGAACATCAGGACTCCAAGTGTCAAGGCACCAAGCTCGCACTTCCAGAGCCTAGGATCTTCCCCTGCAAACCTGCTGCCGCTCCTGGGAGAGTGGAAACCTGCCAACCGCAGCCCGGGGACACTAACAACTCACTTGGCGGGGAAGCAGTGTCACGGTGGTGTCCAAGAGAGGACAGGCAGGAGGAGAGAGCGGTAACAGGCAGGACGCCCACTCCCAGACAATGAGGCTCTTAAGAGTCCTGACTGAGCAGGAGTCTAAATTGAAACATCATCCCAGTTCGGCGGAGTGATTGCACTAAAGCAAGTTGGCAAAATATCAGACAGCAGGCAACATGACTGCCTGCGCCCCGGGCTGCAGCTGACTCCCTAATTGGGCCAAAGTACATTCATGGTTGGAAGCACCAAGTTCACCCGCAACACCACCAATACTACAGGGAGCCGAACTGGCTAATCCTTTACTCAGTTAGACTGGGTTTCCAAGGCTGCACATTGCCCCTCCCAGGAGGGACTGACTTGAGATCCACAGTCCGGCTGTAAAACCCAGGGGACCCGGAGCTCAGGCCACTTACAACTCCAGAGACAATGTTTAACTGGAGGGTTTTGGTGAAAGGAGGGGCCCACACCATGGGAAATTCTGTCTGTGCCCGACCGGCACCTATCACTCAGAGGGATTGTGCCATGCGGCTCTCAAATCAGGTGCTGCTACTGCTTGGTAAGGAACCCCTGTTTTGGGAGGCAGGGCGGCCCAAGTCATAATGATGCTCAGCACCTCTTGCCTCTGAATGTCACCAGCTGGAACTGCATCGCAGAACTCAACTCCCTGCCTCCTCCCCTTTTTAAATATATTTACAGCCACTCCATGAAAACGTGACAGTGAAGACTGATGAGGTTCACAGTAGGCAAGAGAAGGCTGGAGTGATTTGCATGTGCAGTTTTGTAGAGCCCTTTTCTTAAGCCAGTTTGCACCTTCCTCCCACTCTTCCTGGGTGTGACATGGGGCCCAACCTGCCTCATCAGCATCGCTGGGTGTACATAGTGGAAAAGAGAGATGAGGGGACGCAGTGGACTTCGTTGTCGTTAGTTTGTGAGATCTGTGTGCTAAACAGTCCGCTGTGCCCCTTCCCCAATCCCGTGCTCTACTCTTAGAAGTCAGAGCTGCTGTCAGAAGGACAAATCGGCTCCATTCTCTGCTCCGATTCTGATGCCTCTAATGGGAGAGAGCCCAGGTCACAAAACATGCAGAGAACATGCTCACAGTATGGAATGCCTTCTAAGTAATACTGTTCTGATTCATTTTTATTAAGAAATTAAGTGGTCGATCTATTTGAACTCTCATTAATAGATATTAAATGTTGTTTATTATACAAATGCCAATAAATCATTAGGTTTTTTAAAAATTAACCACCAAATGGCTAACAAATTAAATTTAAATAATTAAGTCTGATATTCCTAGAGAGGGATCACAGAGGGTGGTACATTAAAGAACCTGTTTTTATTTTGTTTGGTTTTAAACAAAGGGAGCCCGTGCTGACTGCTGGCTGGGGCCTCCCTGGCCCCTGTCCAGAAGGCGGTGAGCATCTGTGAGGCAGCTGACAGGGAGGGGCGGCGGTTTGGAGTGCGGTCCAGCTACCTGGGCTGCAGGGCCACGTCCGTGACCTTGGCCTCATTAGTCCCCACTCTAACCAGCCGTGCTAATCAGCGCCGACATGTGTTGTTCAAGTGTTGATGGCTCTGTTGCTTATCGTCTCTTCGATGGCTGCTGGCTGCCGCAGATAATTAAAAGCTGCAGCTCTACAACGGAGATGGCCAATCCGCCTCATCTGGAATTAGAATGAAAAACTATTAGCCCCACTCAGTGAAAAGGGAGCAAGAAACAAGAAGGCCCCAGTATGTGGGCAGAGTTCTCATTGGAACGCAGAGCCCACCTTTCCGGCAGCTGGCCTGGGCCACCGGTAGACTAGGGCTGAACATACCACTGTGACCTGACTCAACTAACTCACGGTTACTTACAGACATTCTAACACAGGGGCATTAAATATGAAGCACGTCTATGGTCTTCTAATTTGCAAAACCTTAACAGACTGTTAGATTTGTTTGGCTGCAGCAAACCAAGATAGCCTGGTATGTATCTAGAGCTGCACTGTTTTCTCTTAAACCAGTGGTATTAATCATACCTTGCGTACTCACCATGATATTACATGAGATAAAATTACAGGTGAGAGAGAAATGATCAACTCTTAAAAAAAAAAAACATCTCAGGTAATGTCATCCAGGTCAAGAAATGCAAAAATAGAAAGGGGTAGAGCGGACAGTGACCAGCAGGTTCCAAGTGGCAGTCAGGCTGGCACCACACTGTCATCTAAGGCAGGGGTTCACACAGCGTGGTCCTGTGGACTCTTTCAAGGTATTTGCACTGTCAAAACTATTCCCATATACCACGGAGACACTGTTTGCCCTTTCCACGGTGTCCATATTTGCACTGATGTGACAAGGCAATGGTGGGTCCAGTGCTGATGAGTGAATCACGAGAGTGGCCCCACTGTGGATGAGTATCCTTCGCCATCACACACTCAGGGAAGGAAAAAAGAAAAGAAGAAAGAAAATAAGCCCGTTTCACTGAAGAATGTCCATGATGAAGCCTGAAAAAGTGTGACGTACTAAATCTCAATCCAGAGCCCTTTTAACACCCTAGGATGAGCTGGGAAGGCTGCACACAGCGTCTGCGCTGCACCCCAAGTGCCACGCGGTCTTCAGGAAAAGCGAATGCATAGTTGTTGGAGTCGCAAGCCCAATCAGCCCCTCGGTTCACGAAGCACGGTTTTCACTTGAAAGAAAGACTGACAAACTATGGTTACTCACAGTTGAGTATATGACAAACATTTTCTTGAAAATGAACAAAATAAGCCTATCATTTCGAGGAAAATGAAATGATGAAACTCAAGCTTTCAAGATAAATTTAGTTTTGGAAAACTTGTTATCTGGCACTCTGAGCTTAACAGCCTCCCAATACTTAGAAGATTTCTCCAACGAGATTGGTTGTGATATTTATGAAAGTGATTTTTGGATATTGTATAATGAAATGTGTCAACATTTGGAAGATCTATATAACTCAGTGAACCAGTACTTTACAAATGATATGATACGTATGAGTCAAACATCAATTCAAAGTTCAAGACAGACCCATGGATCTTAATGTAAGAGAATAGGAAATGTTCATTAATATGGTTTCTGATTTCACATAGCAACTAGTCTTTAAGAAACTAGCACTTATCTAGTTTTAGTGTAATATCAAAGAAAAATATTTACAATTTTCCAAAAAGGCTATTAAAATATTCCACCCTTTTCTAGCTACATATCTGCATGTAACTGAATTTTCTTCATATACTTCAACTAAAATAATGTATCACAATGGTTAGAAAGAGCTCACAGAAATAAGACTTCAACTGTTTTCTATTAAGCAAGACATTAAAAAGAGTTGCAAAAATGTAAGATGATGTTACTCTTTTCTCTATTTTTTGCTGTTCTGGAAAAGTTATTTTTCACAAAAATTATTTATGTTAACATGCAAGAGACTTATTATTGTTATTTTAAATGAATTCAAATATTTCTTAAATTTGTTATAATTTCTAATGTGAAGAACATAACTCACATAAACAAAAAGTGCTTTGGGGCCCCCAATAATTTTTAAAAGTGTAAAGGAGCCCTGAGACCAAAAATTTTGAAAACTGCTGCTTCTAAGGAATCTTAGCATAAGGCAGCAGGAGAAAGGGGCTCTCTTGAGAAGCAGTGCCACTGTGGAAGTGTTCCAGACTAAAGAGAAATGACAACTAAATGTTAAGAGCAAACCTGAGACTGGATCCCATACTGAAAATTCTATAAAGAAAATTACTGGGTCAATTAACAAAATTGGAATATAAATGGTAAAGTATTATAAAAATGTTAAATTTACTGAAGTCACTTAATATACTGCGGTACTATATGAAAATATCCCTATTCTTGGGAAAAACACAGTATTTAGGGTGCCAAAGGCCATGATGTAACTTACCTTCAAATACTTAGTTTGCATGTATGTGTGTGTGTCTCTTTTACAGCTCTGCCCAACTAAGAAACTAAGGCTTTCTGCATATGAATTTGAAAGTCAAGGCAAATATCACTTTTCAGCTCAACAAATATCTTAACGCCTAGCATGTGAAAAGCAGCTGAGTAGAAATTCCATAGACTGTTACACAATTTCCCAAGCAAGGTGTATACATTGTGACCAATACCATCATAGTCATGAGCCATTTAACAACAGGGATCCCTTCTGAGAAACGCATCGTTAGGACATTTAGTCATTGCATTAACATCATAGAGTGCACTTTCACAAATCGAGTCGGTACAGCCTAGGACACATACACCTCTGTCACACATGTGGTCCATCGTCAACCAAAACATTGTTAGCAGCACGCACGTGACTGAGGAACAGGTGTTACTAACCCCCTTTGCCTATGCAGCCTCCATTGTAGAATTTGGGATGCCAAGTACCCTGATAGCCTCCTTTACAGCTAAGGGTGGCCATGTGTTCTACTTGTGGTTAATGAGACCTAAAAGACAATTTGCTGGAAGATTCCTGATAGAAGGGGCAGGCAAGAGGGGAGAAGTCTAATGTCCACCTCCATCCCGTCGCCTTCTTGTATTTAATGAGGGTGCCTGGAGCTTGACAAAACAAACTCCTATGGTGTTAAGACAGCCAAGTGAAAATAAAAACCCTACATCATTGCCGACATCACTGAACGGCTGAATCAACTCCAGCAAATGCTTACCTCTGAGACAAATATACTGTTTAAGCCACTGAGAGTCAGGTGTCTGTTACTTAAAGCTGCGCATACTACTGATGGCTGCTTATTCAGGAAAACCTGGGAAAGGCGAGAGAATAAATACAAAAGGCTGCACGCCGTGCACCACTGTGCAGAGAAAGCAATTCCATAATAAAATTTCCATTTCAAACCAGAGCTGAATGGCGTTTTTTAACAATACCACAGATGTAACAATTTTCATTAACAAAAGTTAAAATAGAGAACACCTGCAACAGTCAGCATTTTACAGTGATTTAAGACCTGAAAGGGTCAAGACATCTTCTAATCAAATAGGTTTAAATGGAAACATCATCTCTGGGTGTCCTGCCAAGAGTGTATATTATTGCCAAATTCCCAATTCCAGACCGTATATAAGAATGCTTTAACTGAAACACAGAAGTTAAAAATAAGACATTTAAATAGTAATCTCCCTTCTCTCTCAAAGATGAATGTGCCCATTAACCCTGGTGCTAACAGGAAGATTTCTTTCTCTTACATTTTATCTGACCATTTTTTCCAAGCCACTCATGAGGAGAAAATAATTTGGGAAGTTGGCTCCTGATCAGCTACTTCACTGAATTAAAGTGCAATCAGGTTTATAACTTTTAAATGGAAATATTAAACATGTGTATTAAGTACCTCTGTGTGAAATACTGTGCATATGTGGGTGGGAAGGGGGCAGGTGGGCACAGACACACACAAGACACACATACGCCCTTGTGGAGTCCACCATCCAGTTAGAACAGGAAGAGGTCAATGCGTGATTCTCAACGAAATGTTTCAATAGTTCTAGATAGTAAAAGAGATGTCATAAAAGTGCATGATTCATTGCCAAAAAGACTTGCTGACAATAACCGCTGCAGGGTTTCAGAGAAGAAAAAGATCAGCTAGAGCTGAGAAAGGCCTGGGGGAGATTTTTTAGAGAAAGTGGGAAAGGGTTAGATGCATCTAACCAAGGAAGCATATTAACAGCCTCCTAGAAAGGCTGTTTTTATTTTTTATTTTTTTAAGGGGAGAAGTCCTCCAGGACATTTGTGTGACTGGTATAGGGAGGGAGGCAGTCAGGGGCCCAAGTGGATGATGCTAGAGGTTCAAAAGAAAGTGGCAGCCAAAAGGTGGAGAAAATCCAAGAATCCATCAACAGATGAATAAACAAAATGTGGTATCCAGTGGAATATTATTCAGACTTCAAAAGGAAGGAAATTCTGACATGTGCTACAATATGCGTAAACCTTAAAGACATTATGCTAGGTGAAATAAGCCAGACACAAAGAAAAAGTTCTGTATAATTCCACTTATATGAGGTACCTACTGTACTCAGATTCAGAGGCAGAAAGTAGAACAGTGGTTTCCAGGAGTTGAGGGGAGAGGGGAATGGGGAGTTAGTGTTTAATGGGCTCAGAGAGTCAGTTTTGCAAGATGAGAAGACTTGGAGATGGATGGTTGTGATGGTTGCACAACAACGTGAATATACTTAATACCACTGAACTGTGTATACTTAAAAACGGTTAGAATGGCAAATTTTATTTTACGTATATTTTACTGCATTTACAGACACACACACACACACACACACACACACACACACACACAGAGATTTAAAAACAGAGAGAAAAGATAGCAGCAGGAAAGCAAAGATACAGACTGCGGTTCGAGAGAGAGGGCAGGGCTCGAGAGATTTGGCAGTTGACCCCCAAAAATAAGGGCAACATCTTTCTTAGGCTCCAGGCCTGTGAGACCCATGGGCTCCATCTAGTGAGTGGTGGTGAGCAGGTGGTAAACAGAAGCCCTCCCCCAATTTTCTTTGGAAATACTGAACTTGTTTTAATATAATGAAAACCTTTAAAAACTTCTCTGACTTTGGACATGAATAAGAGCTGAGTACTCGCTTCTGAGCCTGCCCTCCCCTTACTGGCCTTACTCAAATGTGGACACTAAAGGAGACAACTCAGTCTCAGAGAAAATAAAGTGCAGGTCATATCTGCATGGCACAGGTAGATGGAGAGCATTATTTAGCTTAGTAAAGAGGTTGGAAAAGTTGGGCTTTATTTTGGGTTTTTAGACCCAAATTCAACATTGGTAGGGGGATAATTTTCCCCCATGTCGCCAAGCAATTTTCAGGACACCAGCTGGACATGCTACAACTCAACTCAATTCTGTACTACCTGGATTTAGATCAGATCCAACAGGTAAAGGACTTAGTCCTACAAGACTGCACCAACCCACCCACTCCAACTTCAGATGCCAGACACAAGCCCAGGTTGTCACTAGTACTATCAACCAACTGGCTATAAATCAGGTTCCTACCACCCTCTCCCTGAGTTCAATTAATTTGCTAGAGCAGCTCACAGAACTCATGAGAACATTTCACTTACTAGATTACCCATTTATTGTAAAAGGATATAACTCAGCAACAGCCATATGGAGATGCACAGGACAAGGTACGGAAAAGGGGGCACAGAGCACCCTTGACCTTTCCAGGAGTGTCATTCTCCCCAGATCTCCACATGGTTACCAACGCAGCTCTTCCACACCCTGTGCTTTGGGTTTCTATCGAGGCTTTGCTATGTAGACATGACTGATTAGATCACTGGCCACCACCGATTAATTCAACTTCTAGCCCCTCTCCCCTCACCAGTGCGGGGTGGGGTGGGACTGAAAGTTCCAACCCTCTAATCACACAGTTGGTTTCCTGGCAACCAGCCCTCATCCTTATGTGGGATCCCAAAGTCACCTCATTTTCCTAACAAGAGACACCTTTCTCACTCACATTACATAGGATAGTCCCAGGGTTTTAGCTCTGTGTCAGAAATGGCAAAAAAGATCAAATATATATCTTATGATAAATTGCATCTTCTCTAACACTGAAGTAGGAACCACTGCAGAGCCCTCCTGAGGCACGGTAGGTGCTCGGTAACTATTTGAAGATACGTATACTCTCATGAAGAAATGGCTTTAGACCACTCCGATAGTTCTGAAAGGAAAACTGGGTTAGCTCTAGGTCTTTTCAGAAGAATTCTTGGGCACTCTCATTTACTCTAAATGTGATAAGCCTTTCCTCTTAATGTGACCCTGGATCCCAAAAGTCCTGGGCCCAAGGTTCTTCTGCCTGCCTCCACAGATGTGGTCTGTAACTCTCATCCCCATGGTTCCGACAACAGGTAGGTCTGTAGAGTCCCGGTCCCTTCAAGTCCAGTCTTCCCACTGAGTTTTGGGAAGGCCTCCTGGCTAACAACTTGATGAAACTACCATTTTTAGTGACCTCACTTTAAAAAACAAAAACAAATGAACTATAACCATTAAAACTTCTCACTGGTGCCAAAATAAGAAAATGATCTCCCTTGCATTTTCAGGCTCTGCTGCAATAATCGATTCTTCAGCCTAAATATTTTTAAACCGCAGGTAGATATGGACATCAGAAGATAAAAAATCTATCTGTCTGGCACACAGGAAGTTTAGATCACTGATCACACGAGATTTTATGGAAGCTTTTCTCAAGACTTTTCTGTTTACACTTGTTCCCTTATTTTGCTTCATTTTTAATTTAGGAAAACATGGCTAATATACTAGATCACTTCCACGGCTGGGTCTTCTTGGGCTTCAGAAGTCTGTAAGGGCAGACTTGTAAAAAATACCGAAGCAGAAAATGTATCAGAAAAATGGAGTTCCTATCTTTTCGCTCACAAATTTTGCCTTTTAAATGTAATTCTCCCACTAACAGTTCAGCGAAAGATGGTTTCCTCGTTGTCATTTATTAGCCATGACAGGCAGCAACATTCCTCTCAGACACAGTCTCCCTTTGCCACAATTACTTAGCGCTGCCCGCAAGACGGAAGACCGCTCGAAACTCCTTCTTTCTGGAATGCTTTTCCCAAAGGCAACAATTCAAAGCAAACCCCTATTAACTGGAACACTGACATCTGCAGAATCCTCTGGACAGAAGATTACGCTACTCGCATAGTCAGGCCAGCAACTAAAACATAATTACTTACACTCCAGTCATTAAGAATCAAGTTCAGCAACATGGTCTATACCTGGAAGCCTCACACACACCCACACTGAGAGCATCGCCCAGCACAAACGACCCAACCTCAGACTGTCAACAGATACACTTCCTTCTCAGCAAGGGTCCTTTCTGTTAACCTCCTCCCAAAAGGAAAAAGAAAAGAGATTTTCTTCACTAAACCTCAATGTAGCAAAATGGGACAAAATATAAGATAGTGTCAAATTAAATAAATTAGATGCACTGCTGGCTTATTAGCCCCTGCACATATTTATGAATGTGAACTAACAAAACTTACACATTATTTGTTAACAGGGCTCCCAACTCAGGATTTGCAGCACTGTAAGTATCTAATACATTTTCTATCTTTAAGTACCTTTACTGATTTTTTTCTTCTACATACCTTTTGTTTTATGTATTTTGGAACAAAGAGACAGCAAAGGGTTTGGAGGAGGTAATAGAGAAAAAATTGAGAAGATAAAAGAAGAGAGATGTAGGAAGAGGGGTTAAAAAGACAAGAGATCAGCAGGAGAAACGAGAATTGGAGATTGAAGTATTACAGGAGGAAGAAGGCCTGGGACCTATCAGATGGCCACACCTGAGACAAAGAGCAGGCACACAGGAGGGAAAGATAAGAGAACCTTTCTTAACATCTTCAGTCTGGTCCATAAAGAAGTGCTACCCATCAGCCCAGGTGGAGCACACGGTGTCAGGGTTTCAGATTATTCTCTGGGCATTAAAACATATGCAATGTGCTTTGCAGACAATACAGAAATGAGAGAAATGAATTGTTAAGCATATAATTATAATGTAAAAATGAACATATTTTGGTAGGGTAGATTTTAATAAGACTTTAATAATATTGGTAAGCAGCCAAATTACAGAATGCCCCAGAATATGGAGTACAAAACCTCAGAGACAAAATAAAACTCATAAAAATATAAGTGTGCTTTAAAACAGTAATTATCTTTAGGATAAAGAAACCATTTTCTCAACAAAGGTACTGAGCATGTTTAATAAAAATTAAATGAGACAAGGTGTACAGTCCCCAAGTCACAGTGATTAGGAAGCTGAGATTTGTGTCAGTGAAGGCAGGCATGGCGCCAGGAGCACACATGAACTCCCATCATCAATAGATCTGGAATAAACTGCCTCGAGGCGGGCTGAATTTCCTCACTTTTCGCTTACAGGGTAAGAACTAATTTACTCTCCGTTTGTGGAGTGGCCTTGGAAATGAACCGTGTTGGCATGTGGAGGAGTGGCAACACGGTCCCACGAGGCAGAAGTGGCGCCTGACCCCCGCCTCCCATCCACACAATCCTCAACGCCAGAGCAGGGTATGGTCTTCGGGGTGACAAGAGGAGATAGGCTGTCCTCTCCTGGAACAACTCATTACTCAGATAAACTAAAGTAAGAGCTCCGTGAGACCAACAAACCAAAACTAAGATACAAAAACAGCAGGGTCCCCATCTCCAGAGAGACACTGTGGTATCAAGACAGCAGAAGTAGAGAAAGTACCCACAGATCAGTTACGCTCATCAGCTGTCAGGACAGATGTGCCATCCTCTCTAGGTTTTTTGGGTGAGTGGGTGGGGGTTTCCCTCAACTCTCCAAAGCAAATTCTTTAACACTGCTGCCGTTTGGGTCCTATTTCTTTTTTTCCAAGGGCACTACATGTTATGCTTCATTTGGGCCAGATGTTCAAATCAGTGTGTCTGTTCATCCCGCTAGGAACACAACAATTATTTATTTGTCCTTCCAGCACATGTAGCAGCGTGTAGCAGCTGTGAGATGCGGTGGATGACAGAGAGCTGACGCCCTTCTGCAGAGCACCAACATCCCAGCAAACCAGGACACAAAGGGAAGGCACCCCACGCCAGCCCACTGCGACAGGCCATCTACAGGCTCCTTTATCTTAAACCCTAAATCAATAGCTTGAACAGATGCAGATTCCATGTGACAGGAAGAGAGAGTTAGGAAGATTTGAGGCTTTATATTCTTTAGATGTCTACTTTTGCTGTACTGGCTATTAAAAAGTTATGTGTAACTTCAAGATGAAAGGCATTAGCAGCTCCTTAGAAGAGGATAATCTCAATCTTCTGGAGGTTTAATGAGATGTAACTCACTGAAGCTTCTGATTCGGTCTGTTGTTAATTGAATCAAAGTCAATGACAATCTTGCTGCACTTTGGTGTGAATTTCCTAAAAGTAAGAAACAAAATATATAATTATATTATTCAGTGAGTAGTTAAAGCAATTTGTTTACTTCAGCTTAACCTACATTTTCTATGAAAAGGAAAAATTTTCCCGGGATTTGCTTGATAGTTTATCCTATAGGAGCCAATTACAGAGCACCACAGTGAGAGAAACACAGCCCAGAGAAGACAAAGACCCAAAATGATGCATGGGGTGGCTGGGCTTGTAGGTTTTTCAGTTGGCTGAGTTCATGAATTATCGGGGAGTCAAAGGATTAACAAGTCAACTGTATAACATGACATCCGATTACGTTTTCCCCACCAGATTTAGCTTATTTTCTAGGAAATTTCTGCGGCCAATGTGGAATCACTTTAAAGCAAAAAAGAGCTGAGATTTCTTTTGCCTCTTGTACATAGCAAAAATCAACTAGGTTCAATGAGGCGTCATTTTTAAAAATCATGTTCCAAAAAATGCAGAAGTAGAATAAACCCACTACATTTTTTACCCATTAATGTACCTTCTAAAAAGAAAATGTTTGGAGACTAAACATATTCTTTTAAAAATCCATAAAGAGTAAATATCTAATTATTATTATGCAAATAACTTGGATTTGAAGTCTCATAAAGTACAACAGATTCATGACCTATAACTTCTATACCTAAGGAAGAATGCGAGGGGCCAGGTAGGTTACCATTTACAAGAACCCCACTGTTGACCACAAATACTGTAAAGAAATTGCTTTGAAAGCTTTTACAGTCTCAAAAGAAGTTTCCACCATGAATCAAAGCTGGATAAACTTACTTGCAAGTAAAACATACCTCCCGATTTTGCCTAGCAAAGTTAGTAATCATGAAAACCTAAATGACTTCAAATCTCAATGTTGCTGTAAAAAGAATTCCTGGTGTTTCAAACCTGGCAGGTTACTTTCATCCTAAATTTTCTATGCCAGAGTTGTTACATTTGCAAAATTTACAGAGGTTTAATGTTAATATTATAAAATGTGTGAATTTTTGAAAATTTCTTGCTACTGGAATAATTAGTCCAAGTCTTGGAAAGCTACTAATATCGAAGTGCAATCACTAGACAGATTGTCTTCAAATACTTTTCTCACTGCTCTTAAAAATCTACCCCTAAAATAATTCTTAGATTCTTAGCCTATTGCATTGGAAAAGATACTTCCAGGTGTGTAAGTTGGGCCTCACAAGTAGAAATTAAACATCGGCCCAGGTCAAATTTGTTTCTCCATCAGGCTTTCATGCCACCTTTCCCCCAAGTTCTTCCTACTTACCTAACGGCAACCCCAGCCATATTAAACAAGAGCCTCGCAGCTGTTGCCTCCTCGCTATCGTGGTACTTGTCAGACATGAAAATAACTTCTTTGATACCTTAAAAGGCAACAGTGAAAAAGCCCCATTAGTATACGCACACAGAGACAACACGATGGGCGTGCAGAAGCAGACAGCCCTGACAGTGTCTATGATGAATCACCTTTTCCAAGTGCACTTGCACACATGTCCAGTTACTACAATGTACGGCCACTGCTCTCGAATACAGCAGTGAACAGATTATATTAATCTGCTCTCCAGTTTTTATGGATTTTCTTAACAAATGCATAGTGAAACATGTCAAGTAGTCAAGCCCTGATCCGATTAACAATTTTCTTTACTGCAGGCAATCAAATATATTCTATTCATAAGGCGACTACTGAAGAGGCGAATGGAGGGGCGTGGAGAATGCTGGCGAAATAAGGAAGAAGTCCCACCAGGATGCCAAGAACGGCCCTGCAGGCCAGCTCAAGCCAGTGCCACAGAGAGCAGATCTGTTTTCTTTTCCTGTCTCACCCAGCAGTGCTAACTTGAGGGCCAAAGATCTGGAGGGTCCTGGATCCCCCACCCTGCTCCTCCACCAGCCTCTGAAGGGACAGCAGAAGACACCTCACAGTGCACATGCTGCCCTTCCCAGATGCCTGCCACCACCTCTGTGTGTAAGGACAGCTTTGGAAAATTCCTGCAGGACCTCGCACCATCAGCGAGGGAGCCCACGATACTCCTTAACAGAGACTTGATTCGGACACCACCAGACCTCTTCTGCTCAGACTGCCATGGGCTAGTCAAAAACAGCCCCTTTAAACCAGATATCTGACTAACGTGATCAGTCTTTAAATCTCATGCCGAGAGCTTTATGGAGATAAAGTGTAACTGAATCTTAGATGTGACAATTTGAAAAAATTGAAGTATTTGAATTAAAATGGCACAGATTTGTGGTAAGAATAACTTAAAGTAGTACCATTGGAGCCTTATGAAATTTATATGCAAAGGTATGTTTAGGTCCTCAAATATCTATCATATATTAGATACAAATTAAAATTTCATATACAGACTCCCAGCTGACCTTGTTTCTGACAGAAATTCATTTCTCTCCCTCCCTCTTAATCTATGCACAATATGTCAGACAAGAGTAAATTGACAGTAATTATATGCAAAGCCTGTGTTGTTTTTTGGCAGCTTGCAGTTTAAGAAGTTGCAAACTAAATTAGAAACATGCTAAGAATCACAGAGGATACAATTAGTCTTAGAATACCTGGCACCATTCAAAAACAAAACATGGGAAATATCCTGCAAAGCTGATAGTGCAATTAATTTAGATCCAAACAATAGCAATTTAAGATCAAGCACATCTGCAATGAGCTACTGATGAGCAGGCGGCGATGCAAATGTGACAAATGGAACGGCCGGTTCCTACCTGCCTGGATGATGAGCTTAGCACATTCATTACACGGGAACAAGGCCACATATATAGTACAGCCTTTCACGTCAGTTGAGTTTTTGTTCATGATGGCATTCAGCTCGGCATGGCACACTGCGGGTGTGAATGAGAAGAAAAGAAAAACTTAAGAGACTGCAGCTCATGAAGAATTTATTAATAGCGTTGAAGCATTTCATTCTCCCTCTGAAATAACATATATTAGACTCAATTTTTAAAAAACTGATTAGAAACAAAGTACTGAGAATACCAAATGAGGGTCATGTGGTCTGACAGGTTGGCCATTAGCAGCAAAATGGTTCACCAAGGCAGCCCTGGGTCAGTAAGCACCTGCAGCAGCCAGGAGGGGCCAAGGTCAATATCTTCACCCACCCTCAGCGGAACAATAGCTCACAGCTCCACAAGACCCTGGGGTATGGAATTGCCCACATAAAACGGCTCATTTGGGTGTCGATATGCACAGGCAGGGATATTGCTGTGGCCGTTAAGAGGGCAGGCAGCAATTTTAAGAGCGAGAGAATCAAGTAGTGAAGCTGAGCATTTCTACCCCCAAGGGATTTGCTTCACCGCAAGGTTCTCAACCCATGCTCACACAAGGACACCAGTGGATAACCAGTAGTTTATCTAAGAAGAATATTCATCCACTTAATGGCTATTAAAAGTCTCCTTGTGATAGTGATTCACAAACTTGTCTGCATGTTGGAATTCCATGGGCAGCTTCCAAAACACCAACATCCACGTCTCACACAAGGAGCCTTAGCCAGCCTGGGGTATGGTCTGGACCTTGAAATTTTTAAGAGGTTCCCCCACATGATTCTAACGTGCAGACATGTTTAGGAAACACTGCCTCACAGAATCCTCTGGTATCGTATCCCCAAGGTGACTTAACACATGCTATGCACACAAGTGCTAAAATAAATGTTGAACGAATTAATGATGACCTGGCCCTGGTCCAAATCCCACAAATCTCCTAGAATTATAAACACAGAGATGTCAAGGGTCTCTTCCATGCTCTTCAACCAGCCTTCTATACTTCACACCTTCCTCTAGGAGCATTGAGGCCTAAACTCGGGCTCTCACACATCTCGGCCATCATGTGTTTACTCAGTGAGCCTTTATTGAATACCTACTCTGGCTCAGATGGGGTGAAGGGCCACACTCCTCCCCATGCCTCTTGCTTCCAAGTAGAACGGCCACTGTGTATGAGTGTGTGTCCCACAGCGGCTCTGCAACACTGCAGGCAGAAAGCTGACTTAGGGCCCTTCCAGAAAATACAGGCGAGTGCTCATTTAGTCTGTGAAGACCATGACTTAGAAAGTCTCAGTCATGCATAGAAATAGAAGTCTCTAGTATTGTAAGAAAATTTGAAGAAAAGAAAGCTGCACTTAATCAGATCACAGCCCATCAGAGAGCAATCCCCATGGACCAGAGGGACCTAAGCCAGCTCCCTGAGCCACGCTGGCCTATAAACTCCGAGGGGTGTGAGGACAGGAAAGAGAAAGGCTCTGATGCTCAGCAGCCATGAGGGTGCTGGCCTCAGCAGAAGTCCCCGTGGCCCCATTTCCTTCCCTGGTGACCAAAACATTCCCAAGCAGGGATTAACACTGCTCGGGTATTAAAAACAATTAGATGTAATTATTTCTTCTATCTCCCCCTGGAGGGCAGAGACCAGTCTACCAGGTTCTTTGTAACTCCCCCAGAGTGTAATTCGATGCCATGAACATAATGGGTGTTAAATATTTATTGAATGAATAAAAGAGGAAATGCAGATTCCAATTATTGATGGTGACGTTGGGAAATACAGAAAGTCTTCTTAAATTCAAATATCAAAAATATGCCTTCCCATCTAATAAATATTTTTTGATGGTGTTGGTATTAATATTCAGAACTACAGAGTTTCTGAATCTGTTAGGAAACCTATTACACTGTCCTCTTTTGAATCCCTAAAAATTGTCACACTGATAGCAACTACTGTCCTCTTAATTCATCTGAGGCAGTTCAGGGCAAAATTCAACATTATATGTCTGGATTCATTAATGAAAATTACCATATGAAAAAGATTTTCTTGGGCAGCATCCAACATCCCTGTAAAAGGGTGGTTTATAGAAATAATATCCAGGATCATAAACAGACTTTCTTTCTCTTAACTGCAAAATCACAAGATGGAAAATATAAGGCTTCTTGTTAGAAAAGCATGAGGTCTACCGGGCAACACGAATAGCTGAGTGTCAGGCACATGTGAGACTCTTTAAAAGAAACAGTTCACAATCCACAACCTCACATATTCAAAACGAGATGATGGCAAAAGCAAAATTCAAGTGTTCCATCCACCCTTGATTTCTCTGATTCATTCATGTACCTCTTAACCTTCAGAAATGACAAACACCAATTCCTACCTTCCCCAGAGTTCCCTTAGCCCACCAAACCTTGTCTGATTAACACCAACTTCCCGTCTGCCTCTACATGGTTGAAAGAGAAATCCCAACCCAGGGCAGCACCTGACACCTCAGCCGGGTCCCGCCCACCTCATACCTCTCCATGTGGGGTGTGTCCAGATCCGGAAGCCTGGCACTGACCCCAGGTCCACGAGCACCACAGCCTCTGTGGCTCTGACCCTCGGCTTCATCTCCAAAACCACACGCATTTCTCTTCAGGACTGATGCATGAGGAGGTACTACTCAGTCAGGCCTTAGGCCTCAGGCCCCCCAGACTGTCCCCACAGCGGAAACTGGGGAACAACTTGACAACTGTCCATTTGATTTACTTAATGTAGGTCAATCAGAGTGGAGTCTGGGGACTCATTTACCTGGACTGGCCACCTAAACTGATCAAATAACAGGTAACTGCCAAATCTGCCTCAGGCCACAGAGAGCACTCAGGGCAAGCCCTAACTGCCTCACTCCCTGCTCCAGGCCCTGGTTGGCCTGACCACAGGCCAAGCATCTCCCTGCTTTATTCTACACCTGGCAGGCAAGTATGGAGGAAGAACTTTGCAACAGGAGTCAGCCCCAGGGTTCAAGGCCCAGTTTTGCCACTTACAGCTGTGTGACAAGGTGCATAAGTGCTCTTTCAGTTTGCAAGAATAACAATGGCTCTCAAAAAGTACATTTTTAACTAACTAAGTAAAAACAATTTTAAAAACAACAAATATCCAATTTTTAGTTTTTCCCTAATGTGACCAGTTTCCTTTTTCCACCCTCTAAAATAGCTGATCTTCTCCAAGACAGGCTACTGACCACAAAGCATGAGTCTTCTCTCCCACTGCCAAGGGCAAGGGCTGGCTCTCAGCGAAGCTCTCAGTCCGGCCACTTCCGATGGCACTGGCTTCTCTCTACTCCATTTTCTTCTCCTTTATGCATGTATACTTAGTCCCCATTCCGAAGAGCCCATCTTTTCAGCATTTTAGATCTCTTTAGTTCCTTCTTTCAAGACGAAATTGTCCCACTTACAACTGCTACTCTAATTTTCTTTTTAAATAATTGGCTCTTGACTTTGTAATGCAACCTTTGTAATAAAACCCCTAGTTGTCTCTAAAACCATATTTTTCAAACTGCAGGTCATGAAATCAGTTTAGTGAGTTATAAACAGCATTTTTTTCTTTTTTAATGAAATGGATTAAAAGAGAAAGAATAGGATCAGAATGTACCTCACATGGTAAAGTTAGGGGCTGCTCCTCAAAACTGTTCTGTGTGCATGCGTGCGAGCATGCGTGCGTGCGTGCGTGCGTGCGTGTGTGTGTGTGTGTGTGTGTGTGTTTCAGGTATAAACTATGTTTGCTAGGTCACCATGTAAAAAGTTTGGGGAACACTACTCTGTGGAAACCCGTGGACCTCTGTAACATGCCAGTAATGTTTACAACCAACATTTTTTTTTAAATGGCTCTAATTTGTAGCATCTGCCCATTTCTGTGGCGTGAACACTCCCACATGGCCAATTTCAAGTTCCCAACATGACACAATGACACGGAGTTGGGAAGACAAGCGCACGTCTGTTCTGGTGAGCTGGTTCCACCACACCACTGGGTGGTTTATCTTGACTGAATCCCCAAATCTCGTGCTTGATGACTGCGTACTCTCCACTCTAAAACCCTCTCAGGAGCACCAGACCCTTTGGGGTCTCCTGCTTTCTGTGGGTCCTTTTCTTTCTCTTGCCTTTCTGGGCAACTCCCAAGGTTCAGTTTTGCTCTTCAACTTTTCTCCAGCCGTCACTGACATAAAGAATTCATCATTCCTAAATTCTCAAATAGATTTAGTTGTAAAACCCTAAATCTACATTTCTAACTCCAATGTCTCATTGTCTCCTCAAGCCTTTTCACAGAGTGGCCTGAGACTTCTCTGCAACTTTTCTCACTACAATAAACATTCTACAGGTATTCGACAGCAAAAAGTTAAAGAATTTATCTTTTTGTAGTGCTAGCATTTTTATTATATTGCCTCGGAATAAATGCAGCAATGCTACAAACATTTGAGCGCAAAAACCAACTATGGAGGACGGTTCTCACAATGATCTTGAGATGAGCACAGTTTTAATATTTGTAGCAGGAATGAGTACCATGCATTCCAAAGACATAGTGTCTCGGAAGTAGTCGTAAGATAACTAAACTGTCCAAAAAAAAAAAAAAGAGACCAATTTTCTAACTATTTACCTAGAATTAGTCATCCGTGGCTAAGCAATAAGCAAAAGAACTCTCCAAACACTACAAGTATTTGTGATAGGCACAAAGAGTGACATAAAACCCTTCAATTATTCTCGACATTGCTTAAAAGGAAAAGAATCAAAAGCTAAAAATATCAGATTAACACTTATAAAGTTCTTCATTGCCAGAAGGAGAACCTCTGTTTCAGGTAATTATAAGACAATTCATATGCTTTGGTCTTTTTTTTTCTTCTTCTTCTTTTCTATTACTAACTGTCAGAATTCAGAACTGCATTAACCTTGGACCATGGAGAAGAGATTGTATAATTAGAAAACTGTATTTTTCAAATTCCCTCTTACTCAGGCTTGATTAATCCTTACTGTCTAGTGTAAGGCGGTTCTCTCCAAGTTTGACAAATTAACAGGATATATTCCATCCTTGGTTAGATTTAGATTTAAGAGATTCAACATTTTATAAATTTGACTTTCATCTCATTTGATATAAGACTAATATAATATCTATTTTAGACGGTAGTATTATTAAGGTTACTTTAATAGGTTTTTAAAAAACCCTGAATAATGCTAAACAGATGCTAATTGCTGCACAAATAATTTAGCAGTACTTCTGTGGCTGTACTCTCAACTGGTCTTCCTGTGCTACCAGCACATGATAAAATTTGGAGTCATGAAAACTAAGTTTCTATTCAAGTTAAAGAAACTCTCCAGATTGTTTAAAATTTCTTGTTTTTTAGATGTATCTGAAGAAAAGTACTTTCTCATGCCCGAGGGGGATTTGGCCAAGGCTGAGCTAAAAAGTGGGGAGCGTGGTGTGGCAGCTTTGTGAGGGTCAGGTTTGAGGGCCAGTCATCAAGCACCTGTTGCCACTCAGCCCGGACCCGCACCACCTTCTGCCAAAACGCTCCAGGCTGTATCATACGAGCCTCTGACTGTCTCTGGGGAAATGCACCTCTGCCCCTGACTGATGACCGTGAAGGTTCTCGGGCTGTGCAGCCACCCACACTCAAAGCACAGACACTTGGGCTCACTGACAAGACAGAGGTCAGAACTCAAGAGCCAAGAAGCGTCTGCTCACGGCCTTCTGGAATAAAAAGGTGGGAAGTGTCATCCTGCAATTAATAACTGACATGAAATGGGTACCAAAGTTCAAGGTTGACCTGTGCATTTTTAAAAATAACTCAATGTTAATTATTATAAGATATTCCATTTCTATTCTGATGACAAAGCTTTCTGTCGCTACTTCTTGAAATACAGACCTAAATGTTTTTACTTCTGGGGTTCTACAAGTATCAGAGTCACTAAATCTGAGCACTTCTCTCTGTTGGAACATGGGAACCCCCTCCCTGCTCTCAATGTCCCACAGATGCCTGATGGATAATCCCACTGGAGGGGCAGGCACGCACTCACTCCTCTAAAAGATCCATTTAGGGAACAGTTTCACTGCTCCTGAAGCTAAAATGGAATTTCAACTACTTATTTCTTAATTATTGAAAGATATCCTGACAGGGCCTCATGTATCACTGCCAACCTTCAAAGTACCTATCTTTCAAGTCAATAATTTAATAGAGTAGCCTCTAAATTTAAGCCCCTCCAACCTACCCCTGGGACAACTCCCTGTTATAAAATGTTTACTCTTATGGCTACCCCCAAATCTAAAGCAAACATTTCTCGAATTTGGCTTCAAACAATTTCATTGCTCTACCTTATTTCTCCTTCAAGAATTGCCCATATCTGTAAAGTAGCAGTGAGATTCATTATCAGGGTTTTCAAAAGATTTGAAATAAAGGTGGGGGGATGAGAAGCAACTTAGGAACCAACAGTTACAGCACTTCTCTAAGGCAACTGCAACCAAACAGGCCCCGCCAGCCACTCCTCGCTCTTCTCAGCCTCTGCTCCCCACTCATTGGCCCCTGAGCCCCTGCTCATAGTCCAACCCCACACACAACTTCTTGGCGTGCGCCAAAGCCTACTTCACTCTTACACTTCTCAGAGAAAACTCTGCCCGCCCAATGGCCAGAGAAGCACCCTTTGTACTGGGTTGCAACGCGAACCGAAGAGGGTTTAAAACTGGAGACATTCCCCATATAAGTGCAGGTTGCAAACATCACCTGACCCAGGCAGAGCACTCACAGGGCTGGGTACTGGGGGCTGTGGGGTCTGGCAGAGGACACCCACACACAGAAACAACCAGAGCTCTGAGTGAAGGCTACACACACAGCAGGAAAAGGACCTCAGAAGAGGGGAAGTGTTGAGAAAATCCGGGAAACGGGCTATTTGCACTGTTTGTGGGTAGACTGAATTGAATCTGCAGGTAACATTATTTCTGTGGAAAATGTATTTGGACTACACAGGGCTTTTCAGAAGGAAAGGGGTCTAAACCCTGGGATCTGCCTACACGAGGTTTCAAGTCCCAGCCTTGTTCGACTACAAACAGGAATAATATTAATATCATCCCTTCCTATCTCCTGGGGTTACAATGAGGAGCACATGAGGAATGAGGTAGGAAAAAGTTTTATGACCTGGGGGAGTCAGCAGCCAGGAACGAGGGCTTCCTGAGCAGAGGTGACAGGTGACAGCACTTCTGTCCCACCTGAGCATGCTCCAGCCATTCCACTCCATGTGCTCAGAATCAACACCATGCTCCCACCCCCACGTCACCTAATGCACAGTCAGGGGCCTTTCTATTCAGAAGATAAAATAACTGGGCCCACAACCTCAGGGCATCGAAGGGCACACAATTTTAGTGGAGGGGCATTTATCATTACAGTATAAGCTGACATATGAAACTAAAAACATAATAGTGATAAAGCAAAGGAAGCCAGCCTCTTACCACCCTGTGTCCAGAGAAGAGGTCTCTGCTAGCAGAAAGTGACAGCAGAAAGGAATTCTAGTTGGATCTGGGATCTGAAGGTGAGCTGCTCACATATAAAGCAGTCAAATCGTACAGCCTCCTCCTGGTACAACCTCAACTCCAAGGGTGCCCCACCTGCTGATGGCCCCGCGGACCACAAGTTAACGACCCATCTCCACTGGAACCATGGCTCTGGGGTTGTACAGATAGGCCCAGTTCTTGCAGGCATCCCACGGCTCTGCCTTTCCCAGTGCTTCCTCCTGACATGTCCCCTCAGCCACCTCCTCACAGACTCTGCCTCCCTCACCTGCTACTTTTATGACCTTATGATCTTGAGAAGCCTCAGCCTCCTGGCCTGTGAAATGCAGAGAACAAGAGAACCACCACAAAGACTAACATCTGTGAGAGCACAGTGCAGAAGACGGACCTGACAAATGCTCGTGCTCCCAAACCTCTCCTTCTGGCCACCCAGCTGACACCCAGCAGCCCTGAGCTGTTCAGCTCATGGATGGGAGAAAGCAGACATTTCTTTTTCTCTCTCTCGTACTGTGGTCCCCATCCCTTGCCCCCTTCCCTGCTGCCTCTTGCAAAGACTACTGGCAGCAACTCATGGCACCCAGGGGAGCCACTTAGCCCCAATGGTAGTGCTTAGGGCTAAAGAAATTTCTGACTGTGGTGTTTCCATTATTGATAATAAAGCCCCCAGAACTCTAATTACACTGCTTCCCTATGTGCTAAAGGCACACAATCAGGTCAGAAGGAGGAGGACTGGAAATACTGCATTTCATCTGCATTTCATCGATGGGTGAGCCAAACCCAATTCCCTTCCTACTGTTCTTGTAAAATACCTTTGATGCTTGAAATATACTAAGGAAAAAGGAAAAGAAACAGAACACTAAATACGGTTTGACAGCTTTGTAATGCAAATCTATACTATAAAGATTCAAAGCTTCCCTCTTGTGTTAATAGCTTTTAAAGGGTAAACTGGAACTGAGCAGTGAGCACTGGAACAGGAGTCAGGATGTGTGTGTTCCAATTAATTCCAGCTCTATAAGGCACGCCCCAGGCAACTCACGGATGCTGTTCCAGCATGGAGAAAATGGGGCTTCACTGACCTAACTCAGGCTTCTGAGATGAGACAGAGCTCCTGACACTGCCCTACATTCCTAGGACATCTCTCCAGCAGGCCTTCTCCACACACGGGACAATTTTTGCTTCCCTTCTCCCCAGTGTCCAAACCTGTGCACGCTCCTCCTCCTTCTTCTTTCAACTGACAACGACCTTGCCTCGCTCTCCACTGAAATGCTGTAACTGACCATACCCCCACCTGTGACTCCATGAACCTCTATATCAGCTCTCACGGTCCCTCTTTCGCCCCCACTTAGTGTCCCTCCTATTACTAATCAATGTGCCTTCCTCTCTCAATTCCTGCAAGACCTTGCCTCTTTTCCCCATTTTGCACATCAATCTCCCTCTACTGGATTATTCCCATCAGCAAACAAATGTCTGTTGCAAAAACAAACAAAATTCTCTCCTTGTACAGACAATATGAGCCTTTCTCTTGGCCCCATCTCCCATTCCTGCCACTGCCCTATTGTTCTGCTCTCTCCACAAATATCTCAAAACCACATCTACATACACTGTCCCCACTTTCTCAGTTTCTGCTCCTCCTACAGTTACCAATTTGCCTTCCAACCTGCCGCTCCATCAAAGCTGCTCTTTGGAATACCAACGGTGACCCCCATGTTGCTAACCTCCATGGATATTCTTCAATCTTCTTAGACCTCTCAGCAGCCTTTGACACAGCTGACCACTCCTTCCTACTTACAGCACTGCCCCATGTGCACGCCATGATGTCCTACTCCCACTTTGCAGGCCCTTCCTCCTCCACTCCACCGCTCAATATGACAGCTCTCAGGGATCGGGCCCGGCCTCTGCACACTCTCGTAAGATCACCCCACTCATCTCCATGGCACTGATTGTCACCCAAACGGCACACATGCAGATACTGACATTTCCAACCTACACTTCTCTTGGCACTCATGTACCCAATCTGGCCACCTGACACCCTTCCTGGGAGCCCTCAATAACATCTCAAATGTCATGGGTCCAAATCTTCCTTGACCTTCCCCCAAACCCAGGTGCTAAGGCTGGAACTGTTTGCGGGGGAGTCAATCCCTCTCCCCCACCCCATATCACCCAGCCCTCTTGGTACTGTCTCCAAAATACACCCTATACTCACCCATCTTCTCCATCTCCAGCACCCACACCCCCTCTAACACATCCCCCCACCCAGTCTGTGGCCATCACCACTCAGCTGGTCTCCCTGTTTCCACTCTTGCCCCCATCAATCCATTTCCCAAGCACAACCAACATCATCTTTTAAATCCAAACCCCTACAGGATCTCGACCTCACCTTAGTACTGCAGCTTCACACGCTAAGCTCAAGCTAAATTCTCTCCTTTCACATGATGCTCCAAATGACTTCCTGCCTGACGGCCTTCACACAAGCACTCTTCCTGCAAGGAATGCCCTTCCCATGCTCTTCCTAGCCCCAAACACTGACTATCCCACCTTCACCTGATGGCACTCATCTAATCCTTCAGACCTCAGTTCAAAAATCACCTCATAAAGGAATATTCAAAAATATGTTTATTTCATTAATGTCAACCTCCACTCTGTCTGCACACTCCTTGAAAACCAGGACATTGGACATCTTATTTACCACTGCAGAGTGCCTAGCATAAAATACGTATAATTAGTTGCCCTGTAAGTATTTGCTGAATGAATCAATGACGACAGGTGAACGTACTCTAGAAATGCGCATTATAAAATTAGTTATAATTTTTCAAAAGGAAGCAAGATGACTCATGAACTCCTCCATCACCAACATGACTCAAGCTGATAAAAGAAGATGACTCATTAGTATTGATTTCAATTTCTAAAAAGTTATAACTCACTCACCAAGGAAAAAAAAGACAATGAGGAATTCTGCTTCCCTTTTTCACCTAAACTCAAAATTAATGGCATTTTGAGCAAAGTCTTTTAATTGCAGAATTAAAAAATTCATGCTCAGTTATCATATTCAATATTTTAAATTTGCTATGGCATCTATCATTTGGAAGAAGCACAGTGATAAAATTTACACCTCCACTAATTGGCTAGTACCTACACTCCCGACAGCTGAGCATCAGAGAGAACAGAGAGCTCCTTCACATTATAACTCCCTTGCTCTCCCCAATATTCTCCATTTATCATGGGGTTTATTTATCCCACTTATTTCCATTCTCCATTTATTCCCAAAGCCAGGCAAGTATGTTTCAATAAACACTGTCACATTGACTCATTCACAAAAGAATCTCGAAATTCTTTTCTATTTGGTTTTAGAATAACCTGTGTCTCCAAAGAGTTTTAAGTGTGCCCGTCTATTCATATGTTTTCTTATACTTAGACATGGGTCTTTTTCGGTCTCTTTCTTCATTGCTGTCCTCCAATCTTTTTTCATCCAATGTCTTCTAATCTCCATGTTTGTGGGGTAACTTCATTCTTCAACTGCCCCTCCTGCTTGTGCATATATCTCCATCTCGCTTATATTCTTATATTCATTTTAGAACTGGTGCAGATTTGAACCTCTACGGAGAAGGGGATGAAGCCTGTCTCTATTAATTTTTCTGTATGCACAGATGCATATACTCTGTGTCACTGCCACCCACAGCTTTTTACAGCTCTGTACCTTCACCCAGCAGAAAAAGCACCCTAACCCAATGCAATCAAAACTATACTGTTTAATTTTTATGTAGAATTCTAGACCTGGAAGAGTTCTCACTGATCATTTATTTCATAAAGATATTGAGAAATAAATGTCAAGTTATGTATCTAACAATCTCACGATTACTGGATAAAAATACATCACACTTGGAACCCAGGCTCCAGATGGCCAGTCCATGATATTTTCACTTGAATCTGAGAATTGCTGTTTTAAACATTGTGGGGCTTTTCTTAGCTGATATTCATATTAAAGATGTATACATCCAAATAGAATACAAAAGTCTTAAGAAGTAAAACACAATATAATATCTGTAAAAGCCTCTAGGAACCAGGTTTTAGTACATATTTCTGGGAACGAACAATAATAAATATTTTCATTTAATATCAGTATTAACAAAACTTATGAAAGAGAAACCCTTGAAAAAAAATTCAAAATAAAACTAATAATTCAAGCCAATTTCAGAGAAGAACAGTCAAAAATCAGCATAACATCTGTAGACTAGGTCGGCAGAATAAAGACCATGAGTTTTGTCATTGTCAGGCACCCCCTGTACAAAGCTCAGACTTAAAGAAGTTATATTTATCAACAGGGGGCTATCCTTTTTCATTTAGATAATTAATGTGCTTGCACACCACAAAATCTAAAATAGGTTAAATGTGGCCCTGAAATGTTATTTAGGCTATTAATTTCTCAACAAACTCTTTCTTTCGAGAGACAGGACAAAGATCAACTTGAGCAACTTTTGGTCATCAACTTGGGAATCATTAACCTTGAATTATTTAAGTTTTATTACAATCTTCTATGAGGTAAACTGATTCTTTATAAAACAAAGACAAATATGTCTTTTCATTGGTGGGTTTAGTCCTAGAGATGAGCATTTCAGCTTTTCCTGCATTATCAGGACAGGGGGTTGTACTATATACGTCCTTTGTAGATATTCATAGTAAAATAGGGATCTATAGCTCTTCAAAAATAATTAACCCTGAATCTAGACATTAAAATACAGATAAGAATCAAACAAATTAACCAAAAGTCATTGTGTACTCTTTTCTGAAGACTGCTTATAAAGAATTATACCTAAAAATGAAATATGCTTATGTCAAACTGGTAGAGGGCAGCCTCATACAGAAGCCATTGTTTTCCTGTTTATCTAAACCACCACACAGTGAAATCTGAGTTTGTTTCTTGATTCATAAAAATCACCTGCTTTCTTTCCTGTAAACTTGCTCAAAGGTTTTTCATTAATTAGATTAGTTACTTTGTACAAAAGTCCCAATTAGACCCACTGTCAGACCACAACTATTGGATGGCCAGGCAGGGGAGGGATGGTGGGAAGCTATAAGTGAAATTAGAATTCTGCAGGAAGAGAAACACCAAGTCATCAAATCTGCCTAACAAAACCAGAGGGCATTCAATTTCAACTGGCTGAAGGAACAAATTTGATCTTAATTACTAAGAAGCTCTTACAAGTTGTGAGGAAGTCACAGCTTAAGAAGGATCAGCCTCCTAACTTCTTGATAAATTAGTTTCTCAAGACTAACCTTTTAGATGCCAAAGAAATATATCACATGCATGGCAGTCAGGAAAATGTCATTGTTCAAGGGGGTAAGGTAAATGGCTAAGTAATCACTAAAATGACATCTATGCATGCTTAACAATATGCTAAATCTGAAAGATAAAGATTAAATTTAAATATAAAATTTAAAGGAGTACTGCCACACACTGGCAAACTGTTTAAAGTGCCATGCCGAACTCTTGCCTTAAGTCCAGCACTTTCCTTCCAGAATTTTATCCTTTTTACAGTATTCCTGCAAAAATATGAACTAACTCTGGAAAGAGCCTCATGTCTCCATTTCTGCCTCAAGTATCTAGCATGTGGTACCATCCACTCTTGGGACATTAAGACTATGGTCCCTTCTATGATGAAGAAATGTGATGTGACAACAGACAAAGCAATCCAGGCTTCATGAACAGTCGGGATGGAAGAGGAGGCCAAGCAGAGGCATGCAAACCCACAAATCCTTTCAACAACAAGAAACAGAATAGCAGGGAAATGCATGCAACTTAATAAGCATAGCAAGTGCTACTAAAAATGTAAAGTTGAACAATGGCTCTTGAGGATGAAAGAATTTGATTCTATTCCAACTCTCCAGTCTGTAAACTATGTCTTCAAAATCAGTTACAAAAACCCAAGGAAAGAGTGATATGTGAATTACCAGGAGTATTTTACTTCCATTTTATAAAATTGGTATTTTGATTAAATGTGCTCCACTCTAATGAATTTCACAAAGAGAAAAGAACTAAAAATGTCAGCTGAACACTTCATCCCAGGTTTAACAACCACCCCCTCCTAAAAATAAAAATCTTCCAAAGTTTTTTTTATACTAAATTAGATCAATCTGCTGCTTCCCAGTTTTTTAATTGTCATTCACGTGAAAATGTGTCACTGTAATAACTCTGACTTCTTCCTGCCACTTAATGTTACTGACATCACACTATCTTCTGGATTTTTCAGGAAAAGGATGAGATAAAAAGCAATTTCCTTGGCAGGGGGAATTTTCATTTTCCATATTAATACTACATTGTAATCAAATAGTTTCATGAAGTTTTGATCCTAAAGCTGGAAGAACAAAAACACCCTTTAAAAATGCCTCTCCAGAGACACAGCTGGGAAAAGCTCCTTTTTCCTGTTATGTTAAAAGTATTCAGTCTCCCTCCTTTCCACAGAGTGTCAATCAAGACTAATGACTTCCTAACTTACAGAATTAATAAGGAGAATTAAGTTGTATTTGCTATTGGTAAACTCAAATTTACACAAGTCCCATTTGGAACTCCGCTTTGGAGAAATGTTACAACCAGCCAAGTGCAAATGGCTTTCTGCCTAACACTAGGTACAGGCCACCACCTCCAGCGCTTGAACTTCTGGGGAGTCACTTCACCTAAGCCACGGTTCGCTCAAGTGCAGAGTGAGAAAAGGGGGTCCACTCTGCAAGGATTAGACATCATTTCAGAAAAGCTGAATTCTTTCAGCTGAGAGAGTGGGGTGAGAAAAGAGCACTGACCTGGGAATAAAGAGATGTCACCCTGCCTGTGTGGCATGACAGAAGTTACCTGACATTTTGGGGGACTTCATTTCCCCATCCTAAAAGAAATGGGTAGACTTGAATCCTGTGGGCCCAGAACCCTGAGGCAATGCGGAGGCTCTGCAAGGGGTCCAGCATGGGCCACTGACTGGGTAAACATAAACAGCTTGCACATAATATACTTTTCCAAACACACACAATCCTGTTTAATAATGTCCAGATTAACACACAGCATTACCAATATCAAGTAGCTTTTTGTCATCACAGATTTTCTTACTTAAAAGATACAAATGTAGGGGTCCTGGAAGTTTTCTTGACGTTTAAGAGGGTTCCCATACAGTCAAAAGAATTAGGAATCATAGGTCTAGATAATCGCTAAAGCTTCTTTAAAGGGATTAACCCATCATCTATCCTTCCTGATAGAGCAGCTCAGCCACCATTAATGCCAGTGAGGAAAGAGGCCCACCCAATTCCAGACATTAGTACTTATTTTTTAAATTAATTTTTGAAGTCTTAAATCGGAAGTAAAATGAATTTGCATTTTAGTCAATTACCACCAAACATTTCTATTACATCCAAGGCAATCTAAATATTTATTACTCCGTGGCTCCAAGTCCTTTAAAAAGATATGACTGAGTGTACAGTTTACAGCCAGTCATTGCTATTCAGACTGAAGGCCCATCTGTGTGCGCATTATGATGGCAGTAATACTAAATGCCTTTTAAAAATCATTTAATACCTTCGACGACTTTTATGGTAGTACATCAAATTACAAGCTTACTCTAGTGAAATAAAATTGTCTACATTCTAACATAGCTACATGTAAAATGAATAATTGATAAGTGAAGGCAAAGAGCTTTGAAAACCAAGAGGTATCATACGGATAGTAAAATATAATGCAGACAGACAACCAGTGCCCAGAAACTCAGCAACTATTCCATAAAAAACAATCAGTGAAGTTGGAAAAATGCCTGTGTGAATTTTTTTCATTTTTTTCTGGAAAGGAGCTCTGAAAGGTATTCTCTCCAACTTGGACAAAATGCAGTGTCTCAGAACAGACAAAATCAGCTACTTGAGAGGTTCTGAACACTGGGAAGTTGGGGGATTACAAATGTGCTACAAAGCCTCTGGCTTCTAGGTCACTGCCACCAATCTGCCTGGGGCTCACGTGACTGAAGAAGGAACAGGTCCCCCTGGGTCAGCCACAGAGTAACCAGTAAGGATCCCTCTATATCAGTCCAACCACTGGCATGTGTTGCAACCAGCCTTAGTACCACATAGGAGTTCAGCACAAGGACCGATATTTCACTGTCTTCACACCGTGAAGTAGTCACTACAGCAATCATATATTTCAGTAATCTTAGGCACATCAACCTTTTCACTGCATGGGACACTGACCTGTACTGTGAAAAATTACCTTTGCATGTACCTATAAACAAGTAATCATTTCCTTTCTTTTTTAACATCAAAAGCTTACAGAATCAAAATTAGGATGACAAAAAGTTTCTAAAATACGTTAGCACATTTTTCATTTCATGCATTCCACTCAGCTACAAAAGTGGGGGCTGAGAAGACAGTTTTACTTTCTCCCAACTGGAATCCCACTCTACCTGCTCCTCCAAGGGGTGAAGTTAAAATGGACTGATCTGACTAAAATCCCCTTAATCACTAAAGTATGTTTTATTCCCTGAAAACCCTGAGTACTTTGTAATTCTCCTCACCCTCCTTCCTCAAGGCATCTTTTTTCTTTTTCTTTCCAAAACAGAACAGTTGCCCAGAGTTTAAAAAAGAAATTTATGGAGTTTATTTAACATGATTAAGGTCCAAGAACATTAGTAAAAACATACAAATTAGGCTAAAGGTAGACTTGGAATTCTTCGTGAGAAGAATCCAGAGGAAAACCTACTGGGAGGAGTCAACACAGCAGAAAGGCCTCACATAGCACCATGACTGTGTTTTTCAAAGGCACAGTCTCTCCCGGTTGGGTGGCCTTAATCTAATCGACTCCCATTGCAGCCTGTCTATTCCTTTCAAGACGTAAGCACAGGTCCTAATGTAAAAAGGCAGCAACCAGCATATGCAGCCCAATTTGCCTCTTTTAGGGCATTACAAATTCTCCAGGGAATTAAAGGAAAAGTGAAGCTGTGGTTTGTCTCTCCCAGATAATCTCTGAAGTGATTCTCCCTTGGGTTTAGATAGGAAACAAATTATAAGAGGTGCCCTTCCCTCACTTAAAAATGAAAACCAGGGACGACCCGGCCAGAAGTGTTCAGTCCCACACATCTGGCTTATGGTCTGACCACAGCCTACTCTGCAACTGCAGAGTCCCCTGGAACAGGAAGAAGCCACTGCATCATCTACCCATCATCCATCTCCTAATGTCCAGATCACAGTTTGTTTCCTGCTTCCCAGAGATGGGTTGAGCCAGATTTCCTGGGTAGGCGAAAGGGCTGGGTGAACGCTGCTTCTCATCAGAGCAAAGCCCCTGACAGTACTTGGTTAGCTGTCTCTTCTTCCAAGGAGCAAAGAAACAACCCACAGAGGCATTACGCACATTCCTCAGCCAGAGGCGGTGGCCCTCTGCAGAGAAGCCTGCCATCAATGCTCTGCTGTTGTAAAGGCTGGCAGGTCGCCAGTGAAACAGGCCAGGCCCACGCAGGCAACACAGCCGTGGATCTCAGGGCTAGGCTGCGTGACCACAACCATGCTTTGATCTGTTGGCTCTCTTTTTGGAACTTAAGGGATGGGGACAGGAAATAGAATTTTTTTTTCTTTCCAGCTGCTGATGACTAAAAAAGGGAGATGACACTTTCCGACCAACTACCATACTTAAGCACTCGAGGCTATGCCACTAAGCATAATGGAACACAAACCATGCCCTACCATAAGGGTATTTGGTATCCAGCTTTCTCTCCGCTGTTCTCCTCCAAGGCAAGAGGTCATCGCTGCACCCATTTGGCATTCCATTGTACCCGATCCCGACAATTTTGTTTTCTGCATTCACGATGCAGGCTCCGACCTACAAGTAAATATGCCCAAAGGCTTGGTGACTTCAAATGGCTAGTCTGCCACCGGAGCGGCAATAAATGAAACCAGAGGGCTGCAGAGTTCAAAAATGGGCACACAGTTTCTGGAGGTCCTAAGAGCTCTGTCTCCTTGCTTGTTTTCTGTGGCAGTTCCCACAAGCCAGAGAAAGTGTACCCATGGCCCCAGAGAGGTACAAGAGGCAGTGAATGATGGCATGTGACAACCTACTCTCACAGGAAAAAGCAAGCATGCAGGAATGCAGCACAAAAGACAGCAGCTTTACTCTGCCTTTGTAAACTGACAGGTGTCTACCCAGTCTCTTCTTTTTGTAGGCTGCTCATTTGCAGGCATCTCTGTGTCTGTGAGGGTCTAAACATTCTCCTATAAAACTCACTTACCTGGGAATTTGGATCTTTGCTTCTCTGTGCCGATAAGAAGGCCACTGCCATGAAATACTCGGGCCATTCCAAATAATCCTCACGTTTTTTGCAGGGAACTTCACTCATTCTGGGTCTAAAAGGAAAACACGACAAAACAGTAGAGAAAAACATTTCAGTAAATCTGCTTTCTAGTACAACCTAACCACATTCAAACTTTGTATCACCAAGCTCAGACGGCTTCAGTTACATTTATCAATCAGAAATCACAGAATATGGACCCCCACCCCCAGTCTCTGATCTAAAGAGAAAAATTATGAAACTAAGTTATTATTTCAGAAGTTTGAGTTTGGCACACAGAGCTTCACCTTCCCAAATATTATATCTATTTACTACTTTGTCAGAGGGTTTTTTTAAATATAAATGCCTACCCTACAAATTGCTCTCATCCTTTACCTCTCTCATAAAATGGAGTCAGCACAAGAGGGAGGAGGAAAAAGGGACATTTATTGAGCATCTAATATATGTTGGACCATGTTAAAGGTTATACACATCACCTCACTCAAGCCTCATTCCTAGCTAAGGCATATAGTTCCATCTTAGAGACTCTGAGAATTTAGGGAACTCTCCTAATCACACAGGATTATTATCCATCTGGAGCTGTCCCAACTCTGACATTAACCAGATATTCTGTCCTTTCCATTTCCCTTAGTTTCCCCAGATGGGACAGAGTTATCAACTCTGAGTACTGAATCAAATGAGAAACTATGAAAAGTGTCGCGTTGTACTAAAATAGGCTTTATGCTTGAGCAGGCACAAGCTGTTGTTACAACAGGGACAGTCCCTGAAGGGGACCCAAAACTTCCAGTAAAGTGGGTGTTTTCAAGGACAAGGAAGGAGGGCAACACAAGAACTGGGTAAGTATCACTGAAAAGTCTGGAGAAAGCCTAACATCTGAGCTAAAGTGAAAGCGAGAATTTCCCCACACTTCTAACCGGGAACCTTATACTAAGGTGCGCAGTTGCAGTGCCCGCGGCTGCGACGCAGAGAACAGGTCGGTACTGGGAACCAGGAGTACCCGCTGATTACGCTGCCCAAATTCTCAGAAACCTGGGAACCCTCTTAACACGAAACGATGCTGGATTGGACTGGTTCACCACCCAGCTAAAGGGTTCGCATCATAATCGCTGCAGGGTGCTAGGTTAACTGCCTACCACACAAGGCAGGGAAGAGACGAAGAGGAGGGAAAGGAACTTATGCTCTATCCGGCGTTTTCCCTGAGTCTGGCTAAATGCTAACTGGTGCCCTATCCCCAGCTGCAGAGACAGAAGAGAAACTAGTCCAGGGAGATACACCAAGTCCCATCTCCACCCCTCCTCGATTCCGACCCCGGGACGAAATCACGCATTCCCACCGCACACGCGGGCGCAGGAAGTGACTGGCACTGTGAGCCCCACATCCACCCTCTCTCGGCTACCCAGCAGGGGAAGGCCTCCCGGAGGCCGCGCACTCCCGTGCAGAGCGCCAGGCTCAGCCCGGAGAGGGCCGGCAGCTCGGGGCTGCCCGGCCTGAGCGCCCACGGCGAGCCCGGCGCCCCGCACCGCGCGCACTCCCGCCGCGCCACGTGCGGAGCGCGCGGCGTCCCCGTGGGGCCGCCCCCGCTCGCCCCCTGGTCCCGCTCCGCGACCTGCAGGCCGACGCTCGTCACCACCGCCCCCGGGGAAGGAAGTCGCGCTGGGAGGCGGGGCCGCCGCGTGGCCGGAAGGGGGCAGCAGCGCGGGCGGCCGCGCGCCCTGGGGAGGCGGCCGGGCCGGCGCGCGCTCAGCGGCCTCTCCTCCGCTTCCTGGTCCCGGCCGCATAGCGGCCCGGGCCACAGTCTGGCCGGCGACCTGCAGGCTTTGCCCCCTGACTCTGTGCTGGTGGCGGCGGCCGCGCACGGGCGCCCGCGAGCCCGCCCTGAGGCCCTGAGGCCGCTGGGCGGGGACCTGCGCCGTCGCCCCGCTGCCCCGGGTCCCGCGGCCCTCGAGCCCCGCCCACGACCGTGGACCCCGGGGGGCGCCGGGAGGGTTTGCTCGCGGCTGCTCCAAGGCGCTGGCTTCAGAACCATTGCGTTTTTCAGCTCTCTGAATCTGAGGGTTGAGGGTGAGGTTTTTTTTCCTCCACTTGAATCCCCGTCAACTACTTAAAACTCTAGCTGTAATTATATACATAATATGTGAATAGAAGACCACTCGAGTACAGTGCAATGAATGAGAAAGAGGCAGAAAGTGAGACCTGGTTTTGGCCTTTGAAAGAGGTCTGCTGTGTCGCTGTGTTCTTGTGGGGAATATTTACCAGTAGCAGCTTCACAGGGTCAAGAGGGGATGCTGTACCTCGACACACAAATGCCTCGAAGCTCCATTTGCATTTGTGCTTTGTAGAGCCAGTTTGCTGTTCCTACTCAAATTTTGTGGACGAGCCTGAGGTACATGCTAAAGCCCGCCATTTTTGCCCAAACCCCACCACTATCCACACATCCCTCTTGGTATTCCCCATTAAGGTCGCCGGCTATAAAACTGTGCATGTTTTTGTTACAATTGTTTAAAAGATCAGAAAAAGATGGCACAGGTCAAAAGGAAAGCCCTTCAGTGACATTTCTGAAGTCATATGCCCCAAGAAACAAAATCTGATTTTCTTGAACATTATTCTATTCAGACGTCTACCTCCTAAGTCTGGTGGAACATTGGTTCCAGCACAGAGAATGACAAAAGAGCCCCTTAGTGTTTTACACATGGGACTTGAGGATACTGTCAGCACTTCATAAATAATAGCTACTGTAATAATCACGAGTTCTGATCTGCACATCCCAGATCTGAGTCACTAATGCAAACAAAAGCTTGTTAACTATATTAATTTAGCCTAACGGAGGAAGAATGATGAGAATAAACAGTCGGTTCTATCTAATTTCTCACTACAGCAGACACATCATTCTTCATCTACTGGTCCAGCCAGTAGATTCAATAATTAAATTATGTACTGCATTTGGTGGATGCCAGGAAAGCAAAAGGGAAGAAAAATACTTCATCGTTAACTATAGATTTTTTTCCTTGATAAGACTCAGGCTTGAAAGAGCTACATAGATTAAGATGATGATTTTTAATGTCAAGTTAACTTTACTTGGCTGTCTTGTTACCCTAAAATGTATTATATGCTGAGCTCCTGTTACCCCTCCCCCGACCAAATCTACTGCTTGGTCTTTGTCAACAGTCATGTATACTCTTTGAGTCTTCATAGATCCATTTCTCTTCTTACCAACCTCCAACCTATACATCACCAATTGCTGCTGGTACTTCAACCACAACATCATTAAGCTTTCTTCCTTCCTCTGCTCTGTAAAGACTGTCATACATAATTTAGTTACTTCTCATCATTCTCCATTTTGGTCAACTCACACACTCCCCTCTGCAATAAATTCAGGATCCTGCTTGCTACAGACACATTACCCTGAATGTTCTTGCATTTCACTGGAAGTCTCCCATCTTATAAGATGACATCATTCATTATACAGGAAACCCTCCTGATTCATAGTTTCACAACTTGGGGTTTCAATTATTCTGTACCAACAGCGAATCCAGGCAGCCAAGGAGGGGAAAAAGTGCATTTCTTGGTTTATCTTGTTCATTAACACCCTATAACTCCAAATATGACTGTAGCTCTTAAATCTCTCTTATAAATACCTGGGTTTTTTGGTTTATAATTGAGGATCTTTCTTCCCCAACCACAGACACAGAGGATCACTATGTTTTTGGCCACATCAAGAGCAAGGAGAGTAGGCCTCAACATAAGGGTGAACACAGTCCTTTGTGAGGACTATTGTCTCAGGTGTTGGCTTGGCTCCTCTTTTTATGGGCCTGCCATAAATTATCTATGTCTGATCTATAGCATAAGCTGGAATGTATGTTGGTACCTCAAAGATGGGGGATCCGCATTAAAAAGATAGAAATCAAGGTAAGATTCTCTGGGGCTACATCAGATGAGGCTTTGATGGCATTCATGGATGTCTGCTTTCCTGAGATACTGCTTACCACTTCTTCCACTGCTTCTGCCTGCCCAGGAAAGGATGTGACTTGAAACCAGGAAACAGAGGCAGAGAGTCTGGAAAGTTCCTATACATCAAGTTTGTCCTGAATAAAAGGGCACAGACCTTATAGTCAAAACAGACTTGAAACTCTAATTCCACTTCTTACCACCTAAGAGACCTTCAGAATATATTTACATTCTTGGAGTCTTTGCTTCCTCATCAGTAAATCAACCATATTCATTTGATCAATCATTTTTGTTGTTGTTAATGTACTGTGTGCTAGGTGCTGCAAATACTAACAGTGAACAATATAAACCAGTTTTTACCCTCACAGGACTTACCTCCACTCCCATCTCAAATAAATGCTGAATAAATGAACTTCATTGATGACTCAATATACTAAGTGTTATTATAAGATAAATCATCCATTGGAATAGCTTTGTTCTTAATTTGGTTGTCAGGACCAAAACCTTTTTTTCATTGCCGAGCAATTGTCCTTAGAGGCTAAGTACCACTTTTAGTGGTTTTCAAAAAAATAATTGTTTATGTTTCCATTCAACAGTCCAAAGTACAGAGAACGGTTTAAGTAAGGGGATGACTAGAATATATGGTAAACTAGAAAAGAAGTCTAGAAAACCCTAAAAAAAAATAAGTATACAATCATGTCATTTTTTATATGTGTGTTAGACCATGAGGTCAGCACTTCATATTCAATGAAAGACATGCAGACTACAAATGAAATGATAATATTCCTATCAAAAAAAATCAAGATTCCGAAATAGGATTTATGTTATGAGTCGAGGCCCCCAATTATTTTTATCATTACATATCTTCAAAATTATAATGGAATCAATGAGGGAATGTTAGCTTGCTATATGCATTGAGCTGGGTGCTTTACTTTTATATATCAATAAATGTTGACCAAATAAAGGAATTAATAAATAGTAATTGCTTTATGCCAAGATTTTTGGAGCATCCAGTGCATCAAGAGAAGTCTGCATCCGTAAATTCTGGTTATACCTCCCTATCTGCTTTCTTTTTTCTCCTTACATTTAATGGACCCCAAAGTACATTTAATAAGTGAGACATTGGGGCTGGTGAGTCAGGAACCAAGGACAAGCAGAGTTGTTTCAAGACATGTGGTACCTTAGTCTTAGGATTTTAGTCTTTCCTGCAAATAAGCATCTCTAGTACCAGAATGGAAGGCAGCTGGGAAGGCTGTGTGCTTTTTCATGGTATGTCAATTCTCCCTACAACTTGCTTTTTCTCTACAGAGCTGAACTTGTAGCCTCTTTCATACATAACTGGTTGAAGTTGATGGAAATTACATGTCTTATCACTCCTTAAAAGAAAAAAAAACATATAAAATGTAAATCTAAAAGAAATGGGCAATTTTCTTGTACCACTTTGTATTTCTGTGGAAGTTACCAAGTGCCAATCATCCTTACTTTTTAAAATTCAAATTTGTCAAGCAGCATGTAAGCTTTCAATGTTGTACAAGAAAAGATAAAGCTTCAAGTGGAACAGTCACTTATGCTAGTTCTGCAAAAATGCCTACCAAAAGAGAATTTATCAGATTGCTGGTTGTATAGAAATATTAACGATCTCATTAAATTATTTCCTCCACTCTGGGGTCACCATGGAATCCGCTGAAAGGTAACCAACAAGGTATTATGGTTCTGGATATAGAATTCTTTACTGGCATCAAAGTTCCCACTCATTTCATAGTGTGTGTTTTAACTAATATAACAAGGTGAGTGTCCAAGAATCACTGTAACGAAAGCCTCTATTAAATTGTACTTGGAAGTTAACAGCTATCATAACCTGATCGACATGTTGTACCTTCCATGAGCTAACTGGAGAGCTCGCTGAGGGTAAACTTCAAAAATGAGAAAGCAAGAATCTAATTAATATTTTACTATTGCAGCTCACTGTGCCGTGTATATCGAGGATAATGTCTGTGGTCCTGCCATGACAACAATCAATGCCGTGAGGTGAAAAGTCATCTTCTATTGGCATGAACAAGCAAAATAAGGAGGAAGCCTGTTTGATTTGAATAGCTATTGATACTGTTCACAGTAAGAAACTTTGAGCTTTGATGCAGGAGGTAAAGGAAAACAACATGGCAGCAACAAGGTCAGAGTCTTCCAAAGTCTTATTTTGACCAAATTCTGTCTACTGCCGTGATTGATAGACAACCCAGAGATGATGAAAGGTAGAGCACTTTCAGCCACAAAGCATTTTGAGATACTTTGATAATATTGCTATCTTCAGACAAGCCCTAGATTGAATTAAATATCAACCAAAGGGAGTGAATTGACACTCGTGAAACCATCCTTATGAGAACGGGAGAGATTTAATAGTTTGGTGGTTAGAGTAACCACTCTCCTGCAAGAAAAATCAATATCTATACAGTGTTAGAATCACACCAAGGGCTCCTGGAGCTGAGCCATTTAACTGAAGGCTAAACCTGGATTCATTAGACTAGAAACTCAGGATGTGGTAGGAGGTCAAGTACAAATGCGCCCTGGGTTCTTTTGTCTGGAAACCCAAAAAGATTTTCTTCTTTCAGGACGCAGGTATTTTTTTAAAGCATAGAATTTACAGAGCTAGAAGTGACCTTAGCAATCACTGAGTCCAGCCCCTTGTTTTTACAAATCAGAAAACAGTGGTCCAGAAAGCTTGCTCCCATTCACACAGCTGATCTGGTGAGGTGTCTCCCATGCCACAGTGCTTGTCCCCACCCTTAGAGACTGTGAATCAAACCATAGCTGTTTATTGAAAGCCTCTATGGAAAGTGCTCTGCTAAGCCTTCAAGGAGTATAAAGAAAGCTGAATGAGCTTTCTCTGATTCTTTTCCAAAGAGAAGATAAAATTACATAACAGGTTAACCAACATTCAATGATTAAGTAGCAATGTAAGACAATAAAAGAGCTGTCCCAAAGTAGGACATGATTTGTCATGTGTCTTCTACCTTAAAAAAATCTCTTTCTGCCCACTCAGGAAGTAGTTTATAGACACATAGCTACCCCTGATGCCTTCACTGTTACTTTCATTTAGTACAGTATTCTGTTTATAACTCAGCTTCTTTTTTGGAAGGAATATAAAATATACAAGATACGAAGAACGAGAGTCTGCACAGACATACAGAATAATTTTCATCTCAACCACGATTATAAGAAGTTGCCTGAACCAAAGTCCTGCACAACCTAGGGAAAAGATCCCATCTGAGAAAATCTTAATTTGTCTTTAGCACTGTGGATAAGCCCAGACAAAGAAGAGTGATGCCATCTCTTTGCATTCACTATATCTCAAATGATAACGTGTCCCTAACATAATCATAGCCCCTGGAGTTTCAGGCAAACAAATATATACGCATATACACAGGTATGCTCTCTTTCTACTTTGTACTATTTAATTCAATCCTTGTTGAAATCCCAGGGATAACATTATCGTGTAGATAGAGTTCCCCTATCTTTTCACCCTCACAAAAAGCATCGCATGACATCAATAAATAAGACCATGCAGGGAGTACTCCTGTAGGATGGGAGAAGACTGTGTCTGGATTTGGCATAGAGACTGATAGCTAAAAACGGAGTCTGGCTGCTGAAAAGCAACAATATCTACACAATAATGCATATACCCCTTGTAAACTCCTTATCTTTGCCTTCCACTCCTTTATGTTTTCATAGTCATGGCTACCTGTGAAACCCAGAGGAGACTATTTTTTGAAAGTCTTTGTTAATAGCCTATTCACTCCCTTGCTATTCTGGTGTCACATCGCAAATGGCATGTGCTGGCAAAAGGTGAGATAGCAAGTTTACATTTTAGAGTGTAATTTCATTATGAAGCAATCTGTTTGCGACAGTCTGCCACTGTTCTAACCAGATTCTGCGAGCCAGGCACCCACAGAGAAGAAAGAACTTCATTTTATAAAAATGGTGGCAAATTCTTTCAGAGATTTTAGTGGCACATTAATCAAGTTATTATTAGACGTAACTGACATTTCACATGCAGAAATATTCTTTATTTGAAAGTCAAGTGTCATTCAAAAGAGGTAGAAATTATTTAGGATTTCTTAAAACATCAAAAAAATTCCCTGCAAACCAGTCTTATAAACACCTCAATCAGTGTTAGGAATCAGGGCTAGAAGTGATGCCTTTGATTTCTCTTTGATGCAAACAATAATACGAGAATAAAATGGCTTAGGGAAAACCTCTTAAGGGCCGTTAAGAAAGCAGATTCTTCTATATCCACAGACGGACCCCTATGCTGATGCGCCAAGGCCCAGCTGAAGGTCGGCATTATTCATTCACAATGCCTGCCTCAAAGAACACCACCCCCCACACGCACTTGCTTCATCTAGACAGAATCTCATCTTCCTGCTGTCTGTACAGATACTACAGCAGTAACTGAAATGCTTGAAGAGTTTTTTGCTGCATATGCCTTTAGAGGTATCCATTTGGCTCAGCAGAAGCTAAATATTTTTAAGAGCACAGTAAGAAATCGGCCAGAAAACATCAAAACTTTATAGCTTTTGGATGGTCTTGCTGGTACAACTCCCTATGACATGGCTCAGTTGCAATAACAATGGAAAGTGTACCAGTGCAAACTGCTGATGAAACATTAGAAAATGTAGCCAAGGGTCCTTTAAACACATTTAAGAACTGTTCTTTTGAACTGCGTCTCTTAGCCTTGGAAAATCTCTTCAAGATTTTAAACAGGGCTTTGGATGAACTGCAGAGTGAGAACCTGAAATTATCTCGTGCACTGGAATCAATAGCAAGCAATATTTTCTCTTTGAGAGAAATTCAATCTGACAGGAAAGAGAAGGAGCAATAAGGGAACTGGGATCCTGGCTAAGATGCTTGCCTTAGAAATATGCTGTAAAGCAGTACAAATTAGGTGATGTCACCAGAGGCAGAAAACCATAGTGACAGAATAAAATGTTATCTGGGCTTCAGAATACTTCATTATCACTACCACAGGTCACTAAGCTTCACCAAATGCATCCATCAGCCTTGATGGCCATTTGTAAGCAGCCAGCGGGTACCTAGATGGCGCAGTGACTGAGCGTCTGGCCCCTCCGTCACAGGATACCAGGGTTCAAAGGGAGGCCTGGGTGCCCAGACCAAGGTTTGTCAGTCTCAAGGTGCTCTCTAGTGGCCAGATGAACAAAATTTTTTTCAATGCACGGAGGCGCTGCGGGAAGGATTCAGAACTAGAGGCTTCTTAGAGAGGCACAGTAGAGATGCTTTCTACTGCCATTGGCCACCTCCTGGATCTGTGGGAAGATTTTTGAGCAAACTTGCCTTTTCCGATCATAGTGTTGCTACCCGTAAAACACTTATTGAACTCAACTGCGTCATTTCTATACTGTGTATGAAAGGCTTAGCAAATTAATGGGGAAGTGTTTAGGTGTAAATTAATCCTTGTGCACTTCTAGGAGGTTTTTAGTGAAAGGCATTTCTAAATTGAATGCAAAGTATATTTAGCTTGGCCATCTATCTGACTATGCAAATGCTCTATAGCATGCTTAAAAACCATCTTGGAAGCAAAAGTTATTATTTTGGGGAATGTGATAAGGTTTATTTAAGTGCTGTGCATCAAAAAGCATAAGGCACCATATATGTTTATTGAACACCCACAAAAGAGCCAGGTACAGGCCTGACATGGGGTTATATGTGTAAACATTTGTCAAAAATTTATATAAATACAAGGCATTGTCCATGGTCCATGTCCAAGAGGAATTAAGCCTACCTCAAGTTGTGATAATAGAAGAAATAGGTGAAATGAAGAAATATGGAACTGAGATTTTTGAAACTAGAAAATATGGAATTGAGAATTTTTTTAAAAAGGGAAAAAAGAAAAAACCTCACAGATAAAAATCATAGACCCGAGAGTCACCAAAATGTACTTGTGCAGTCACCACTGTCATGAGGGCATTTAAACTCGCCAGAGGACTCTACAGAGATGTCAGCAGGTACCCCTAGGAAAGAGCAGTGGTTCATGGGCCCTCGATCTCTTTAGGCTCCATCCTGCAGCCAACAGCTGCTCTTATAATAGTCACACTCCTCTTTTTGTGTTTTCTGCTCCTGCCATCTGGACGTATACTCTTATTTCAGTTGATGTAATTGAGCTCAATTTAGCTATCATAGAGTCATTTTGTAATCATTACAAATGGTGTTTTTACTACTCGATATTAGTATAAACCATGGTCTACAGAATGTGAAAAATCCACTTCAGTTCCTCACCTCATGTAGACACAGCCTTCATCATTAGGCACAAATGCTTTCCATCAGTGTTTCCCTTGAAAGGCTGATCAGAAGCAGGGTGAGAAAAGAGAAAAATCTACTCCCTCCATCCCTCTAATTTAGCACCAACATTTGGCTAGCAGGCAGCAATTTTAAATATCTTTGTTGTATTGCCTTTGGCCAGGTTCTACCTTCCACTATTTTTGATGCTCCTAGGTCTATGATTTTAATATTTTTAAAAAGTTTGAAAAATGTTGGAATAATTTTCTTTTATTATGAGATAGCATAATATTAATATAACCAAAGTTAATTACTTCATGCATAAAGCAGATGAAGCAAACACATCTCATAGAGCTTCGAAAGAACTTGAATTACTTTTTTGAATTCAGGCCTATATCATCTACTGAGATAATAACTAAGAATCTATCAGAATTTTTCTCTGACAATAATAGATATTGTACTGAATTCATTAGTACTTGAGTCATCAAATAAAAGATTATATCTGATCACATGAAAACCAGTATGACATATGCTAGATCATATTTTTAGTTTCAAGGCTTAAAGCCAAAAGGAATAATAGATGTGTATACTTTTATTCATCATAAACTGACATCTAGTGACATAATCATTAGACTCACCAAAGCTTCCTATTTCCAGAAAAGAATAAGTATTTTAGGTGTGACTCAAAAATAATAAAATTGATTCTTATGGATTCCGTGTCATTGCTTTATAATCAAATCACATGTCCTCTTGAAGTGGTTGACCTTTTTCTTTTATTCAACAGTCTTACTAAAAATATATGACACATTTGTTGTTGCTACACAAGTTTTATTTTACTTGCACCTTTTAGAACCTTGAAGTATATTCTGTCCATTGACCAACCAGAGCATCCTGTTTTCTGGTAAGCTCTATGCTTTCATTTAATCTCACTTCCTAAAAATATAAAGCCAGCAATGCAACTGGTATACACTGGAAACAAATTTTAATGTTTGAAAACACCACCACCATTATCATCATCACCAAGATCTACTGACTACTTCACATATATCATTTAATTATCATAATGACTCTGAAGAAATATAAATAGCCCATTTCACAGATGAGGAGATTGAGAGTATAGAAGATAAGTAACTCATCCAAAGTCACACAGACAGTAAGTGGTGGAGCCAGGGGTCAGGCATTTTGACTATAGAGCTTGCCACTATGCCACACTGCCTTGGTTTCTACATTATGCTGTCATCAAAAAGGGATGGATGTAGAATACATAGATATAATAGGATACTAAGTAATCAGAATGAATTCTGTATTTGAAGAGTATTTAATAGTATGAGAAACTGTCATAATATCTTTCAAAAAAGGTAAATTTTTTTGAGTACTTACTGTGTACCAAACATTGTGAACGTTGCTATATGTACATTATTTCATTCAATCCTCATTAACTGATGGCATAATTAATTCTATTATCTCCATTTTAAAATGTGGAAACTGAGTCAGAAACTTAAAAATCATGGTCAGAGTCACATTGCTAATAAGTGGCAGAGCCAACATTTGAATTTAGTTCAAATGACTGCAGAGCCCATGTACTTAACCACTAGGCTATACAACTTCTTAGGACACAAAATCATAGACATGGTATGAGGTTAATCTGGGTGATATATGCATGCACACGCACATATCTGTAGGAAGAAATAAAAGACTGGAAGGAAATACACAAAACATTTAAAAGTGGTTATCACCAAGGGTCATATTATGGATAACTTTTATTGTCTTTTTTATACTTTTCTATATTTCCCAGTTTTTCTTTAATGAACATTTACTTCTCTTTAATTAATGAAAACATTATTAAAAATATAAAAACTATATTATTTGTGTATAATACACTGTGCCCTCTGCAACCCCCAATCTGTGGTAAGCAAACCTCTTCTTGCAGAGCCTCTTTATTTGACTTATTTGACTGGCTTGCCTGGAGCTCCCATGTAGAGGGGGCCATCACCACTCTGGACCATCACTCCCTGTCCCTTGATACTCACAGCTTCTGTAGCACCACTTACTCCTCCTGAATACTTTCATCAACAAAGCCAGTTTCTCTCTCTCATGTGTCCCTCTCCCTCACCCTAATCATTTTTCTTAATCAGTTTCAATATCTACATGGATGATCTGCCCAAAACCCTAGCCAATCAGTTCCTATGGCCAAGGAATAACCTTTTTCTCTATTCCATTATTGTCATCCTCTTACATGATTGAACATACATAACCATAACTTGTATCACCTCCAAAACATTGCATACACTAACCCTAGCCTCTTATCTTCTATGACATTTGATGAAGCACTTCCACCATATTTCACCTGTTATCAGGACATAAAATCCATTGATTTTTTCATCTCCAATCTTCCTTTTCTTTCTTTCACATTTCTTCTCCAGATTAGACTCTGTGGCCTATCATTTTAATCACCTAGCTTCTCTCTCCCTCCATTACATTTGCCTGAACAGACTCAAATGCCCACGAGCTCCAAGACTGCACCCAGTAGTTGAACTTTGCCAGATTCACATAACTGCACAAATTGGCTTTATTTTAGAATTCATAAGCCGTCACCCCAGATGGGCTCTTATTATAACCCAGTGATCTAATGCTTTTTTTGCTAGTAATATTATTGTCCCTATCTCCAAGAGAACTATTTCTTCTCTCCTCTTAAACCTCCTACCCTTCCTGGTGCTTCCTCACATCCTCCATCTACTTTACCTTAAGATTGATTGGGAAAATAGGAGCCATCAGGTGATTACTCTCTTACATTCCCACCATCAGATTTACAAAGTTACCTGCATATGTGTTGCCTATGTTTTCCCTTCCTTTATCCCTTCTTTCATCTGTAATACCAGCTTTTCCTTAGTTCATTCCCTATGGCCTAACAACAAAAAAATCTTCCATCTTTTAACATTTCAGCATATTCTAGGCAAGGCCAAGAATTAGGATAAATGATGTAACCATATTTCTTTGGAATCAGTTACTGTCAGGGTTGGTCCTTTAGATCTAGACCAGACTCACCCACATCTGTTATATCCTGATTATGCAAAAGGATCCCCTTTTCTCCTGGAGTACTGTCCTTATTGGTCATCCAAGAGAACAGAGATGGCGCATGTTTCACCTCTTCTAGAAACCAGGTACTCTGGTTGGATATGATGTTTTCTTGTTGAGGTAGAGATTCTGGAATGGAAACACCATGGCAACATGGTTCTCTCTCTTATACTCATTCTAAACCACTTGGAATAGTTGCAAGGGACTTCTTACAAAGCTGGGGCCAGTGGTCACATATATATTTATGAGATAGATGAGAGATAAAGATTGTTGTCTGGGTAACAATGGGAAACTGTGAGTACTATCATGTCCTTTGGCTTTGGCCATGAACTCTCAGTATGTCAGCACATAAAGATTGTTGTCCTTCAACCTTTCACTTATTACTGGGCCTGCTTTTGACCTGTTTGTGAAGTGTATATGATAAGTACAGAAATAACTGTTTACAAACTTTTGAAGCAATTTGATAGAGTAATTTTCTGTCTCTCGAGACTTAGGACTTATATTTTGTATGTATTTTTTTCTAGAAATTTAATTTTATCATATATCACAAAAACATAGATTTGGTAGAGGTTGTAGGGAAAACTCTTGTTGCTTCTTTGCAGATTATTTGAAAAGCATTGCTTTAGATTCATGTTTGTAGTTAACTCATAGTAAGAACATTTTCCTTCTAGTGACAGAAAAGCATGCCTTCTCCTGCTTGTACTGGCAGGCTTACACGAGAGCCAGATGCAGACTCAAGCCAGAAAGAAAAGAGTTTTTTGAGAGGGGGATTATAAAGTTAACAGAAAAAAAAAAAGAGAAAAGAAAATTATGTAATATCTACTTATATTTAAATTCTGCATTTTTTCTTAAAGGATTGGAAAAACAACAAATGGAATATGTTTGGGAGAAAACTTCTCAGGTAGGAAGAGGGATTTAGAGCCAGGAAGAGAGGTATCAAAGAGAGTTTTAAGAAAGTAGGTGAGGAGAAAAACCACATCTACTGTACTGTATTAGTTTGCTAGAGCTGCCATAACAAAATATCACAGACTGGGTGGCTTAAACAACAGGAATTTATTTTTTCATAGTTCTGGTAGCTGTAAGTCAAGATCAAGGTGCCAGCAGTGTTGGTATCTGGTAAGACCTCTCTCCTTGGCTCATGGCTGCCTTCTCGCTGTGTCCTCACATGATCTTTTATTTGTGTATTTACATCCTTGGGGTCCCTTTCTCTTCTTTTGAGGAAACCAGTCATATTGGATAGAATGACCTCATTTAACCTTACTTATTTAAAGGCCCTGTCTTCAAATATAGTCACATTGGGTATTAAGGCTTCAATACATGAATGCTGGGGGAAGGCAGTTGAGTCCATGAGACAACCTATGCCTCAAATGTTACTCAGAATTATACTCAGTGTGGGCTACAGGGCAGCAGCAGGGATGTGCAGCAGGCCTGGCTAGAGAGCAAGGGTGTACTCCTGGCCTGCCTGCAGTACCATATGCATCTCCTCACCATTCATTCTTGGCCCTTTAGCAACTTCACTTTATGTCCTTGATCCCCTGCCATGTTATTGATAACCCAGAATCTGTGATGTGTGAGAAGCAGACTTTGTATTAACTCTGGTTTCTAAGACCATAAAAATATGAAACCAAAATTAACTGAAATTGACAAAGCAGGACATTTTACAGAGAAAACTCCTAAAAGCATAGCTAAAGACCAAGTAGCTGAGGTTGATAATGTGTTTATCAAGTAAGTTTAAAAGGCCATTGTAACAAATGCTGTCAGTACCCTAGTCATCACCCTTAGCCTTAACTTGTGATGCACCAGACCCAAGATCTGAGGGCTTTCTCTGGTCATAGAGCAGCTTCCAAATAAAGACTTGCACTTGAATCCTGTCTCAGGTTTGTCTCCACACTCACAGATTACTTATTAATAACAAAAGAAATTAGTTTTCTGGGGGTAGATGCCGGAGCCCGCTGGCTAAGATCGAACAGTTCCCAAGACGGGGAGTGAGGATCAAGAAAGATAGAAAGAAGAGACAGAGAGAGAGAGAGACAAAGAGATAGATTCGGGAGGGCTAACAGTAAATGCTGCCCCCCCCCCCCCAGTTTATTTAGCACAGCATATATATACCCTTGGAGAAGCAACACCCACACATATGCAAATGATCGCTGACCTTTATGTAAGTTCTGGCAAAATATCCTTGTTCCTGTTTTTGTCTCTTATTCCCTGGGGCAAGAAACATTCAACATTAAGCCAAACCTCCTCCTCCACTAAGGAGCTATCCTTTAAGCCAAACTTCCTCCTTCAGTAAACAAGCCCACCTGCCCTGCAAACTTCTAGCTTGCAGGCAACTCCAACCCTGTCTGCAGGGCATTCATCAAGAATGGCTCCCAACAGGTACATAGCACCTTATAACTAAGTGAACAAACTTAGTATCGCCAATAATGGCACAAACTGATACAATGGGAAGTACACAACATCATCCATGACATATTCTGGACAAAACTCTTCAAGTTCATTTTAATCATAAGGAAATAGTCACAGTGATATGGTTGAATTGTGTCTCCCCACTCCCAAATTCATATATTAAAATTGTAATGTGCAGTACCTGAAAATGTAGCTTTATTTGAAAATAAGGTCCTTGCAGATGTAATTTGTTAAGATGAAGTCATAACGGAGCAGAGTAAACTCTAAATGCAGTGAATGGTGTTTTTACAAGAACGTAGGGAAGACCAACATGTGAAGACAGAGGTAGAGACTGTAATGATCTCTACAAAACCAAGGGACGTCAGGAGCCACCAGAAGATGGAAGAGGCAGAAAGTATTCTCCCTGAGAGCCTTTGGAGGGAGTGTGACACTGACAACTCTTTGATTTTAGATTTCTAGCCTCCAGAATTGTGGATCAACAAATTTCTATTTTTTTAGCCACCTGATTTGTGGTACTTTGTAACAACAGGCTTAGGAAACTGATAACACAATTTCAAATTTGGTTCTCTAAAAATACCAATATCACAAATAACAACACAAAAAAGAGACTATAAAGACATGATAATGAAATGTAGTATGTGACTTTTGATTAGATCCTGGATATTACAGGAACAATTGGAGAATTTTAAATATGAATAGATAATATTATGATACCTATGTTAGGCCTTGTGGGTTGGTGAATGGTGTTATGATTACACAGGAGATTTCCTCATTCTTAGAGGTACAGAGTTTTTAGGACTGGTAGGTCATAATGTCTATGAATTATTTTCAAATAATTCAAAGAAAACAATATATATACACACATGCACCCATATGCAGACTGATCAAGCAAATATGGCCAAATGTTACCAACTGGTGATTCTAGATGAGCTGTGTATATACTACTCTTTCAACTTCTCTGTAGTTTTTAAGTTGTTCAAAATAGTAAATTGAGGACACCATTACATTTTCTGTGGGTGGTGGTTTATGGCAATCATCACTTTTTCACAGATATGAAGCCCATACTTATTTCCTAACAAATTAACTACATGTAAACAAATTGGTTGATGTGTTCAATCCACATCTGTTTTAAGTGGGTATATGTAAGAGCTATAAGAATGCATCTCTTTTAAGAAATCAGAAGGGAACAGAGCATCCACCTAATATGTAAATCCCTTTGGGAAGAGTGCACCAGTTATTGTTCATACACGCCACCCTGCCTCTAGGCAGTCTAGACTCCAGATGTGTCATTGGCAGACATCCCATAAACCAACACACATATGTGAATGCCACACCTAACAAGTAATATTCTGAGTTTCAACTCACTTATCTTTTAGCCCCGAAAGACCAGTATCTCAAATCTAGATTCAGCATTCTTTTTGAGGCTATTATAAAATACTCTCATTCAATTATTCAGGTTCAATGTTTACGTGACACTGTTGAGAACTCTGAATGTGTTTCCGTCACATCCAAAGCACCTCTACTCTCTGGGTACCTCAGGGTAATTTCTGACATTATGACAAATGTAAAAACCTGAATGACTGAATCTGTGAGTATAAAGTAGTTACATTATGGTGTTATAAAATAACTCTCAAAAGGATCCATTCAGTCATAAGTTAAGAATTCAATTTAATAACTTAAAATTTTATTTTTACACTCAGGAATCTCAGACATCATTGCTTTATATGGTTCCAGGCTTTGCTTCGAGGACAACAGGAAAGAATGTCTCTGGCATTACTATAAGAGTACCAAGGGAAGATGTCACCTGAGATGGCCATAATTGTTAGCTGAAATATCTATAAAATATATATATTTTATGTAATTTATTCAAACATATATTTTTACATTTAGTAGCTAATATAAATAGAATATAAATACAAATTTTGACTAGCCAAAAATGACAATAATGGCAAGTAAGGTAGAGACTCCTTCAGTCTTCTTATTCACTGTCTATTATTTCCCCTCTTGAAAACTCCTCCTACACTGGCCTCCATGATACACATTCTTTTGTTTTCCTCTGATCTCTCTCCGAGTTCATTCTCCTTTGATGGTTCCTCTTCCTCCAATCACTGCATAAGTATTACCTTTCCCTGGAGACTTTACCTGGCTCTCTCCTCACTTTACACACTCTCTCTGGGGATTCCATTCATGGATTCACCTACCACTAATGACTTCTAAATATCTTTCTTTGAGCCAACATTAATCTTCAGAACTTCAAAATCAAGTATGTATCTTCCTGTTGGATATCTTGACTCTAATGATTCATGGGAACCTCAAACATAACTCATGTCATCTTTTCCCAAAATATGTTTCTCCTTCTGCATCCACTTGCCCAGCAAGTGGTATCCTTTTCCTAACATGAAACTTTGAGGTTATCTGAGGCCACTTTCTCTCCCTTGCTCCAAACCTAGTTGTTTAATATGTATTATTGAAACTATAACTTAAGTAGCTTATTTATTTTTAATTTATTTTAAGTATAGTTGAAGTACAATATTATATTAGTTTCAGTTATACAACACAGTAATTCAACACTAAATGTCTTTTAAACCTTTCTCTTATTCTCCATCTTCACTTCCAATGACTTGATGACTCGATATTTCTGTAATATTCAAAAATCATCTCCTTCTTCAGAGTTTTACATGTGAATCTACTCCTTATAATATTGTCAGAGAATTTTCTTAATATGCAAATAATATCGTGTTCCTTCACTACTCAGAATCCTTTAATACCTCCCCTTTACTCTCAGGAAAATACCCAAATTCTTTAAAATACTTTACATAGCTTTTCTTGATATTGCCTTTTTCTCTTTCACACCCATTGTGCCAGGATAGTGAACCTCATTTAATTTCCAAATCTTGCTCTACTGACTCACACCTCTTTGCACACACTGCTTCCTTACTCTGGAATGATTTTCTTTCATTTGCTTGCCTAGCCGACTCCTAATGTTCTGAAAGAGTGAGCATCATCTCACCTGGGAAGACTGTATCATTTTGATTAGGTATCTTTCTATGTGCTAACATACTATTGTTTATACATCTATCAGGTAATAGAATATAGTGATTTGATTTATCTTCTTATCTGTGTCTTTCACTGGATAGTAAAATTTCTAAGTGTCAGACTTTCTTTTTATTTCGATATCCACATGGCCTGGCATGTAACACTTGCAAACAAACTTACTAAATGGAAATCTATATTAAAAACTCACATCGAAGAAGAGTTTCAGTGCATTGGGTCACTCAAGTATTACAGTTAATATTGAAGTTGAACATTCGTGGTGATTCCCACAATTAAACAATAATTCTTCTCAGCATCAGGTAAACAGATTTGCTGTGACAGAAAGGAGAAAGTAAGTTTTTAAGTGGTCTACATCAAGCTGCTATAATAGTTGTAAGTATTGTAACAGCATTATGGTAGAACCATAAATAACAGATATCGTTCTGTTTTTTCAAGTTCTCAATTCATTTTTACTTATATGAGAAATCTAACTATTTTTCAACACTCTAGGTCTTACTTAAGCTTTCTGATTTCCATTCAGCTGAATTGTAGCTAGCTGGAGATTTAGAGGAAATACCCTTTCATCTTTATATAACAAGTGCTGTAGGTTCTATAATCTTTATGAGATTCATATGAACCACTGATTTGTGACAACATCAGTTGACATTTTATAGATCATCAGAATCTTCCTCAAGGCAGAAATTTACAGTCTCGTTCTAATAGCCAACAGCCATAGAAGTATTCATGTACCTGCTAACATTTATATTCTTGAACCTTGCTGTACAACTTTATTGTACTGTACAATCTTTGACAGCCATTTTTCTCCTGTTTTCAATCATTCTTGGTTATGAAGCTATAAAATTATGAAAACGGGAGGATCAAAATCTTCTTTTAACATTTTCCTTGACTATATTTTTTCAACAGAAAAGTGAAATTTTTCAGCTAATATGAAGACTTATTTAAACTCTTTTTTATTTTTTGTTACTTTATCATGGAGGACAGAAAATCCTTATTGTACTCCTCTGAAATTCTGCTTTAGGAAATAGAATCCTACTGAGGATATAGTCAATAACATTTTCTTTTGTTTCATAAATTTGAGGAAAGATAAACAAGAATCTCCAGTATCCAAAGGTCCTCCTGACCTTCTATGTAGTAGTGTGCAATGATAATTCAGCACCATGGACAGTGAGACAGGCCTTGACTGCCTCCTCTCTGGGGTTTTGTTGTTGTTGTTGTTGTTGTTGTTGTTGTTGTTGTTGTTGTTGTTTGGTAAGAGGGATTTTAATACTGGTGGTATTTATTTTCTTTCTCCCCCATCTTTTTGATTTTTTAATTACAGTTGACATTCAATATTATTTTATTTTAGTTTCAGGTATACAGCATACTGTTTAGACATTTATATAATTTACAAACTGATACCCCTGACTAGTCTAGGACCCACTTGGCGTCATACAGTTATTACAATATTACTGACTATATTTTCTATACTGTACTCTACATCCCTGTAACTGTTTTTACAACTGCCAATGTGTACTACTTAATATCTGCACTTTTTTCACTGCGACCCCCAAACCCTTTTCCATCTGGCAACTGTTCCCTGCATCTATGAATCTGTTTCTTTTGTTTGCTTATTTTGTTCTTTAAATTCCATGTATAAGCGAGATTATATGGTATTTGTCTTTCTCTATTTGACTTATTTCACTTAGCATAATACCTTCCAGGTCCATCCATGTTTTCACAAATGGTTAATATTTCATTCTTTTTTCTGGCTGTGTAATATTCCATTGTATATATGTACCATTTCTTATTGTATTGTCTATTGATGGACACTTAGGTTGCTTCAATATCTTGGTTGTTGTAAACAATGCTGCAGTCAACATAAGGATGCGTATATCTTTTCTAATTAGTGTTTTGGATTTCTTCGAATAAATACCTAGAAATAGAATTGCTGGGTCATGTGGTAGTTTTATTTTTAATATTTTGAGGAACCTCCCTACTGTTTTTCCACAGTGGTTGTACCAATTTGTAATCCTGCCAACAGTGCATGAGGCTTCCCTTTTCTCCACATCTTTCCCAACACTTGTTGTTTGTTGATTTTTTGATGATGGCCATTTTGACTGGTGTGAGGTGATATCTCATTGTGGTTTTAATTTGCATTTGTGATTATTAGTGACGTTGAGTATCTTTTCATAAGTTTATTGTCTATATATATATATATATATATATATATATATATATATATATATATATCTTCAGAAAAATGTCTCCAAAGCTCCTCTGGTCATTTTTAATTAGATTATTAGAGGGTTTTTTTTGTTTATTTGTTTGTTCTGGTTGCATGAGTTCTTTATAAATTTTGGATATTAATCCCTTATTTTATTTATCATTGGCAAATATCTTCTCCCATTCAGTAGGCTGTATTTCCATTTTGTTGATGGTTTCCTTTGCTGTACAAAAACTTTAGTATGATGTAGTCTCATTTGTTTGTTTTTTCTTTTGTTTCTCTTATCCAGGGCAACATATCAGAAAAAATATTACTAAAAGCAATATGAGAGAATTTACTGCCTATGTTTTCTTCTAAGAGTTTTATGGTTTTAGGTATTACATTTAAATCTTTAACCCATTTTGAGTTTATTTTTGTATATGGTGTAAGAAAATGGTCTAGTGTTTGTTTTTGTTTTTTTGCATGTATCTCTCTAGTTTCCCCAACACCATTTACTAAATAGACTGTCTTTACCCAATTATATATTCTTTTCTCCTTTGTCAGATTAATTGATCATCTAGGCCTGGGTTTACTTCTGGGATCTCTATTCTATTTTATTGATCTATGTCTGTTTTTCTGCTGTTTTGATTATTGTCACTCTGTAGTATAATTTAAAATCAGTCAGAGTGATACATCTTGCCTTGTTCTTCTTTCTCAAGATTGCTTTGGCTATTTGAGATCTATGATTTCATACAAATCTGATGATTTTTTTGTTCTATTTCTTTTTTAAAAAGCCATTGGGATTTTGATGGTAATTGCATTAAATCTATAAATTGCTTTAAATAATATGACTATTTGGACTGTATTGATTTTCTAGTCCTCGAACACATACTATTTTTTTTGTGTTTGCTTGTAGTTTTCAGTGTATAGGTCATTCACTTTCTTTGTTAAGTTTATTCCTAGGTATTTTATTCTTTTTGTTGCAATTGCAAAAAAAAATTTTTCCTTTTTTTTCTGAAATTTTATTGTTACTATACAGGAACACAATGGATTTTTATATGTAGATTTTCATATCTTGCAATTTTACTGTGTTTGTTTATTGTTGAAGTTAGGAACACTAGTTAGGAGACTATTGCAAGAATCTAAATATCAACTAGGCTGGTGGCACTGAGGAAATAGAAGCGATAGTTTCAAAGGATGTTGTAAAAGAAAAATCTCAGAAGTTAAGAGGGAAAAATGTCAAAGAATATGTGAAATTTTCAGCTTAGGTGACTGGGAGGGAAAGGGTAATCAGTTATGGGACTCAAACACATTATAATTGCCACTGAAAAAAATCCACAAACAATATAGAATCTACAGTATTACCTTCTCAAACATGAGAGTTAGAATCCTAACAATCCCCAGAGTGAGAAACACATAGCTGAACAACTTAAAACTTTACAGTGGAAAAAAAAAAGATTTCACCCAAACTTGTGAAATCTTTATAAATTTTTATGTTCAGAGAAACAAAATGGTAAATACTGATGCCCCTCTAAGTAATTTTACATCCACAAAATAATAAATATTAGGTGAGAAACAGCAATTAATTAAAGAAATATTAATAAAATGTACATATATGTGTAACTGGTAATAATAATTACCATAAATTAATTTTTATTTGCCAGAAATAATACCTTGAGAATTTTCAGGTTCCTTATCTCCTGTTTTCATGATGTGCTTTGAAATGTGCTTCTACTTTTTATTGGTAAAATGCATAATAAAGCAATTTTTGTTGCCATTAAATCTTTTTCTTTAAATTTCTTTCTGATTTCTAATTTGGATATGTTCCTTTCTGTTTCTTGTTATTTCAAAGATACAAAGTAATTTAGATGTTTAAGATATAAAATGTTCAGTTAACAGTCAAATCCCCCTAATCTTGGTTCTACCCATGATAAAGAAGGACTAAAATACATGACAATAGTGTACCCTAAACCTCTCCCTAGAACCTCTGCTTGCCTTTGTGCAAATAGAAAAAGGTCCTCCTTTTATGTAGATGCAGCCCCAAAATCACTGTCTGGATTTCAGTCTCCATTCTCATTATTGGCCAGACACTCTGTAAGTGTAAAGTTTCTGTTGTTGTAAGCCACTTAGTTTATGATATTTGTTACAGTAGCCCAGAAAACTAATACACACACTATCACCTCTCCCTCATCTCACACCTATGGTCAGTTGTCTAAGAAGAAAAAGTGGCTGGTTCAAAGATGGGTCAACAGATGATGTTAGAGTAAGCTAACAATGGACTGCAGATGTACTACAGATGCACTCAGAGGTAGCCTTGAAAGACAGTGATGAGTGAGAAATCCTCCTTTTGGGCAAAGCAGTTGGGTACTGTACCTAGTGACCCCTTTGTATTGAAAGAGAAGTGGTTCAAGGTGTGTATTTACTTGGACTACTGGTCAGTGAACTTAGCTGGTTTATTAAGGGTATGTAAGGACTACATTTGAAAGGGGACAAGGAGGTCCAGAGAAGACACATATAGATGAACCTATGGAAGTAGACACAAAATGTGAAGATATTTCCATTGCATGGTGATACCTACCAAGAGCTTATGCTGCAAAAGAGGCATTAAACCACCAAGCAGATTGTATGGCTCACCAGTAGATACTAGCCAGCCTCTATCAGTGCCACTCCAGTGCTTGCAAAAGTGCTCATGAACAGAATAGATATTGTGGCATGGATGGACAACTATTACAGAATTTGTTCTAGCTATTCTTCTTCCAAGAACACTCTCCTATAGATATCTGTTTCTTTGGATAAATCTTTCCCCTCCTTCAAGTCCTGGACAAATCTCTTCTTCTTAGTGAGACACACCTATATGGGGTAGATTTATGAATGATGCTTGTGAAGCTTAAGTTGCAGAAAACATTACTTACATAAGCCCTTGTGTGTGCTCAAAGTTGCTGATAGTTGTGGGTTGTGGGGAAGGGGACACCCATTTACAATTAGGAAGCATTTCTATGTAAACGTTTCTGGTAATTTGCTTAATCAGAAACTAAAGACCTATAATGCCAAGATGACAGTAATTTCTTATAAACTTTTTTCTTTCTAAATAAATATTTACTTCGGAAACAAGTTTTTATTCACAATTTTGTATTTGTTTCTTAAGGTGGATATCCCCCCAACTTGTACAAACATTGGGTCGCACAATACCTTGCTGCTGTGCCTTTCCCAACCACTGTAACACTATACCTGCCCTTTTCTCTCTTGGTTTTCCTGATCTCACTTACCCTGTTTTAATTTTTCTTTCCTTTTTCCCATGGCACTCATCATCTTTAAATATACTGTATAATTACTAATGCTTGTTCCTTATTGTCTAACTTCCCTCTTAAAAATGTAAGCTCCAAGAAAGCAGGGATCTTAATATTACGCATAAATTCCATGTGCTTTACACATAGTAGATACTCAATGAATATTAGTGAAAGAAGACACAGAAGGGAGGGAGAGAGAAATGAAGGAAGGGAGAGAGGAGGGAGAAAGGAAAGGAGGGGGAAAGTATGAGCAGAAGGAAAAAACAACTGAGTCGTAAGAGTCGGTAATGGCAGTAAGAACCAAGGTATGACTGAGGCAGTAAGGGACATCAGTAGGGCTCTGACCAAGTCAAGAGAATAGAACACAAGTTCATCAGCTTTAGCTGTCAACAGTGACTGCAGCAGTACACAGGGAGCAGGTGATGAGCTCAGAGGACCGCACAAGGATCTGAACCTGACGACCTAAGGCTTCCTTTCCTGGCCACCATGAGGTCATTGATGCTTGTGTATGTACCCAAACACTGCCTTGTGGAGGAAAAGGCAAAGAGATAAAGCTGAAAACCCAAATGTTTACCTGAAATAGAGTTATTTAAGCTGAAAGGGAAAGCTTTCATTGGCAAGTCTTCTCTCCCACTCTCACAAGCCTACTGCACACCTAGACGGAAGGTTTGAGAAGATTATATCAATTATAGCAATAAACTGTCTGTTCTTTGCAAGTCTGAGTAGTAAGTAGTATACAGACTTTCAGAGGCTAAGGAAAACTAGAGACAGAAGTACACTATACTCTTTATTCTAATAGGTCTCAGAGCATCCACAGAAAGGAGGTATGCCATCAATATTTTGGTCAGTTTCATAAAACAAATAAGTGTTTATTAGTATTTTTACTTGCATGTGTGCTTATTTTAAATTAATGACAGCATCTACCAAAATAAGAGACACCTGGCAATTTTTATTGTGCCTGTAATCCTTTTACAAAATCTTACTTTAAGTGAGTTATTATTTTTAGCATTTTGTCATGCAACCTTATGGCATGTAGCTTCTGCTATGTTAAAAAACTAGATTAAATTAATTGGGTCTCAGAATATTTTGTAAAACGAATTAATGAAAAAACAAGTACCCCCAAGAGACCTTTTATTTAGAGTCATATTTATATTTTAGTCACAGGAGAGGGGATACATATTTTGTATACACACAAATACACACATAGACATGGCCTTAACCTTCAGTGTGGAAAACCATCTTCTTTGGCCAAAAAATAAAATATATATATGTATGTATTTGAAATTTAAAGAAGCTGGAAGTACAAAATATTTGTTTGTCTGGAATAGATAAAAATCCATATTGCCTTATTCCCTACAGGACATGGCGGGAAGCCTTTTCATTCAGACAAGGGCTAATTGCTCAATAGAAAATGCCAGTAAAGCTTATTGTAATGGGATTCTATCCATCTGTAATTTCCATTCCCAGAACCAAATACTCTCATCTGTTCCCATGTCTTCCAAAAGATTAGTACCCTTGGTGGTAAAAGGAAATATCTACAGATTGTCATCTCAGTTTTGAGAACCATTCAGAAAGAAAGAGGCGTACTACAGGCTTGGAACCAAGAACAGATTGAATTCATAAAAAAGGCACAAGCCAAACTGTTCATCTCTGGTACATGAAAAATTACCACTGTTGTTGTTAAAACCGTATGTTCTAGGTAAGAGGACAGGTTTTGTATTCACTCTGACATTTGTTCTAAGGAATGTTAATGTACTTAGTGCTAGGACGTGCTTAGCAGCAATCTGCAAATTTGAAAAGTAACCCAGACTTCAAAAAATGAGTAAGGAAGAAAAAAAGCTTCATCTGAGATGTCGCTCAATTATCCTTGTGTCTGGATGTGAGAATGTAAGTAAAGATCTATGACATTTGTCATCATTTCATACCTTCAGGTATGGAGATTTAACCTTTAGAAGTTTATTCACTCCTAAAATAATAAAATAACAAAAAATCTTAAAATTTTAAAGCTGTTATAAGGTGAAAATAGTAGAGGCTTTGGACATCGAAAGTGACAGTGGTTTGTATCTTTCAGCTGAAATTCTCCTCAGTTTTTAAGTCCCAGTTAAAAAAAAAAAAGCTTTATTATTGGTGTATAGCACACAAAGCATACATGAAATATGGTAATGTGCATTATATGGAAAGGGGCACAAATCGTAAGTGTTCATCTTAATGAACCATAACCAAGTGAACACACCCATGTTGTTATAGCTCCCCTCCCTGGAACCCCTTTACCTTGCCCCAGTCAAGCACTACTCCTTCCCTCTGCCTGGAGTTACCAACCATGCTAACTCCTAACACCATAGATTTATTCTGCCTACAATAGAACTTTATTAAAAAATTATATATATATATATATATATTAAATTATATATATATACACACACACACACTTATGAGTCCATTACAGAGAATATATATATAATTTTATATATATGTATATATAAATTTATATTATATATATAGTTATATATATATTTATATTATATATATATATATATATATATATTCTCACATAATGGACTCATAAGTAGACATATACATTGCTTTGTGTTTGGCTTCTTTCACTCAGCAATGTCTATGAGACTACTTTATGCTGTTATACAGAATGATAGTTTGTTCGTTCTCATCACTGATAGCATTCTATCATATGCATATACCACAATTTATGCATTGTTGATGGGCATTATGGTTGTTTCTAATTTGGACTGAGTAATGCTACAAGAACATTATCGTTAATGTCTTTTGATACACATGGGTATACATTTCTATAGGGTCTATATCTGAAGGAAAAAATTGTTTGGCCATAAGGTACATATAGACATATTCAACTTTAATAGATAATTCCAGTCTTCCAAAGTGGCAGTACCAGTGTACAGTACCACCAGATATCCCTCGCCATCCCATGGCAGTGGCAGCCTTTTTAACTTTGGACATTTTGGTGGATTGCGATTGTATCCCACTATGGTTTTAATTTGCGTTTCTCTGACAACTAATGAGGTTCAGCTCCTTTTTGTATGTTTATTGACAGCTTAAGTATCCTCTTTTGGTGAATGACTTGATCAAAACTCTTGTCCACTTTTCTGGTGCATTGTCTATCTTTTCCCTTATTGATTTAGAATCCTGTGTAAATTCTGGAAACAATTCCTTTTTAAACTCTCTTAAGATCTTTTTATGACACCCTACTCTATTATGACTTCATCCTAACTGATTACGTCTGCAATGACCTTATTTCTGAATATAGTCACATTCTAAGGTACAAGGGGTTAAGACTTCAATGTACGAATTAGGGGGCAGGGGTAGGCACAAATCACTCACAACACAAGAGAAATTACAAAACACTTTGAGATGGAAAAATACCCAGACTTACCAAATACAATTAAAACAGTATTTAGAGGAAATGTAAATACCTACATTAAAAAAAAGGATTTCCAACCAATTGTCTAACCTTCCACTTTAAGACATTAAAAAAAGAAGCTAAACCTGAAGCAATCATAAAAAAGGAAATAATAAACATTAGGCTGGAAATTAATGAGATGGTAACTAGAAAAACAATAGAAAATCAATGAAACCAAAAGCTGTTTTTTTGAAAAGATCAATAAAATGGACAAACTTTTATCAAGATTGACCAGGAAACAGAGAGAGACGGAAATTACTAAAGTCAGAAATGAAATCAGCCTTTAAAAAATAAAAAGGATTATAAGGGAAGGCTATGAACAATTGCATATCAATAAATTAAATAATCTAGATGAAATAGACAAGTTTTTAGTAAGACATAAAATATTGAAACTGACTCAAGAATTATAAAGTCTGCATCTATCTATAACAATAAAGATATTTAATTAGTAACAAAAATTTTTAGAAACTTCCCACAAAGAAAAGCTCAGATCCAGATGGTTCCACTGGTGAATTCTATCAAACATTTAAAGAATAATTCATAACAATTTTTTACAAACACTTCCAAAAAATAGAATGCTCAACTCATTCAATAAGGCTGTAAATACCCTGATACCAAACCAGACAAAATATCACAAGAAAACTTTAGACCAATGTCCCTTACAAATATGCATATAAAAAGCCTCAACAAAATAATAGGAAACTAATTCAGCAACATGTAAAAAGGATTATACATCATGACCAAGTGAATTTTAACACCTAAAAATCAATTAATGTCATATATTGTATTAGTAGAATAAAAGATAAACACCACATGCTTATTCTGGTAAATACAGAAAGAAGTTTTGACAAAATCCAGCATCCTTTCATGATAAAACCACCCAAGTACAATGTTACTCCTAGGAGAAATAGAAACATGTCCATCCATGTTTCTTATAAACTTGTATAGGAATGTTCACTGCAGCACTGTTCATAATAGTTAAAATATGAAAACAACTCAAGTGTCCATCAACAGATAAATGGCGAACAAAATGTGTATAATTGTATAATGAAATATGATTTGCTAATAAAAAGGAATGATATATTGACATATGCTACAACATGAATGAATCCTAAAAACATGATGCTAAGTTAAAGAAGATAATCACAAGAAGACCATATTTTGTATTATTCCATTCACATGAAATGTCCAAGATAGGAAAGTCTAAGTGATGTAAAGTAGATTAGTAGTTGCGAAGGATAAAGAGGGTGTAGGGATTGGGGTGTGATAACTAAAGGGTACATACAAGTTTTCTTTGGAGTTCATAAAAATGTCCCAAAATTGATTGTGTCGATGGTCGTACAACTCAGTGTGTGTGTGTGTGTGTGTTTATATTTATATATTTATATTTAAATATAGTATATTTAAATACAATTTTAAAACATTGAATTGTACATTATATTTTTAAAAATTAATTTATTTTTAATGGTGACATTGGTCAATAAAATCCAATAAGTTTCAGCTGTACACTTTAACAGTAAGACATTATATATATGTATATATTTACACTGTATGTTCACCTCCCATAGTTAGATTTCTTTCTGTTAACATATATTTGACCCCCCTTACCCCATCTACCTCCCCCCGCTGAACTGGCCATTTTAAGGAGGTGACTTATATCTCATAAAGCTGTTATAAAAAATTATTGCAGACATGACATTTTTACCCTTAAATATTTGAGAATGCATCTCCTAAGAACGGGAGCTACCATGTTCTGTGAGTAAATAAACAGCGTTTTTTCTCTGGTCCAGAGGTCTAGTTTTTCTGATTGAGAGGGAAGGAGATTGAGAGAGAGAGAGAGAGACAGAGAGAGAGAGAGAGAGAGAGAGAGAGAGAGAGAGAGAGAGAGAGACAGACAGAGAGAGAGACAGACAGAGAGAGAAAGACAGAGAGAGAGAGACAGAGAGAGAGACAGAGACACAGAGAGACAGAGAGACAGAGAGAGAGGATGTGTCTAACTGTGTAAGCAGGGGAATATTTTAGAACTTTCAAAGCTTTTAAAGTGAACATTCTACAAAACCTTCCATGCACAGATCTAAGATGTATGTAAACTTTCTCACAGACTGTGTAAGTTAGGGATTGTCTTTTTTTAGCCCTCCTTAATTTGGCGTGTCCAAGTGACTCAGCTCTTGCTAAACAAATAAACGAGAAGTAATAAATACAATTTTCTTCTCACTTGCCTAAGAGAAAATCCCTAACCCTGAACTCCACCATGCCTGACAGCTAAGATGGCAGAGTCTGTACTGACATTGAAAATCCTGTACTGAAGATGGTAGAGCCCTTGTCAGCCTGAACACATGAACAACAAAAATGTAAAGTCACCTGCCACCCCAGAACACGTGCCCTCCACTGCAACTAGAATGAAAAATAAACTGCTATCTTGTTTGAATCACTAAGTTTTTTGTGTCCTTTGCTGCAGCAGGTAATAGTGCCCCAATTCATGTAATAGTCTTTAGAACCATAAAGTCAGGAAAGCTGCTCTTCTGCCTCTTTCTGACATTCTCTCATCCAATGTGAAGTTCAAGGAGATAAATTCCTCACCTGAAGCTATGGCTCCCAATATTCATCAATCAGCCAGAAAATTCACCTCAGAATCCAGGAGGATTTGAAGCAGCTACTCAACAAGAAAAAAAGACCCATCTGGCTGGCACCCAGACATTCTCCATATACTTTTCATCTTCTACTCTAACATCAATCACACCCATCAAAAAGAGTTCTTTCCTCGTACTTGCAACTCAATTATCTGTAATCCACAGAACTAAGATCTAGAAACTGTCACTCACACTGTGACAAGGCTAAAGTTAATTTTTTTTTCAAGCAAACCTACTTACTTAAGTAAATATTGATGTTCGTTCTCAGTATTTAATTTAATTTAATTCTGTATTTCCATGGGAAGATGTGGTCTATGTACATAAAGCTGACTGAGCTAATTCCTATCGCACTTGGACACTTGGTAAGTTCCCCTTGACAAAAAGTCTTAATGGGGGGAGGAAAAGGTCCTAATGTTTCTTTTTCTATCATAAAAAAGTGAAGGAACCTTCTATTTTCCCACCTGCATTTGGCATATGTCCAGGGGCATTTTGAAACCATCTAACATTTTCATGGAGGACTATTTTAAAAATATCTGAGCTTAGACAAGAAGGGTTGGTGCTTTCAAATGTATAGTCTTGTTACTAGAAAGTTCCCAGGGTTGTTAAAATCACATTCAGTCTTAAAATCCTTTTTTATTTGTTTATGGATGAAAAAAGGCTTAGAAAGTCAGAATCCAATAGAAAACTGCATGTAACCATATTTCCTAATATTAATTTTTTGTGAAAATGTGACATCAGAGAGAGAATACTTCTCGCTAGATGCATATTTTTACATAAATGAATGCCTGATTGTATGATTTCACCACAGAGCTTTATGGCTGCGAATCAAAAACACAGCAGAGATTCATCTTGCCTCCTCTTCCTGTGTTCCCTAAACAAACAGTAATCTTGAATTATGGTTTTATTATCATAGATAGTAGAATTCCATCAAATATCTGTAGCACAAACTATGTCAAAATTATGAAAGTAAAACCAAATTCTTAGTTTATCTATTTCAGTCAATAACCTACAAATACAGTTCTCAATTTCCAAAAATGTATGAATATTCAATGCCTTGGAGCCTTGTTTAATGCTCAGACGAGAAAAAGGCACAGTTTGCTTTTTAGGCTAAATTTTAGACAGAAACTCGGAAATAATGGGACTGTCAGTGAAGGCCAAATAGTCATCTTTCCTTTCATCTAAACAAAAAGCCCTGGGAATGGGCCTCAGAAGAAAAATTCTTGAAGACATGTGGAGAAGTCCAAGAATATATATCTGTGCTACTCTATAAATATAGTTAAATCTATCTATAGCTATTGCATAAGCTGTACATTATATCACACTAGAGACTTTTTAAGAGGTGATTTTTCACATGCATATAAGTTTAAACAAGACATTTTCTGTATTCAATAAGTTACTAGCCTCTGAGACCCATAAGAGAAATTCTGAGTTGACAATTTTCCTCCAAAAAAGGTATGAAGGAAGAACCCTGACAAGCAATAATTTAATAATTTTCTCTTCTGTGTAACACTCGATAAATCCAGTTATTTTCTTTAACCAAGATCTATAAGTACAATAAAGGTAAATGATATTGCTTCCACTGGACATATTTTACATATATTCTGAATAAAGACCTAACTCAATCTAACTTCCACAATAAATGAAAAATAATTGGAAAAGTCATGAACCTTAAAATTTTGTAGGTTTTTATTTTAATTAGGAAAATTTGTATAGGAAACATATTTATAACTTCTAGAAACACTAAAATTTTCTTTTAAAACCTAGATTTGGTCTGAAAGGTACTATGAAAAAGGCAGGTCCATGAAAGTGCATAAACTATAAAGACAGTTCCCTTTATTGGTAATCACACTAGAAACCCATTATTAAATTAATAATTAACCCTCAGAAAAGAAACCTAAAACAAAGTTGATGTATAGCACTTATAAACCAAAAAATAACAGGCTAGGGCTGAATTATTTTGTAACATGCTGCTCACCAGCTCTGCCTACTCTAAATGTCAGAATCTTCACCATGATGTTCAGCCAGGATCCTCTCAGTCCAGAGGTCTTTAAATAACAAGATATTAGAGTAGTTCTTAAATCTAAGGACTAATGAGGTTTATGAAAAGATTTAGAATGACATAATCCTCACTCAAGTGAAACCTTCGTACATCTCATTAATTGAGCATCAATCTGTACAACTATGAAGAAGGCTCGGTAAAGTCCTACTATCATCTGCCAGTTCTGCCATACTGAAATCCTGAAATGAGTTTTCTGTTTATTTGGCCTAGCATCTACAAAAATACTACCATTAATATACTTAATGGTGAAAGACTGCAGGGTTCCCCCTTACCAGGAATTGGAAAAAGATGTCCTCTCTCAGATGTCTTTTCTTACTATTTTTATTTAACATTCTTTGGAATGTCCTAACCAGTGCAATAAAGCAAGAGTAAAAAAAAAGAAACACATATAGGTTGTAAGGGGAAAGTAAAACTGTCTTTATTTGCAGGTAACATAATCATGTACTAAAAAATTCATTAAAAAACTACTGCAACTAATTAATGTATTAAGGTCACAGGGTATGTCAATACATCAAAAGCAATTATATTTCTACACTACAATAAAGAACTGGGAATGAAATTTTAAAATAATACTATTTACAATAGCATTAAAGCATGAAAGACTTAGGGATAAATTTAATAAGATATACATAAGACATATCTTACATATATTAAAAATTTATAAAACACTATCAGGAAAAATTAGAGACCTTAATAAATGAAGAGATATACCTTGTTCATGAATTGAATACTGTTAAGGTGTAAATTCTCCCCCAAACTGATCTATAGATTAAATACAATACCAATAAAAATCCTAGCAGACTCAATTTGTAGAAATCGATAAGGTGATGCTGTAATGTATATGGAAATAAAAAGATATAGAAGATCTAAAAACCAAAACTATTTTGAAAAAGAAGAACAAAATTAGAGGACTTACCCTACTAGCTCACGAGGTTTACTATAAAACTATAGTAATTTAGACAGTGTGATTTTAGTATATTGATAGATGTTTAGATCAATGTTATAGATACAGACTTCAAAAATAGACGTGGATATATGATCGACTAATTTTTGACAAAGGTAATTTAGTGCCAAGGTAATTTAGTGAAAGAAAGAATAGTCTTTTCAACAAATAGTGTTGGAACAACTTGTTATCTGTCTGTGTGGGAAACCCAATAAAACTCTGCTCTTACCTCACACCACACACAAAAATTAGCTCTAAACGAGTTATAGATCTAATTATAAAAGCTAAAATTATAAATTTTCCAGAGGAAAACATAGGAGAAAATCTTTATAAACTTAGAATAAGCAAAGCATTTGTAGATAGGACATAAAATACACTTAAAACAAAAGAAATGTTGACAACTTGGACTTCCTGAAATCAAAGAATTTCTGTACTTCAAAAGACAATGTTAAGAAAATGTTTATGATACATATATATGACAGGAATTATGTACAGAATATAGAAAGAACTCCTATAATTCAATAATAATGTTAAAATAATAGGTAAAAGTGTTTCACACTCACAAGATAAGATATAGGAATACCCAAAGACCACATGAAAAGATGCTTGATATCATTAGTCATCACAGAAATGTAAATGAGAAGCTCAATGAGATACCACTACACATCCACTAGAATTGCTAAAATTAAAAATATGACCACACCAAGTGTTGGTGAGAATGTGGAATACTGAACATTGCTGGTGGGAATACTAAATCATATAAGCAATAACTTTAGATAAGACCACTCTAGAACTTTTAGAGATAAAAAATTATTGAAACTAGAAATTTGTTGGAAAGTTAAACAGAATATAAGACATGCCTAGATATCTTCATATCTAGAAGACAAATTCAAAGAAAACCCAGTGCACAGAACAAACCAAGAGTTGGAAAATATGAAAGATAAGTTAAGAGACAAAGGTTAATGTCCGAAGGTGCAACTCAACAGATTGTAATTCCAGTGGGATCAGTATTAAAGTGAAAAATTTGAATAGCACAATAAACAAACAGTAGCTATGGTGCCCCCTACTCACACTCACACACACACACACACACACACACACACACACACACACACACTCTCTCTCTCTCTCTCTCTCTCTCTCTCTCTCTCTCTCCGTCTCTCTCTCTCTCTCTCTTTCTCCCCCTATCTCTCTCTGTCTCTCAGAATTCACATTTTTATCAAGTATACATCTATCCACTTAAACAAATGACCACACACTAGGCTTAAACAGAACTTTAGTAAATCCCAGTGGTTGGTATGATTCAGGACATATTCTCACACTACTAGGCAATTACATTAGAAATCAATAACAAAAAAAACATAAAAAATCCTTATATGTTAAAAGTTACAAAACATACTTTTAGACAACTTCAAAGAGACTATAATAGAAGTTATAAAATATTTAGAATAGAATATATTAAAAGATATGAGATATAGTGGTAGTGAGAGAAATTTATAGCCTCAAATGATTACACTAGAATAGAAGGAAGTCTCAATTCAATGACCTAAGCATTAAATTTATAAAGTAGAAAATAAAATAGCTAAATAAGTCTCCAAAAGTAGAAGGAACAAAATAAAAAATATAAAATAGAAATGGATGAAATATAATATAAAACACAGTTTCAAATGAGAAAATCAACAAAGCCAAAAGTTGGGTCTTTGACAAGTAAGATTAGTAAAAGAGGAAGGAAGAGAAAGAGGAAGACAACTAAACTAATTAAGAATTAATATGTGGACATAATTATAGAGGTTGGAGAGAATAAACAGCAAGTTTGTTGGATAATATTAATATAAAACAGCCAATACATTTTAATAGATTGCCAACAATCAGTTGTAAGACCATTTACAATAGTAACAAAAATATAAAGTAATCGGAAGAAACATAACAAAAGATGTGCAAGTCTTTTAAGGGTACATTTTACCAATATCTTTAGGTTAAATTTTAAAGTTTGAGAAGAACTTTAGTATAGTCACATTTACCCTTAGCTGTATGCTGTATATTAGAATCAAAACTGATTACATATATACTATATCATATCGCATCACATCATATTGTTTTATATATGGCCTCCCCCATTGTAATGTGTAATCAGGATTGGCATCATCATGGTTTAAAAGCTCTCCAAGTGATGCTCATGTGTAACCAGAGTTACAAATCACTACTGCTGGGAGAGAGTGTAGGATGTGCTGCAGGAAGGACCCACAGGGCTCAAAGTACTAGAAATATTATTTTTTCATCTGTGTGATGTAGTCTTCGGAATATTAGTCTCTAAATCATACATATATGTATTATACACTTTGTTGTATTTTAAATTTTGATATAACACAATTAAATACCCCATAAATGGTGGTAGTACAGGAGTTTTATTGTTTATCATATTATTACCTCTCTAATGCTGCAATACAGTAATTGTATGGTTTTTCCTAATCACTGTAGAAATCTGAGATCTCTTGAAGTCACACTACTCATTGTATAAGGTTAAGGATTCAGAAACAAAACACAAATACCCATGCCTACCGTCTTAAACAAATGAATCTATCATAGAATCCAACAACCTGGATGGCACACTTCACAGAATCAACCTTTTCCACTACAAGACTGGCCAAGATCTTAGCTAATAAGAAATTGCACTTTAACCTGGGTGTTGTTTTAATTTCTTGCAAATCGAAACTCCCACCAGCAGGTTTTCCCAATGGCACCTGGAAATTCTGGCTAGCCTCCAAGCCCTGTTAATAACAAGAACTACAATAAACAACCAGCTTGAACTTGGAACCCCAGCCTCAATATTCAAATCACTTTTTTCATAAAAACCCAGGAAATCATATTTATCTCACAGTAGTGCTTGAGGAGCAAATAACCTATAACTCTATGCAGAGGTAAAATCTTATTTTCTTCACTTAATTTTATTTTAACTGCAGGAAAATGGATATCTTTGTGTAGTCAGTTGTAGGCACCCATTGGATATGCTCCTCCTTTGGGAAGTTCCAGTGTTTTCTTCTTTCCAAGGGTGCTTTTTGGAACTCATAATGTTGAAACAGGTGAGACCAGAAGAACTCACAAATATTGTGCAAATGGACAAACCCACAAGCACCCAGGGGAGCTGCCAAAACGTTGATGCAACAGAAAATCTTCTGTGACTGAGCAGAAAGCTATTAGTAACCAGAAATAAAGAGTGAGAAATTATTACAGTTTTTTTAAAAAATTGTGAGATTTGTTAAAGAGGCCAGAATTAGGAATTATCGATGTTTGGCAACAGTATAGTATCAAAATAACTGTTAAGTTACAGAATTATAAAGCTCTAGTGTCACTTAGGGAATGTATGGCTCTGAGAGGCTTAAGGACTCTCTTAAGAGACTAATTTGTGACAGGATCAGATTAGCACCCAGGTCTCCTAAGTCTCCCTATACTGCCGCTGCTCTCAAGTCTCAGGGAACTGGGCGATGATGAACTGAATTCAGAACTCACAGGTTTCTCATGTGGTAGCAAATCGAGGTCCCAACTGGAGAGTAGCCACGCTGGATTAGTGACATCTACTCCATTGACTCCTTTGGCTTAACATTGAAGACAACACACTGATCTCACTGTAATAGCTATCTCACAGGAAATAACACTCACTGGGTATCTCTCACCTGCTAGCTGACTGTCGGTGCTGTTTGGACCCTATACAGGCAATCACTGCCATTGTGGAAAAGTGTAACTTATTTCAAAATATTTAGTCTATGGAACCATTTTACCATCATAAAATATATTCATATAATGCCCAATAAAAAAAAAACATAGGTTTAAGGTGCAAAAATAGGCAAGGGATGTGAGAGATACTTGTACACCAATATCCATAGCAGCATTATTCACAATAGCCAAAAGATGGAAACAACCCTAATGTCCATGAATGGATGAATGAAGAAACAAAATGTGATATATACATTTAATGGAATGTTATTAATTCTTAGAAATGAATGAAATTCTGATGCAAGCTACAACATGAGTGAAACTTGAAGACATTCTGCTTCAAATTTTATTCAAGTTTCATTATTTCACACTGTGAAATGAGCCAAACACAAAAGGACAAATATTGGCTGATTATATTTATGTGAGGTACCTATTTGTCAAATTTGTAGAGCTAGAAAGTAGAATAGTGGTTACTAGGGACTGGGAGGTTATGGGGTTATGGAAGGAATGGAGAGTTAGTGTTTGATGGGTACAGAGCTTCAGATGAGGATGATGAAAAAGTTCTGGCGATGGATGGTGGTGATGTTTGCACACTGTAATGTACTCAATGCCACTAAACTGTACACTTAAAAATAATTAAAATGAGAAACTTTATGTTATGTATATTTTATCACAATAAAACAGGGAGATTTCTATTTCAAATCTGGAATTGGTACAGAGGAAGACAGTGAAACAATAAATTTTTAGGAAGAGCTCACTTCTAAAGAAACGTGACAATCCACTACACCCTTAATTATGTTTGTTCCTTCTCAAAAGCCCCGAAAGAATTGATGTTGAAATTTAAAGCACTCCTTCCACCAAAGAGGTAGAATATTGCGAGGAAAGCACTGTTATCTTGATCTCTGTACCTGAACAAATCTTCTTCTCATGTTTGTTGTCACACTTTGATGTACGCCCCCAGCCAGCAAGCTACCCCGCGTGGCTGTGTAAACTTCTTGTCTTGCCCTCAACCTCGGGGGTGACCCGGCATGTTGGTGACTCCTGGCTGAGGTAAATGATACGGCACGGTAATAATGGCAACTGTCAGATCTTTCCTTTTTATCTACCTCCATCCACTGTGAAGTGTCTCTCCCCCACTTCCTCCTACCAGGTATCAAAAACCTACATAAAGGGGAAAGGAGTTATCTGAAGCATTGTGTGCCCCCTGTAAGAAATCCAATTATTTATGGTCACTGGAGACACTTTCTTTTAAGTGTGTTAGTGACTGACCTAAATGTATAGTTTTCTTCCCACTGTTAACAGAACTCTTCCTTTATCTCACATTTAAAAATCTTTAATAGTCCTTTCCCTTCTTTGAGACAAAGACAAGTAAGCGAAAACACGTTATGCCCTGTCACATGCAGAGAAGGTACAGATATTGAAGCACAGCTCTTTAGTTTTCTTTTTTCTTTCTTTCTTTCTTTCTTTCTTTCTTTCTTTCTTTCTTTCTTTCTTTCTTTCTTTCTTTCTTTCTTTTTATTTCTCTCTCTTTCTCTTTTTTCTTTTTTCTTTCTTTTTTCTTTCTTTTTTCTTTCTTTTTTCTTTCTTTTTCTTTCTTTTTTTCTTTCTCTCTTTTCTCTCTCTCTTCTCTCTCTATCTCTCTTTCTTTCTTTCTTTCTTCCTTTCTCTCTTTCTTTCTTGTTTTTGAGAGTACCTAGGATTACAGTTGATATAATTTTTAAAACAACAACTGATGAGCAGGATGGTAACCCAGAGGATGCCTGCCTTAAATGCTACTCTGTCAAGAGTGGGGAAGTAACAAAAGAATCAGGCACTGCAGCCACTTCCACAGTCCCTGTAGGAGAGAGAGGACAGACTCTTGCACTTGCAGAAGTAAAGCTTCAAATCTCACTTTGGTGGAGGAATCTTTAGGTTGACCTAAGGACTAATTTCATTTTCTGAAAAGCCCTCCTACCCCACCCTTGTTGCCAATTACGCCGGAGCAGCTAGAGGACATCACACGCGGCCCTGACCGACGCCACACCTGGGGGTTCCATGAATGGGATAGATGAGAGGTCTTTGGATCGTTGCCCTTTAGAGTGTTCCCACTTCAAGGGTCCCTGAGCTGCTTAAGGAAGGGAACTACTGCTCATTCCCTTGAAGTCTTTTTACTATTTCTGTGTGGGAGATCACCACCCCACCCCCGCCCCCGCCCCCAGTGAAGCTCTCAGGGAGGAAATGGAGAGCACACGGTCGGGTTGTGTAACAGATTCTCGTTGCTGGCTGTGGCCTGTGCCTGGTGTGGACTTCCATGTTCAGAAAGGGTGAGAAAGAGCAGGAGGAGCCCTGAGCTCCAGGTCACACCTGTGATGAAGCCAGGCCACTAAGGGAGGCAGCAGCAGATCCAAAAACTCACCGAATAGCCACCCATGCCCCTCCGGCCTCCACTCTTCCCCTTCCCCAATGTTCTCAACTTTTTTATCATTATCACCCCCATGAGGAGACTTTTTAGACATTTTTTTCCTAATCGCTCCCTTCCATGAAATTTCCACAGCACAAGTGTGCTGTAGATCTCTGTTTCTGTACTATATGTATATTTATGTTTTCTGAGTTTCTGCCCCTTTCCAAAACCCACTTTTGTCCCCACTGAAAGCGCACATTCTCACTCCTTTGGAGAGCCAGCTGGACCAGATGTAACCTGAAGACAGAGCTGTGGTGTGGCATCTTCCTGTGGCTGAGTTTGGCAGAAAGGCAAAGCAAGCTAACTCTGGAATGAGTCACACCGGAGTTTGCCTGCAGGCAAGCTCCACCCTTCCCAAGCAGGACCAGCTGGCTGGACACAGGAAATCCCCATTTTCTCTCAAGGTTCAGCATCCTCCTGAATAAAAATGGAGATAATGTAGTGAGAATTAAATGATGACATGAGCATTATAGCAATGAGCACCAGTCACATTACACGCTTAGCAAATCTTGAGTTCTCACTTCTCCCTCTTCCCTTTAGTTTCTGTCAAAAATATAATATTCTGGTTTATGAGAGCTATATTTTCAGAATTTTATTCCCTTTTCTGGAGATATACTAGATTGAAAACCAATTTGCAAATAAATGTAAAATGTGTCGCTGCTACAGCTGGTGTGTAAATGTTAACTACCAGGAGCTAGTAAGCATAATCACACGTTAAAGGAGAATTAAAAGTGATGCCCATGCTCGAAGTTTAGAGCTTGCTGAAATTTCTTTGCACTTGACAAACTGAGTATATTAATCACTCTCTCCTCCCTACTTTCTTTCCCCAACCAAGGTTCGTTATTCCTTACTTAAATTTCCATGGTGAGGATACCGACACAATACAGTTTCTTCTTTCTGAGTGAGCTCCATCAGGTACACCACTCAAAGCAATTTTTTAAAAAGTGAGCCTCTCGTGAAACTTTCAGACACAACTGGCTTTCTCCGCTCTGCCCACCCCTACCCCTTACTCTACACCCAAAAAGTCAGAGTTAGTTTTTAAATTTAGCCCATTGGAGGTGAAGGTGCAGAGACGGGGGTACTTTGGAAGTTTTGTGATGGGAACAGTAAGGCTTGATGGCAGCCTAAATTGGGAAGAAATTGAGGCATCTGAAATTACTTCCAATGAAGTGTTTTAAGAGATTGCTTCATTTGTACTTGCCAACAAGTACAAAATGTGCTTTAATGCATATTTAAACCTTTAAATAAGTCAATAGATAAGATTAAATGACATTAAACATCAAAAGCTAATTTGAGTTTCTAGCCTCAGAGCCAGGAGTGGATGGTTGGTGACAGATATTCCTGAATCGGATTGTCACCAGCCTTCAGAGTTTGGGGTGTCCTCAGGCTCTCCTGGGAACAGAGACTCAGTATGTTAGGGACTCCCAAGGAGAAAATGCTACCCAGGGAGGGAGTTCACTGTTATGTCTCCTCGCACATAATAGGGGCTCAACAAATACTGACTGACTTGTGATTTTGCTTTTGCTTTAGAAAAAGATAAGCAGTCTACTAATGTGTGTAGGTGATGATATGCTCAGGTAACAAATAGGAGTCGAAACAAGTGGGAATGTCAGTGATTTAGGGTTTCACGAAGGTTTATTTCCAGCTCACACAAAGTCCATGACGGAGGGCCTGGTGACTTTCTGGAGTGGTGTCCTCCATGTCATTGAGTCAGGTTTCCTGAAACTGCTGGCTTCCCCCATTCCACACGCAGCTTCCAGGACTGCTGAGGCAGAAGAGAGCTCCCACTGGCTCTCATACCCCTCATCTAGAAATGACATCATCCACTTCACTTCTGCCAAAGTGCAGGGGCTGACTGTGCAGGCGAGCACGGGAGCATGTGCTGAGCATTAAGGACCCTGCCACACACAGGTAGACTTCCTTAAATCTACCTTTCAATCTTGTCAGGTGATGCTTCCTCCTCACTTGCATCCTATTGGTTTTGCGTGTGTGTGTTGGGGGTGGGCAACTGACTAGAATTATTTATTAAAGAACTGGAAACCTATTTACCTCCCAAGTGTGTGGCATAGAAGGATTTCATCCTGCTTGCTTTTGAGCAGCAGAGATTCAGCACAGTTGGCTAGAGCAGTAGGGGCTATGAGGTAGCAAAGTTCCGGCTATTGTATAGTCCACCCTATGTAAGCTGCAAATTAGGGAATAAAATTTAGGCTGAAGAGGTCAATCAATATTGCTTGATATAATAAATGCTCATCAGCTTACTAATTCAGCATCTTATTTACCAATGTCTAATTCCTTCTTCAAAGTATTTCAGAAATCAAATGGGGTTTAGTCTCACAAAGCTGTTGCTTCTGGTAAAAGCCAATACCCCAACCCAAGAGTTAATCTGGAGCGTCCAGACATCTGGGACTGCAGATAGTGAAAAATGGGACTGTCCCAATAAGCGCAGATGGCTGGTAAGCTTGTGGTCCCACAAACTCATTTTCAGGTATGAGATCAGTCACGATTACGCCAAGTTATTTTCTTTTATGAACTTTTAATGTTTTTTGGCATACTTGAAAAGTGCAATAAAAATGAAAAAGGATTCATCAGTATGAGTGGATCTCTGTAGTCCTACTGTTGCAGGGTAATATCATTAATTATGCATGGCCCCCACAGGGTGGTGTGTTTCAAGGGAGTGGGAATTGAATACCAAGTCTTTTATTCTTGTTTTCACTCCAGCCCAAGTCATTAGTTCCCTGAACACTCCCGCACCCCATCCTTACCCATTCGCAGCATTTTGCTGGCAAGCCACAATGCTATACCTTGAAGTGAATCCGTGGTCTTTCTCTCATTCCTGGCAAGTGAGCATTCCTATTTTAAGAAGTGACTGAGTCTAAAATAGCCACTCATGTCTACTGGTGCCATCAGCACAATTGTATTTTGAGTGTGACGTGCTCATTTAGCCTTTCCCCTTTGGAACAGTGTAATTGCTTGACATTTTGGCTGCCTCGACATACTTATATTCCTGACTTCCCACCTACATACCCAGAACAGAGACAGGCTGGGACAGATAACTCGGAGAAAAGACTTTCTTCTTCCACATGAGCTGCTCACCTAGCCACATACCGAATCCCCTTGCAGGGCCGTCCTTTTGAAGATAGCAGAGTCTGAGCAGCTAAGTGCAGACACAAAGGGACTGGGGGCCCACAGCCCCTTTCCCACATTCCTGACCCCAAAATAAAAGGAAACGCTCTACCTCAGGAAGACAGTGAGTGAGAGATGGAAAGGAAAACAAAGGGAGGAAAGAAAAAAGAGTCAAGAGCAAGAGACAGCAGTGAAATCAACACAAAGAATTCTAGACTGATGGAAGAGGAGAGGGATGGAGGAAAGAGCAGCGCTGAACTCTGTCCCCACTGAACATAGGAAGAGGGGCCCTGGCATGCACTTGTCCCACAGAGTCCCAGCATCATGGCGCTCTCATGATAGGATTCGTCTTGGAGGGGGTTGGAGGAGTGTGCTAGAGGCTGCACTACTATATATGTCCTGAGGAGTCCTTCCTTCCAATTCTGACTTTCAACTCCACGAGACATCTCAGGCCTGGCCATTCTGCCTTCTAATCAAACAGAAAGAGTTCATTGTATTGGAAGACACAGATTTCACTGTAAGGTAAAGGAGATAAATGTCTCTTCCTTGGTGAAGCCTCCCCTGATTTTCCCATCTCCTAGCTCTCATTTTTGTGCATTGTATTCTCACTGGTCTGCATCTCCCACAAAGTTCTTGAGCTACTTAAAGGCAGGAATTGCAGCTTGCTCACTGTTGTGTCCTCAGTTCCCTGCTATGATGCCTGGAACATGGTAGGAGATCAAAAACTGTTTGGCAAATCAATGAACAAATGAATAAATAGAACATTATCACCCATACAAACACAATGCTGAGCATGATATTTTTCAACAGAGGAGAGAGAGAATGGAACCAATCACGAATGGTTTTTCTCTATTGAGTGGTAAGTATATTCAGCCCTCCTGGACACCGTGGAGGGAAGATGTGGGCAGCCATACAGAGCATTCTATTTCCTGTCACAACATCTCTGATCACAGTTTCCTACGGATCCTTTTACGCTTTTATTCTTGAAGTTAACAAGGATCCTCGTTAACTATCACTGAGCCTTTTAAACCATGTACCTATCTCAGATATTTGTATCAGCTGGAGGGCATCCCTGGGCAGCTGCTGGAACAGCTGGAATTAGTGTAGGGCAGAGCGCTGGGGGCAGGAGTTGAGGTCAGAGTGATTTCTGCTGTGACTGCTGACAGCCAGGTTGTGAAGGACGCAGGGGCTGTATACCTGGCAGATAAACTAACTTCAATTTAGAGAATATTTTTAAATTAGCCTAGTGTTGTCTTATGAACCATAGTATATTATGGCAAAGCCTAGACACTCTGGTATAACCATGATAGAAATAAAAATAAATATATGATAATTCTAATAGAAATCTTATAACTTTATCATTTGATTCCTTTTTGATTTAAGTAATTGGCTCAAATTGATCATCTTCAAGAAAAGAAAAATGCAGAATTTTCTCAAGCTGGACACACAATGGAGTGAAGCAAGCAGTGAGACCAGGTCAAGCCTATAAAATTATATGCAGAGTGACCGAGTCTCCCAAAGAAAGACTTTGCAGACACTGGGCTGTACCAGGTGACTCAGACCCTCCCCATCCACGTGTCCGCATTCTCTGGTCCTTTTCCATGGGTCTTCACCACTGTTCTTCCACCAAACATCACAAACCGGCTACATATGGCCTACAGACACAATTTCTTTGGCTCACTCGGCAGTTTCAAAAAATTGTATTAGTTGTCGACATTTAAAAATTGAGAGACCTCAGATTTTTTAAAATCTAGATTTCCATCTTCTTCTTAAAATTGGAAGATGTAACAACACTGGGTATGAATTCCTGTGTGGCCACATTGAGCTCAAATAGGAGTAACTGGCTCTTTGTGAACTATGTAATAATAATGGTAGTAATAGCTAATTGTGTAATAATAACATGTACTATTTGCCACACACTCTCTTAAATGCTTTGCATACTGTCATTTAATCCTCACATCAATCCTGTAATTATCTTCAATTTCTAAGTGAGGAAAACAAGGCACAATTAAGTCGAGTAACTTACCCAAAGTAACAGGGCTTTAAATGGCAAAGCCGAAATCTGAACCAAGCAGTTTGGCTCCAAAGTCTGAACGGTGAAGTCCTAATAAATGTAGTCTCCCAAACGATGTTGCGTAGGAATGAACTATCGTAGGTATATGGATGTCTAGATGTGAAAGCTGTTGCAATTAATAAATGATGGTTGAACGTAGTGTAGAGTCTGGTCAGATTACCTCTGTTTGAATCCGGGTTCTGCCACTGAGAGAACTCAAGCAACTTGATTAATATTTTTAAGTTTTAGTCTCATCTGTAAATGGGAAAATAGTACCTTCCCGATGGATTGGTTAGGCTTTACAGAATTAAGTGAGATAATAAATATAAAAGATTTATCATAAGTAAGTGCTGATGCATAGTAAGTACTTAATGTTCACTATTATTATTCTATCTAGATAACTCTTAGCACTGAAATTTCATGTGTTGGACTAAAAAAGTTTTAACACAAAGCACTTTCTCAAATTTCTAACATTTCTCAAATTTCTAAGGAAATGTTTATGGACAAAAATAATATGTTTCTATATCTGGGAAACTGTTCAATTACTATTTAGCTGGAGGGCATTATATAAAATAAAACTGTTAACTTTAGTTTAATTCTTTCAGCAAGTACTTATTGAGCACCTACAATATTGCATTCATCATAGCATCTCTCATGTTTTAGCCTGGCTCATAGTTGTGGTTTAGTGAATATTTGTAGAATGAGTAAAAGATAAAAATAAGATGTTAACAAAACTTTATTAGTTCTTCTAACAGGTAAGAAGCCAGAAAAAAAAAAATCTGAGAATCACTTTATTTAGAGTAAGCAAGCAAAAAAACAAACAAAGAAATGTAATCGAAGAAATTTTTCTTGTTAGATCAGAATGCATTAATACTAATGAAAAGAGCACGCAGACCCATTCTGACATATTTTGCTCTGTTTAAAGATAAACATTGTGCACTGCTAGCTGCAAATGGGTTTAAGCTCCAATGAGGACTTTCTAAGCCATCTGCTAGTCTCCTAATGAAGCTAGTAACCATCACTGTTTACAGTTAGGCATCAGGGGTCATGGATATTAGTTGTAATGAAAGCTGCAATAAGTCACGGCAGAATCAAAAAGAGCCTTTCTTCACAAGGCTAATTACAAATATAATAAAGCAACATCTCTTGAAGTTCACAGAGAAACCTAACTTGGCACAACAAGTACACACTGTGGTATCCGCTGTTTTTATTTCATGAATTCTGATGACAGAAGCCAAATCATATTTAATTACTAGCAATACAAGGCCACCAATGAGTCTTTTGTTTCAGATCACTTCATCACAAGATGCTTTGTGAACCATTTGGATCTCTAAAATGTTTTCCCTGACACTCTGGAGTAGAGTATGCAAATGATTCATAAGACCTACAGGTTGTGTGTGTGTGTGTGTGTGTGTGTGTGTGTGTGTGTGTGTGTGTGTTTAATAAGGTACTACTTTAAAGTTGTGTCTCCCTGGGCCCAAATTGAACTTGCTGAATTAGCTAATTCAGTTATGGAGAGGGGAGAATGTGAGAAATTGATTGCTTAGCATCACATAGACAAAGAAACCAATTTGCTGACTAATTTTTTACTTTTCAATTGGCAATTTTGGCATCCCAGAAATGTAGTGTGAATCAGAATTGCTTTGGTGTGTATATTGTGACAGAATTTCTACAGTCCACTAGAGTAAAGAATTTGGCATTGCATTAATTGATGATATCCATATCAGTTTATTATTCTCAGAATCCCAGACTAGGAAAACTTAGTCACAATGTGAAGGGGTTCTTAAAAAATATTTAATATTGCTACTACTATCAGAAACTGAGATGTCAAAAATAAGATTTTTTTTATTGTGTTAAAATTGTGTTGTGTTAATAATAATAATTAGACTAAGACTATAAGAAGAAAAATATAAATGTAAAATATAAATTCTACAAATCCTCATATTTGTAGAACGCTTTGCAATTATTTTGAAGCCTTTTTCCTCAAAGAAAAAACCACTAAGTAATGCACACATCCCTTGGGAAATAATAAAATCTGCCATTAATTTTTTTAAAATAGGAAAGAAATTCAGTGGATCTTGCACTACCAAGTATTAAAACATCTTAAGCTTATATAAAATTGTATGGTACAGGTGCAAGAATAGAATGAGTGATCAATGAATGAAACAGAAAGTAAAGTTAGTCTCATATACAGGGCTGATATGAATGAAACCCCGGAAATTGTGCCTAAGGTACATAAGAGAGTATTATACAATAAATGTGGCATTTAAAATAAATGGAGAAAAGAAAATTTATCCAATAAATAACACTAAGATAATCAGTTAACTATTTGGGAAAGTGAGGGAGAGCTTAATATCTTTTCATATGCCAAAATTAAGTCAAAGAATTAAAAAATTAAATGTAAAATATAAAACTATGAAAAAACAACTTTTAGTAAATGCAGGCAGATATTTATATATTTCCTGGGGTGGGGAAAGCAGAAGCCACAAAGTGGTGTGGCTTGCAGACCACAGGTCAACCCTAGCAGTCTATCAAGAAGCCTGCAGGTGGAAAAGCTATAAACCAATTTTGTGCATATACGCATCAAAAATTTTAAATGTATGATGAACTATGATTTTCACAGAAATTCTATTTAAGTACTGATAATATGATGGGTTTAGAGCTTGCACATAAGCTACAAACTGTGTTGAGCACTTTGGAGGGGGAACCATTCAATAAATAGGATATGCTGCCTTCTGGCTTACATGCTTCCTTCCACATGGTTTGCATAGTACGGCTTATCTAGTCAAACATGACTTTTTATCTTTACTTACATGTTGCATTTTTGCTCCATTTCATAAAAACGAATTTATGATTCAAAGTGGTTTATTGGAGTAGTATAAAACAATAAATGAAAGAATAACATCCATAACGCAACTTAGAACAACATCATACACATTATAATGCACGAGACTCCAGTGCAAATACGGAATGTGAATTTGAGCACGTCGAGACAAGTAAACCTAGAACAGTGATCAAGCAGTGGGAAAAAAAAGTGTGAGTAGGACGTAGGATGATGAATGTCTAAAAATTGCACTTTGTTCCACAAATAATCCATTCACTCTTTGTCCCTCATTCATTGTCTATATTGAAACTCTGTCACATAATGACACAAAGCCATCAAAACATTCTATCATTTTACCAGTGACCTTTCTATCATCTGTAAAGGTTTTCTGAAATAAAAGCAAAATATTGCTTTCTAAGTTTTATTCCTGAAGGTAAAGAGGTAGTGACAATAACAGGTGTCAGTGACACAACCCTTAAGAAACGACCATTAAGAAATGTAAAAACAGACCAAGGTTAATGGCCAATATTATGCTTAAAGAGAGGAGAACAACTCTTGGCAAAATGCCTCTATCAGAGGCCACTGATGGACATCATAGCAGATCAATGACAGACAAAGTGAAGGAGTAATTGCTAGCATGTCTCCTGTGGTCAGATATTTCTCTTTTCTGTTTGACAAGAGCCTTGGGATCAGAGTGTGACTCTGCTCCTAGCAAATGCGCAATATACCCCAGGGAAGACGTTCTCTATGGCTTTTGATTCTGTTTATCTCTTAAAATCCACACTACGTGAATAGATAGATATCTTCTTGTTTAGTTAAAGATTATTTAACCAATTAAAGGACAATATAGCCAATTCATCCACTGCTTATTCACAAAGAACAGTTGGTAGGGGGGAAAATGCATTTTAGTTTTAATTAAGTGTGGAAAGAAATAGTGAAATATGTAAATGTCATCAAATTGCCACCACTAAGTGTACACTCTGTGAAGAAAAAGACAATGAGTGTGGACTACCTTTCTACACTGAGGCACCCTGGTAATTTAGAGGAAAAATGATCACATAAGATTTCAAAGTCTTTAGACAACTTTCATAACCTCATTAACACCCATAACATAACAACTATTTTTATGATTTCTAGTGGCTTTCAGCAATTTAATAGGAATATTTTTACCACCATCTCCCAAGTCAAAACTCTGTCCTACAGCTTTGACTAGGACAGGCTTGTTGGGTTAGCACCCACGTGAAAGTGAGCACAGGCTTTAGCTGAAAAATTCATCATATTTTCTAGGTTTACATTCTGTCTATATATGCGGAACTAGCTGACACACCATCAAATACTTGCTACCATTCCTGAAAACCTGAAATTTAATAGGAACAAACTGGAGTGGGAGAATGGCAGAGCTGGGGCAAAGCAATGAAGAATACCGCAGTTCCCATGGAATGAGAACTGGTCCTCCTTCCTGGTGGCCATTGAAGGAAAGTAGTTTCCAGATCAATAATTGCATACTATAGACCCAGTCCAAGTTAATCAGCTCCAGAAAAGATACCACATCCAGAACAGCAGCTAAAATTGGGCTATTATGTGTTAAGCTTGTGATAGCTCACTCTTATCTGCCACAATCTATCCAGATCTCGTAGGGGCCAGACTGGTGAATAAATGGGGCTCAAATGAGGACCACCATTTTGAATTACTTGGTCAAACTTTAAAGTATTTAAGTCTTTGAGAGTAGCACTAATCTTGGCTCTCCCTCTGGAACGAGGCATTTACTGTTATGTTCAGAGAGGATGGTTTTAAGAGCTTCCACTTGGCCTTTCCTACTATGATAGTTCTTACGATCATAGTAAAGGAACCAATCTAAGGATTCTGTCAGCTACTCAGTGTAATCATCCTGATTACATGTCCTGGAACCAGGGACAGAACCATGGGTGAGGGAAGTGGAAGTGAGAGTGTGAGCAGCATACATGGGCCCGAGGTGAGACAGACTTAATCAAGGACTTTATTTTCTGACATCCACATTTCCCTGCTCTTACAGAGAGGTCACAAGGACATTTGGCTCTCTGGGTATCAGTGTCAACTCCAGGGCTATATGCAAGAGCTCTGGAAAGATCTGAGTACCCCTCCCTTTCCGGGGCATGGTACCCACACAGATGGCCATAGTTTCTTTTGGGAAACACTAGAGAAATTGATACTGCATAGACTATGCTGTAATAAGAAACTAGTGTCTTTGTTGGTAAAGCTTAAATAAAAATAAATTTAGACTTTTAATGCTTCAGGGCTGTTTTAAATCCAATCTGTATTTGGAGATGCAAATCCAGTCTGGGGTGAAATTTAAGGCAAGTTCAAAAAGAGAGAAACAACCCTACCCACATCAACCACACAATAATCAACTGGGATGCTGCGCCTGATGGCGAGTGAAAAAAGCTGGAAGGGCATCTCTCGACCTGTGCAGGGTGTCTTCAGAGGTGCTTCGGGAGAAACTGGAAAGTTACTGAAGATCAAGAACAACGAGAGTTTTCTTCATAAGGCAGAAGTTCTGGCCAATTAAGGACACATTTCACATATTAAAAAATGATACCAAGTACAGCTATCACCCCAGCACAGTGACATATCCAAGGCTGTAAGGTATATTTTTAGGCTGAATTTAAGAGACTTGAACAGTGTACAACAAACTTTTTAACAAAAGAGGAACAAGATTCTAGGAAAACTTTGATTTTTAAAAAATAATTCCCCTTTTAAAAATAGCCTATCGGCAAGGAAGGCTCCTGATAATCAGTTTGACAATGTTACAGCTATATGTTCACAGTATACATTCATAAACTTTAATTACCAAAATGCACATATGTAAGACTATCTTAAAATATAAAGTGACAGATGTCTATAAATATTAAAATTCTTTAACTATCAGTATAATTCATTAATAATCTGTCTTTAGATCCTAAAAATAAGAGTGATATTTATTCACAAACATTCAGCCATTTAATGACTAAGCCCTTACATGAGAAAAATAAGGTATGGCAAACTGAGGTCTTTTAAGGCAGTTTCCTACTTTTAATAACCATATAATCAGAAGTATTATGTTGACTTTTAATACACTTTCTAGTGTGAATATTACAAACCAGAACTTAATTTGGATTTAAATATACTAAATTTCCTCAATGTTTTTTCTGAGGACTAAAGAAAACCATTGGAACTAGTAAAATTATGTATATTGATGGGAAATAATTAGAATATTGTTTAATCTGTTTGATATTAACACTAATATTAGAGTAAGTACAATAGTAATGTTTGACTTTCCTTCCGCTAGAGAATCTCCCTACGGGAGTGGCAGGGTGATTGGCTTCCTCACAAGGTTATCTAAGCCAGGACTTCTCAAACTTTAATGTGCACAAAAATCTCCTGGGGCTCTGGGTCTAGGATGAGCCTGAGTTTGCATTTCTAAGAGAGATGCTAAACTGCTAGTCCAAGGATTTTCTCTGAGTAACAAGATCTGGACCATCAGCCACCAAAGAACTCTGATGCGTTTCATACTTACCAGCACCTCTAAATGCCTTGGCTTGTAAGATCATTTACAAGCATCTCTAAGACAAGCTCATAATTCATTATCAGTCCTTTAGCACTGACTGATTCCCTTAGAGAAACTTGTTCTTCAGGGCAAACTTCCCAATGGAAACTTCTGCAAGCAGGATGGGAAAAATCACGGCCTAC